>JTDE01000231.1:190734-222353 GCA_014338405.1 Paragonimus skrjabini miyazakii | reverse complement strand
ATAGGTCAACTAACTTGGCTTTCAGCCATTCATGGCGGTTCATTACCATAGCGCCGGTTCCTATATATAGCTTCAGAGTGACAATATTTTCATCTTTCTTCAATTGTTGAAAACCTTCCAGGTGCTCACCAGTTAGACGGCACTTTTATTGTATTGAAGACTGTGGGGAGTTGCATTATAGGTCAACTAACTTGGCTTTCAGCCATTCATGAGCCAGTTTGATTTGTACTTTTAACCGACTCATTTAAGTCTTGCTGGTTTCGTTTTCATGCTAGTCACACGTTTGTGACTGACGAGAGTGTGCGTAGTGACTTCTTATCGTAAGCTGTGTCCCCTGACTCTTCTATTTGAATGCAACTGTTTCGTCAAATGGAACAAAGTTTTAGTTATGTAGGTGGACACGAATGCTAATTACTGGTTTGTACTAAGTGTTTGAAACATATCTCTTCAACTTTGTATACAGAGTGGAAAGTTTTACATTTATGACCACATTAGATTGATAGACTTGCTTGAACTGTGTAATAGCGGACTTTCCTATTACTTCTACCGAAATAAATAGTGCCGATTCTACCTAAACTATTTTGATTTATAACGAAGAGATGGATAGCATTCTAATCATCGTTGACAAGACACTAAAGTGAAAACAAAAGTTTATAGCTTTGGGCTCGTAACGTTTAAATAATATTCTGACAGTAGAAAACAAGTAATCAGACTATCTTTAGTTCTTAGACTTTTTGCTAACGTGAAGAGGCAACGGATAGACTACATTAACAACCCAAAGTAAATCAATATTTAATAAGCGTTGCGTGCAAGTTCACAGATTTTGTCCGGTCGCTTACAAAAAGTTCTTAGTTTACCCGATATTACTGAGGGCAAGAACAACATGTGTTGATGTTAGGCTACAAGCAGAATTCGTTTTCCTATATTCTAATTTGAAGGAAAATTGTTACCGATGACCATTTTGTGCAGGAAGTGAGAACATTCCAACTCTCGGCGGAATACCTCAACACAGGAAGAAGGTGCGCTCAAAAGTCCATAGTGGGCTGATGGAGGATGGCGTGGGCGACCGGACGAGTCATCGATCGACTGGATTGGACCAACGGGCGAGACATGGCGGCCGAAATAGGATGGATGACCAAATTGAAGGCTTGATTATTCCAACACTCAGAGGAATATCTCGACACGGTCGTGGAATACGATCACAGCCCACTGGGGGTAGATGGAGGACAACACGTACGACCGGACAAGCCATCGCTTAACGAAATCGGATCAACGGACGAGGAATGGCAGGCGGAAAACCGCCGATAGACGGCGCCGATCATACACATAAACCGGTCAGGTGTGCACACGTGTGGCATGATAACTATCAAGTTGGGCAATAAATATTGTGCTTTACTGGACGCCTTGTCGCTACAATTTATTAATAGAAGCAAAAAATCCAAATTAGTTTGAAAAAGGTAACTGCAGTTCTCTAAAAAGACTCTCGTGCTATAGATGCCATTTGTAGGCGCATGATTTGTAATAAATTTGAAACAACGCCTAATTTCAAGCACGGTAAAATTTAGTAGGCTACTAAATTTCGAATAATATAGTGAACAGTAAAACGAAGTCATCAAAAAATGGAAACCAAAGGGATAAAATCACATCCGACATACTTTACAATCCTTCACCTGTTTGTATTGAGCTATACAAAGGAAAGACTAACAAATCTTTGTATATTTGAATCAGTGATTACTTTCTGCTGTTACCACACCAGCCTTCTCCGATGCACATTCTTGTTCGATAGCTACAGCGTAGCGATCTACGGCTCATCCACTGGTCATTTACGCGACAGAAATAAAAACATCCTGTAATTTATTGCGGCGTTACCATTCGTACATAACAGTCTGATTCAATATGTTCACAAACAACTTATGATCTGGTAGATCAGTCCCACACACCAGGGGAGACATAGTGATCAGCGTCAATCTGTTTACGTAAAAACTGGTCACAAACATGATTTTGTGATTTCATCCTCGTTATAACCTAGTCACGCCTACAAGTGCGACAAAACAGAACGAGAAGCTCATAACTAAAATAAATAATTTTTATCATTCTGTGAAGATTTCAAAGACAGTCAGATGTTTCTAATACATTGTTGTTCATTCTGCTAAGGTTATACATGGAGCAGTGTTGATTTGTCACTTCCCGAGTGAACAGATCAGTAGCTTGACTAAATTTGAAGAATAGTTCTGAAGTACTTTTTTATCAAAACAGCAAGAAGACAAACGTTGCGGGATGTTAACATTTCGATTTATCTCGTCAGCCCCATACTAAATACACACAGAATATATAACAAAGACGCATGGCAACGATAGTTGAACAGAGTCAATTTTTAGGTCAAAAAACCGCTACCAGGGGAGGTAAACGGCGTGAACCATTAATTTTTGCGCACACAACACTGGCTTTCTTTGTTTGATCAGCACAGCTTCACTGATGGCCAAAATTTTGGGGGTTGGGTGTCGTAGCAACACCGTGAACGACCTGGTTGGATCGACATTGTGACCTGTCTCCATGATGTGCTTCGCAATTGACGATGCCGGGTTTCGCGTTCCGTTGCTCCTTTGACTGTCTGTTCGCCCAGCAGACTGAATCAACCATTTTGGGAGGTGTTCGGCCACACATTGACGCAAGCACCGGTCCGTTCTGCCGATATAGTTGTCATTGCAACTGCAAGTGAACTGATAAACGACATGTGAGACAGAATAGTTAGGTGTGTCACGTCTAGCATTTCCATAATTAACTCCCCGGGTTGATGATAAGAGGCACAATTCAGCTGCAGGGTATGTGCGATTCACAGCTGACTGAAGCTGATAACGCAGTATAGTGGACAAATAGTCTCCTCTGAATTGTAGTTTTATGAACACCTCTTTTTTCCTTGCTGTGTGAACTGCAGCTCTTTCTGTTGTTTTCTTGCTGTGAACCGAGATAAACTTATCCGGATATCCGTTAGCAAGTAGTGCGGTTGTTAGGAATTCTTCCTCTTGTGCCAGCCGGTCATCTGTACAGATTCGTCAAAACAGTCACTGGCTACAAATCAACAGCAGCTTTTTCAGGATAGTAGTCAACTTGAGACGAATCGAAGCAAGTCAATACGTTGCTTCAAACCTGTTTACAGGTAAAAGTCCTGAAATGAAATAGTATCGTATTCGGTACACACAACCAGAATCCAGTGAGTTACATTCGCAACCAATAAGCAAGTAAAATAATGACCCTGGGAAACATAAACGGAAAAAATGAGCAAAGATTTTCAATTGGACAGCGTTATTAACGCATACATCGAGTGGAAACGGTTGTTTTGTGAGTGATTATTTAAATCGGGTATAAGTCTCGTAGAAACTGTATGAAATGACCGACAAATTCCTTGACATATGAACGAAGAAGATGACCACACCTAAAAATGTTGTACGGCTTCATTGAAAACCTCATAGTCTTCTTTCCGGGGCTGGATTAATGTGTAAAAGAGTAAATCAAACAATTTAGGGTTGAACATTTAGTCACAATACAAAACATCATGTTGGTTTACGATATTTCGCGGGCTACGAAACAGAACCCTTGCCATACGGGCCTCCTCACGTTTGCTTTTCAAGAACAGCTGTCACCCGGGTAAAGTCATGACACATCAATATAAACACCAGACAGAACCTCATGTAAAATGATTTGGTTGTACTGATGACAGTCGTTAGTTGAGAGGCTTCCAAGTTTACGAGAGGACTTTATAGCTTAACTGACGAGACATGTTGATTTACACATCTGGTTTTAAAAAAATTACCTAGAATGCAAGGTCGAATTTACTGCGTTGAAGCGAAATATAATTTCTAAACCGTTGGAAGACACAACGAAAAAGTGCCTACTACGTTGGCTTAAGAAAGAAAAGAGAACCATGGAGCAAAAAACGTTTATCCTGTCGTTCTAACAAAACCACTTTTGATTCATTATGGATACGTGAATAACCACCGATGAGAAGAAGACGGCATCAACAAATCAGTAGGGCTACTTATCGTACATGAATTGGTGTTCACCGGGCAATTATGTGTGTGAGACAGAGTGTGATGGAAAAATCAACCAAACTGCAAAACATCAATATGCAATGGAGATGACACAGTAGTCTGTTTACATGTCTACTGTATATCGCTAGATCAACTTCGGTAAGAGGAACATCACACAACAGTACTTCATGCTTACTCATTAGGTGACATTAGGTGATCGGTAAATAATGTCCTGACTGCTTGGCACTTAACTAAATGTCAGTTTTCAAACAATATTATATGGTATTTAACTGACAGCCTGTGTGATAATTTTGAAAGGGACACAATGAATTCTTTTCTCATAGGGCCACTGACAGCTAACCAATATATAATGATAACGTTAAAAGAGAATCGGATAGAGCATTAGAAACATCATGAATCTTCGACATATTTGATTATTGATAAGTAAAGTGACTGAGTAATTTCTGACAGTATCCTAACTGATACCCCAATCACAGGTGAATGTCACCGTAGGTAGTGAATGGCTATACGTCAAAGTGAACTTAACTCTCAATTAGTGGTACATCTAGGCCAGATTAACCGTTCTTTCTGTAAAAATAATCTGCTATTTATTGACGATATCAACACACAAACTTTCAGTTGATTACTCATCTAACTACCTTGTTATGGCTTAATTTACCAATCTCGAAATGTCCCGATAAACAATTCGGTAAATTAATGCACCCAAATAGATTCCTGATAAGTTCTCATTTAATGTAGTTTATCCGTTTTGTGATTCCTAGGTTTGGAGAACTAACCAAATATCGTATCTATCGCCCAATGATAACAGTTCGTTTGTGCGTTATCAATACACTGTTAAAATTACGACTACAATATTAGCATCAAAGAACATGACGTCAACAATAAAACAGAATTGTGGGTGATGTTCAACTTGAAAATTAACCAAATCCCCGACTACTCACCAGTAAAACAGAATAAGTTTAGAGTCTGAAAGGTCACACGAAATGATGACGTGAGTCTGATACTTTCGAATGCGCAAACCTAGTTTTCTCAACTTGATACACATGGCTTCAATAACCACAAACGTTGGCATGGCAATCACGTAAAGGAGCTGACCACACTGCCAGGATCCGCTTCCCAATCGGTTATCTTGGGTTTTGTGTCAGATTATCAGATTGGCTGCAAGTTAACAATACTGACCGTGTCAAATGGTAGCTAAGGTGTTCGTACATTCATTGATGTACACATCCATCCGTTTCGTTACCATTTGAAATCAGCGGTTTTAGATAAATCGAATGAAAGACAAGTAGGCAAAACTATCCTCCTTAGTGAGTTAAACTATCTACCGGTTCGTTGCTCTGGTTCACTTCATCGTGAGTTTCAACACGTTTGCTAGAGTACTCAGTAACGTTTCTCTTAGAATCCCTTGTTCTATCGTCAGTTTATCGAAGATACGCCTGGCTCTATGAATCAAGCTTTTGACCGAAATAGATTTTATGTAATCGGAGTGAAACTGCAGAACTGAAGATACTGGCTACCCATGCTGTTTGATCAAAGGCTGTAGCCTGATAGCCGCATGTCTTGTGAGGAGTAAAATTGAAACTGTTAGACCGTCGTTTGATTTGGCTTTGCTAGTTAACAATAAACTTCAGTGAAAGACAGTAATCTAATTTTTCATATACACTGAACACCATTAGAGCTCATCAGCAGTGCACATCCTTGTCACCGTCGGGACTACAACTCCGGCCACGCTGATCATGAGGCAACCGTGTTGATCACTGCGTTATTGGCCCCACATTAGGCACGACCGAATTATCATATATGAACGCTTAGCCACATTCGCTTGTGGCCGGAGTTCTAGTGCTGGTCGTGGCAAATATATGCACTACTGAAGAGCCCTAACATGGGCGAAACTCGAGTATGGTGCTTCTTTACGAATGGTACCGACTGGAAACTCTACGGGAATGCGACAGCTGTGATCAGTTGTGGGTGATGTTCAGTGTATATGGAAAACCAAAATTCCCTACAACTCAAGAATTCATGAACAACTCAATAACCTAGTTATAAAACAATCCAGAATAGAAAAAACATCGATTGCACAACGAATAAATAACAACCTCTGTTATCTTGCTGTTTAATTATTCGTGAGACGATAACTAGTGGATATTCAGGGTATATCAACTGAACGCTTTGGGAGGAAAATATTGTGAAAACCACTGAAGATTGAGAAAAAAATTAAACAACAGGTATATAGCGCGACCTTCCCCTTTTAGTGCAGGAATGAACCTGACCTTTATTTATTTAGCCGGTTGATAGAACTGGGTGAAGTTACCAGTTCACAGACACCAAAACGGCCGGAATTTTTCTTCTGTTATATAAATTCATCACCCAAATCAATCAGTCATTATATGTCAACGTTACACATGTACTCTCTTCATGCGCGACGGTTGATGAACCATGGGCTTGACGGAGCTACTCACCTCAAGCTGATTGACAACAAATCAACCGCAGAAGCTTCTCATCTTCGTTTATTATTCATAGGGATTTTTACCTACAAGCACATCCTGTATTACAGCTGATCATCAAGTTGTTAGATACATCTTCCACTCTCGTCAGGTCATATGACAGAGGACTACTCTCGTCAAAGAGTACAAATGAACTGCTACAGAGATAATCTTAGAATTTTTATCTAAAAAAGGCAACACGCCCAAGCAATCCGTTTCAAAATTATGTTTTCAGTCCCACTTTCAGAACTTTTTTCTCGTTAGCGAGTCGGTAGAACAAGTTCTAGTAAAACCCAAACACTTTTGGCCAGGAAAAGTAAGCTGGTTTTGATTCACCACTTTGCAACACCTTAAAAGCCATTACATAAAGGAAATAGCCACATTATATGCCGTAGTTGTGATGAAGATTTAACAACACATTCCTATACCATTTCGCTTCAGCACTGAAAATATCGACTGGATACACTTCTCCAAAGAGACTGTGACACAGTGGAACTCGAAACTTTCTATGCCAGCTTTAAAACAACAGTCAACTTGGCAGTCATGACCCACTTCGTAATATATGCGTTAGAGACTGTAGGATAATCGGTTCAAGATTAGTCCTTCACAAATCAACTGTGTTCCGTGATATACAAATGAAGTCCTATATTCCTGAATCAGTACGGCACCTTAAATAGATACTAATGGGACAACACACCAACGACATAATTCAAAAATGTCCCTCACACAAACCACCGAAACAAACGAAAAGTCAGTGGTGATTTATTAAAACAACTGTGTTAACTCACCATCACTGAATCTGAATCTGTAGCTGATTTTATCAAATATCTTCATTGATTTTCTTAAATTTTGATCACAAACTTTTGTTTAGAGCCAATTCTTGTGAAGATTTTATATCTAAGCACAAGTAAAATTTATCTTAGTGCATTAAAAGCTAACCATACTTTACAGTATTTGTCTTGTTTTTGAAAAGTTGTTTGCTGTCATTTTCTGTTTGCATACAGAATGTGTCTTGATCTTCTCAAACAGCGCAGAACTTGAGAAGATTCTAACAATTTTTCATATATCAAATTGCAACTGCCGAAGCGCTTAAGACTTCCGCTTTTCAAATCAATCAGTTTACTTTATCTTAGAGTGGTGTGGACAAAGCAAATGCAAACTCAAGTGCTAGTCACATTAGGCCAAGTCCCATGACAATAAGTTCACTACCAGACCAACAGCAAAAACGTCCCGGGTAGCCTCATCGTTAACTATAAGACGACGCAAAACTGGTTGTCATGGCAGTTGACATCCGCGTGATCGGCGAATGATGGGACAGCTCTTTGATTCGACACCACCAAAACTAACTAGAATGGTTGTATAATTTATTCACGGTTAGTCGCTGTGATTACGTTAATGCTGTTTTTCCTATGCGGACAGTTTGAAAGCAATTCAGGCTCGCACATTTCGAGAAACGACCAGTGCCGTTTCACTGAAACGGAAGTGATACCGGAAATACGCTGATATCCACATGCATTTATCCTCAGAGTGAATGCTGACAAAAAGGGGTTCCAGAAAGAGTAGTAACCTAACCGATATGTCCGCTCATTACAAGACGGTGGTTGGTTCGGGAGACAATAAACATGCCTTTTCTCACCTGTTGGTTATCATTTTCACAAACATGCTATTCTATAATGCTAACAAACTTACATCACATAAGCTCACACCGAAATATTTCAGCGCCGGCTCCCATTGGTTCCTCTCCATTACACAAAATCCAGCATACATCTTCAATTAAACTAAACAAAGTCTTCAAAAAACTGACCACAGAAATTTGGTAACAATTGGAAGTTCATTCGTTTCCCGGAAAAAGTGCACGTTGTACTCACCTGCGACCGTTAATGTGCCCAACTAGCAGATTGGGGACGGCGCACCGAAAGAGCTGACAAGGTGCCGATAGGTGATTTGATTGGGACGTTTGATACCATACATGTAGAATTCAGGCTACTTTTCTAGTTGTTTGACTTTAACCATGCTTGCTTCTTGAAATAAACCCTCTTTTCAGTTGCGACTGATTCTACCACTGTGGCTCGTTTGCGTGAGTTTACCACAACACATATTCAAAAGTTTGATTTTAACTTACGTTCAAAATGTAGCTTTCCAAGTTGATGAGAAAAGACCGTCAGAAGGACGGTGTTGCAATGAGGCCACCAGTGAATCAACTGCTGATAGATAACTTTATTACAGTTTCAGAAAGAAGAACGCTTCTTGGGATCACTGAGCCTAACTATATCTAAACTAGTTGTCTAGAAGATATCCTTTGTGTAGCTGCCGAACGTGTGGATTTGAAAAATCTACTTGCTGAGACGAAAACAGCACATCATAACCTCAACTTTACACTTGAGGTTGAGAAAAATAGACCAATGTGTGGCACTGAGTCGTTGTACAGACGGCTCAGTTCGGAGAGACACTCATATGAAAAGGGCCTTAAAACGACCAGTATGTTCATTCTTTCAGTTGCATACCTCTAGGACAGAAAAGAAACATCGTTCGTCATTTGAAGCAGAGCTATGAAGATACACATTGATAACCCGATTGGAGCAGAAGCGATTTACTTATGGCTGACATTCTCAAAGAGCGCCTACCCTGTAAACATTTTGTTAGACAAATGAAAGCGATATCACCAAGAGTTAAACTCGCATCTTCGGAAATATTTGGTTGATATGACGTTAGTCCATAAAATCGAGACACTGGCTGAACTGACGACTCGTTGAAAAGACCTACAGTGCTTCACAGCTGCAACTCTCGTTCAGATCAAACCCAGCAATCTACGTAAACCTAAAAGATACCTTGCTTAAAAATGGGACCTCATTTTGTGTTTACTCTTTCACATGATCCTGTGCAGCCGGCTATGTTGGTCACACAACCAAGCGTCTTTTTTGGAGGATACGTGAACACTACCCCCACATGGCTGACTAAGGACAGAGTGCAGTTAATTTCGAATGCATTTCTGGTGCAACACGTTGACTTAGGGCACCAATTTCTACCGGAAGTGACCTTCCAACCCGCTTACCGATTGCATACGCGTCAATCCAGAGCAGTCGACTTCCGTATACTGGCTATCGCGGAGGCGACCGGAATTCTATGGCACAATTTACAGTAGTCCGCTCAGAAGAATTTTGTCCAGATCTTACGGCTAGCGTCTCCCTGTTACTCATTTGACACTTCCGGAGATCAACAAGGTCACCTAATTGTCTTTCAATTCAGAAAAACCTGGCGTATTTTTGTAACAAATTGCTTTCAAGTTTGCTTGGTTGACAGCCATGATGATATAAAATGTTATATCACTGACCGGATGATGAAAAATCGAAACCATACTGTTCAAAAAACAACCTTTTATTTTAAGTGGATATTTGTTACAGTCGTTGGTTGACATACTTGACTACCTTACCCAAGGTTGGAACGAACCTATGAGCTGAACATCGGGAAAAAGCTATCTAACCGATACATCTCAGAAAGCTGGGTTTGCACCCCAAGAATTGTGTTCAGTTTGTTTGTCATCAAAAGGCAGATGCTAATCAGGTTGAGGTTTTCTAAAAGAAAGGCAGACTAGTTAGAACTTTGAGCGATGCTTCAAAGAATATTGTAAATAAGACACAGCAATAAATCGTTTAGTGTTTAGCCGGCTCATAAAATCCCTTAGTTTAGCTGTGGTTACCGCACGTCTCCGCTGTCTACAATTTTGTTCGTTCAGCAATTGTCAAAGATAATTGGAATTTTGCTAACACTGTCCACTAAGATGGAAATCACAGTTCTTTATCTAATCGAGAACGCCGAACAACCCTGTTTTACACTATGGGATAGAACGCTGCCTCCAGAAAAGACTGGTTCACAATCAGCTTCCAACCTCGTCGGAATTATGTGCAAGCTACAGTTGCTTTTCTACCAGCTATTGGCTATTTGACAAAAATTAAATCAGTAGTGAAGGTTCGGGGATTCTCAGTTGGTTCAATGAAGACAGTAACTTCAACCTAACTGAGAAGTCCTGATCACGGGGTTGTCGATTGGATAGAACAGAGTGATTCTATTCATTCTCCTTTCGACATGATCGGGCATGCTGAACACTATTTATACAAGATTGTGGATGAGCGTTCCGATTCGATTATTCGGTCATGCCTATTGTGAGGTTGCTGGCGTAGTGGTTAGCACGCTAGTCTCACAAGCACGAGGGTCAGAGTGTAAACTCCGATCCGGACAAGGATATGCACTACTGATGAGCTCTTATAAGAGCGAAACTCGAGTCTAGTGCTTCCTTTCGAAGTGGGCTAGCCGAAACGCTTATCTGTATGCGAACGCCGTGATCCAGTGTGGGTGGTGTTCAATTTTGACAAAAATTAAATTGTATCACAACCAACCTCTTTACAGCAACACTGTCTAGTTCCAAACAACATTGGACAGCCACAGATACTGTATTCATATTCGTCCCCAATATAAGATGGGCAGTTATCACAGACCTCTTGTCAGTTTGCACCTATAATGTGGTTTCGCCAAGTAGCTTCAAACGATGACCAATTACTTCATGATGTTCACTATTTTTTCGTCTGGCTCGTACAGGACAGTGAGTTAATCGACGCACAGGTGGTCCCCACAACAATTGACTCCGTGCCCCCCTAGGTCATCGATGAAAACATACTTCACACCTGATTTCACTTGTACCACTCAGATCAGCTCGACGACCATCATCTCTGCAGTCAAAGATATTACTGTTGACAATTTACGAACCTCTTGATGTGACCTTT
Source organism: Paragonimus skrjabini miyazakii (assembly GCA_014338405.1). Classification (NCBI taxonomy): domain Eukaryota; kingdom Metazoa; phylum Platyhelminthes; class Trematoda; order Plagiorchiida; family Troglotrematidae; genus Paragonimus; species Paragonimus skrjabini miyazakii. The sequence continues at coordinate 211,043 of JTDE01000231.1, read as the reverse complement.
CTACCATGTGCGTGAAAACCAGTTGTAAGAAATAGTGCACGAGTCGTGGGTATGAACTGTTCTCAAATCATGCACCCATCAAAAGACTTTTTGGACTGCAGTAGACCACAGCTTTACGTTAGTTTTGGTTGAAGTACCCAAGTTCATTGGATTTCACGAAGTGTCCCTAAAATAAAACTGTTTCACCAACGCTATTGACTTGCAGGCCTCTGCAAACCATAAGTCTTACTTCAGGGGCAATGGCTTTCTATTGAGTTTGTGTTGTTAATGCTAGTAGTCGGTCGGTCTCTTATGCTCTCCTCCAGTTTGTTACGGAAGTTATGGCGTTCAGACTGCTTCTATAGTGGTACCATGGTATTCCGGCATGGAATATTCACGCCACATACCAGAGTGATGAAGTCCGCTTGTTCCACTGCTTGGTAATCTACTCAGATTACACGTTGTAAACTTTTTGTTCAGGTCCGCATACGGAGGTTCGGATGGGAACCTCGGGTACGCCAAGTTCTTCATTAGATAGTGGTGCTGGCTGAAAGTGGACTGACAGCCTGTTCGACATAACATTTCTTATCACTGCACCAAAGTTCAAAACGTTCGACCTGCTCCTGCATCTTGGATGCACTGTTCTGTGAGCTCACCTGTTCGACCACGTGTCACAAAAATGGACTGGAACGGTTTCCTCATCAGAAAATTTCAGCCAATCAGGGCTAATTCACAAGCTGCGGTAACCGGAAATGTGTATCGATGTGGAACCAACTAATCAAAAACGGCGATCAGCTGCTACATCGATTTTGTTTGCAGGAGTTGATGATTCGAGAAGCTTATTTGACTGCTTGCAGGTTATAAACAGCCGAAATGTTTAAGTCAAGTTAATGAAAGATAAAAACGAGGGGACCAATACAAATGTAGTACGCTTGTCACCCAATAGCAGTCTTTGATGTAAACGTTGTTGGCTTCTTAGGAAAGTCATGTTACTCTCGTGGTGATCTACAATTAATTGGTGCCGCTCAGGCATGTGTTGTTCTGAGTTCTCCCATGTGGTATGCCAGTGTAAGTGAGATGCACAGCAGCCGATTGCTTGCAGTGTAGTGAAAATGGAGGCAGAAACCTGAGCACTATGATGTACTGAACATTGTGACTGAAGGATCGAAAGATTACCAACTAGCGATGCTCCTACATTCCGTTAGAGACGGAGTCAGAGAGACTTTGGGCAAGCTGAGTATTGTCGACCACTAATATGAGAATGATCTACTTATAAAGATTAATAAATCCAAAGACTCCTGTCTTAGCTACACGGATGAAACTTTTGGACGCTTTCGGGAAGAACCATCGTCATGGAGACAGCATTGAAGGAGCTGGCCACAGCTTGCAACTATTGCAAGTGTATGAAGGATAGTCTGATGCGTGATCGGATGGTCCTTGGCATTGAAGACCTTGCGCTGACAAAGAAGCTTCCGAAGTTGAAATAACTAACTTTTGCTAGGTGTATTGGCATTTGTGACGGCGAAAGAGCCTTCGAGCAGAAGATGAAAGATCTTAGCAGGTAAAACGGGGTGAATCTGAAGACGATTGCCACACACCTTTCAGGTTCACAATGTATCCATAACAATTTTTCGGTAACGTTTGGAAAACTTGCGTGAAGTGTGAAAAGAAAAACCATTTTGGTAAGCAGTGCAATTCACCTTCCATCAAAACAGTCAAGGAGAAGTCAGAATTCCTCCAAACATTGAATTGTCTTGAGGATGTTACCGTACCAAACCGGGTTTACGCCGAGCTTCCTAAAGAAGTCAAACAACAGATACGTCAGTTAAATTTTGGCGCGTCTGTCGTTGTTATACCTGCAGGTTATCCTCGAGAATCGATCGCAGAGCTCTCTGGTATTCAACTACGAATTTCAGATGAGGCAAAGATGTTTGTGTAGGGGAAAGCAAATGTACTGATTAGCAATCATTAAAATGAAAACTTGTGGTTGATTTTTGATAGTAGACAGAGATTCGACAACAATCCTCAATTTGGACTCAGTTCAAAGGAGGGGTTTCGTGACCTTCCACCACAAAACGTTTCTTTGTGTGTTATAACGACATCAGAGTTCACAGTAACCTTTTACACACGTTCTACAGAGGTGTCACTCTCTCTCTGTATCCGAGGTTTTCTTCTGATGACGAGTCATTGTGTACGCGTGCCTTTGGTTAATGTCATACTCGACCGCGAGTTGATGCTAACTCGCTCCATTGTCAACCATCTTTAGATGTCTAGTTTGCAGAAACCATCATTCCCCTGGATTCTTTACGATCTAGTAAGTTGAGTGGGTGGTGCAGAGATGTCACGTTGTCCATCAAATGAATGGACACACACATGACTGCACATGTAACAACAATTCACAGACTGATGCTTCAAACCATGAGCAGTTGGAACTGGCATAAAACCAAACTTGCAGTGAAAGGGTGTTATCGAACGATCATTGTCTAGAGCGCTAGAAGTAGAGGTGAAGATGCCCTTACCCAATGTACAGCTGTGACTATTGTGTAATGTCTGGCTAGCAGTACGATTCTAGTTCAACCAATCATCTGTGAAGTATGACAAAACGATTACGCATTAAGACACCTATCGGAAGGAATACTGGACCGTTGGCCAGTTTAGCTGACGATCGAACGGTGAAACCGCGTCACACCAGCTTCGTGGATGGCTAAAAGTTTATGACTGTAGAGAGTTCGCAAGCCGGTTGCGAAAGCCTAGTCTGTAAATAACAAACTATCTTCTCCATCCATCGAAGTAACCGCGGAAATCAACTCATGATTAACCTGGATTTACGCTATACTACAAATCGTTCACTTCTCGTGTGACGTTTGTTACTAAGATTCCGTGTGATCTAAACGGAACGTTGCACACAATTGAACGTAGCCGTCTCATTCTGACAGACTTTTCAACTTGCTCCCTTTGAAATGGAGTTAACGGGTAGTTACTGTTTCTATCGTGACAACCAGATCGCCTCAGTCTTAATCGCAGGCGATTGTCTCTGTAGATTTTGAGGGCATAATTCGCGGAAGCCCGATATGAGAGCAGTGACACAGCTGTCAGCGCGGTTACCATACAAGGACGGGCACGGTACTGGGTCAGCCGGTCAGAGCTAATATTATACTGGGGTGAGTCAGAAAAATAGTCAACAGAGGTCATTGACAGCGTGTTTGTTAACAGTTACGTAATCAATAACCGACTGTAATCATCCTGTCAGTAAGAAGGACGCCTTTCAGAATGTCTACCGAGCGCCAAGAGATAGATCAAAAATGATGAGATCCTGGATATTGACGGTTGCTTAGGCCATTAGTATCCGATTACGCAACCCTGACCTCTGCGCTCAGAAGAAGTTCATGCGGACACTTGATCTCCCATGGCCCACAATCAGTCAAGCCCACGGTTTGGAACAGTGATTGCGTACCTGATAACAAACACGCTGTCGATAACCTCTATGGCCGTTTTTCTGACTTACCCCAGTTGCTGTTTTCATATTTATTGTGTTGTGATTAGCCTGACGTTCAAACACAGAAAACAAGTCTTGTTTGCCATTTTGTCGTTCCCATGACTTCAATGGGTATTTTCGAATGAAATATTATACTGCTGACGAGCTCTAAAAGAATGAAGGCATGATTTCGTACCATTTCACCATTTACTTCAAGACTCGTGTTTAACCACCTTCACTCTGTAGTACTTTTTACAAACGAGGATAGCCCAAAAGTTCTACTATGTGAGAGTGCTGTAAACAAATCCGATTACTATCCAACCTTTTATCAAATACTTCTATATTTATTGGATTATGATCTCTCTAAAGATTACACATCTAACAATACTATGTTCGTTACCTTTTGACTGAAAAGTAAAGGTTTTTGGAAGCAGAAAATGTTGCCCCTAAAACATTCCTAATGGCGATTTCGATCGTATGGTGAACCATCTAAAAATCAATTCCATGTCTATCTGGCCTTGATAAGATTAGCGTTTGCTGGGGTTAGTCCTGGCCCCCGGTATACCTGTTGTGTAGTTGTATGAATAAGTTTATATAAAGCCGCTTCGTATGTTAATCATTTCCTTATGCGTTTGTAAGGATTCCTTTTCAGATGAACAAAATAAGAGACCCTAATTTTAGTCAAACAGCATGAAAATAAAAAGGCAGAAGCATTGTTCAGTTAAGGTCTGTTTCCTGTTAAATCTTTGCTGATCCGAACTGAAATATCTGCAAAGCAAAACTATTGTGTAAAAATTTGTAAGATCGTTTATTGTAGGTTGTTCAATAAAGTCAGTGTCGTGGTATTTTACTGGAAGAAGCGACGGATACATCGCATACGGCCTCGCCTTGAGCACATTCTCGTTTGTATGTAGGGATCAGGTGTGACTTTGACATCCAAAAGAACATCAACACCAAATGGATGAGATTACGTCTTGTTAAACCCCGAAACTATAGAGTGTTTGATGGATGGCCAATTCTCACCTAGCACAACTTGAACGCATTTCACAGTAAAAAGCATTCGGAGCTCTAATGTCCCAGTAGGAGTGCCGATACCAGAACAAAAGCATTACGTATACTCACGATTTTTCAGTCTCGGAATATCATAAATCAGCTGCGTTTGACTCGGGTAATAAATCTTTCAAATTACTTCTGGACAAATTGAAAGTTCTACTTCTTAGTAGTTTTCGGTGATATCGATCAAAGATAGATTATAGAAATATAGTTTGTAGAAATCTCTAGAGCCTATGGACTGTCCACCTCTACTGTGATACTGTTCCGTAGCAATGTGGAAGTCGTTGTAGGATGTATCTTTTCAAATGATCTATAATCTCGTGCGCTAAACAGGTCGTTTCTGGATTCGTAGCAGTCAGTCATGCAGACAGCTCACCCGGTTCAATTTCTAACATGCTTGGTCTTAGAGATGTACGGGTAACCCTCGGTGTCCGGAATGGCTCGTACGGCCCTATGTATTGCATTGTACAGAAATTCTTCCCAAGATTTCACGCTCATTTTGATAGTGAGCGTTTTTCTTCACTCAATAACTGACTTTGTAAATCACGTAATCGATTAAACTGCACCATCGCACAGCTTATAAACGACTTGAAATAATAACTGAATCGAAGAGACTTCAAGTTGGCAAGAAATCCACAAGATGGCGAGTATACCAAGTAGTATTTCACGGCATGCTGATCACATTTACGGGATAGCGGTGTGCATACCACAACGCACCACAATTTTGGATTCAATGGTCAGAGACGTTCTGTTTACCTTAGTGGCATTATTTTGGCAATCTGTTAATCATCAGTGCCTGCCACACTCCGAGCACCAGGCAAACGCTATATGGCTGGCACAGCACTATTTCACGTCGTCTAACTAACCGTTTTACTCACTATCGTCTGCGAATGTGATTTTAGTTAAAAAATAAACTAAAACTATTTCTAAAGCCCTCAGCTGTCCACTTTTATTGTATCAAAGCTAGCCTGGGACTTAACCATGATTGTTCCTTATGGCTGGTTCAAAAATTTCAAATGAAACATTCAGCTATCTTCACACCACCGTGCCTGATGTTTTTTCGATCTACATAACTCATCCGCTTCCAGTCACAGTTACCATGGGGTCACATAATTTAGCCGAATGTAAAAAACCAAACAGCACAACGACCATGACATGGTCACTGATTTTTGTTGCATATTGCACTTCAGCGCAATGTGAAGGCCGCGAAAAGGTAAGCGAATGCAACCGGGATAGTCATTAAAACGTATCCCTTGATGGGATTTCTAGCAAGATTTTCTAACATTCCCCAGTAATCGGTAGACCGCGATGACATCTGAAAAATGTAAGCAAACTTTTCATCGCTTTGAAATTCTGAAGTGAACCTCAGAACATGAGCCAAACGGGATACAGCGAATTTTTGCATATAGAATACAGCCACATGGAATCGAATGAACACTCAAACAGATCATTCTTGCGGATCATTTTAAGTTAATTCGATGGAGTTACAAAGAATAAGCTTGATAGCTGCTGACTCCGAACAGTCGATTGCGTTACCATTGCGAACACAGATGTTGCCACCATTCTCGACAATCGGTGTGAAAGTCTAAATGACTGTTCATCCAGATTCTTCGACCAAGTCCGTCCAGGACCTCAAGCGGTTTCTTTGATGTGTTTCCTAATTTGTCAAACATTACAAATTCATTGGTACTACTCTATGATGACTACAGACTTCAGCGAACCATACAGGATTCGCAGAATGTTGACACATGTCGAGAGGATTTACCCGCGCTTTTGTAATAATTTATAGGTAACCACACACCAAGTGATACCACTAACCTCGAAGTCTTGCAAATCTGCCGTAGAAATTAGTCCGATTATTAGCTACAACATCAATATCAGTTTGTGACATTCAAACCAGATCTGCCTACAACTTACCCATCCACCGCATAAGTATCACTGACTCCGTGATAAAGAATCTTTGGAAAATTCCACCCTCAAAACTTTCCTCTCTAAGCGCTGTTCAAACGTTGCGTCTACCATGACCGCAACTCTACCGGGGCAGTAACCAATATGTGCAGTTAAGCAAATCGACGGAGGTGACGTAATGAAACACTCAAGCTGAAGGCGGATGACTGATTAGTTGCCTAGTTTCTCTGTTATAAAATAGGTTGGCATAGCGATGTAATCTTATCAGTCCTTTGAATAAATGTAACGGCTTAAGGAATTTTGCACGTAAGTCTTTGTTTTCATTGTCAAAATTTTGACTGAATTAGGAAAGACACCGTTAGAAAACATGTTGATCTGTGTGAGTCTATGATTGAACTTAACATTGATGGCGCGTCGTGATTAAAAAGTAATAGTGAAACACTACTCAAGGTTGTAATGTTCAATAATAACAAAATAGCATCTTCGTTGTAGACGTTACAGACCGTAAATTCTTCATAATCGTACAAAAAATTTAAACTGTACTCGGTTGGACTAATGAATACTTTAAATCCAGTGTAACCGAGGCGTCATGGTGACAAGGCTATCGATTGTATAGAACAGAGCAATTCTACTCATTCCCCTTCCGAAACGGTCAGGCAGGTTGAACATTAATCATACAAAGTTGTGGTTGAGCATTTGGACTGGATTGTTTGGTCATGCCTATTGTGAAGTTACTAGCCTTTTGGTTAACGTACTGTTCCCAGTGACGCGGGGTTCGGGGGCGCACACTTCGGCCTGGACGAGGACGTGCACTACTGATAATCGCTAATAAGAACGAAACTAGTTTAGTGCTTCCTTTTGAAATGGGCTAGCTGGAAGGTTTATAAGAATCCAAAAGCTACGAGTAGATATATGTATTGTTCTAACTGAAGTTATCTAAGTCACCCAACCTTCAATAAAGTCCCTTCTAGGATGTTTGTGAAGATGCGTTGTTGGAATTGGATGGAGAACTGAAGTTTTGTTCCACAATCTGTCCGCCGAGAGAGTATTTACTAGAATAGAGCGCATCTATCAGTTCACTCTCTAGGAAATCCCCATGTATGACTGCAATTCCGGATTACTTGAAAGGACAATCCGGTGTCCTAATCGATTGAGAAGTGATGACAAATGGAAATGTGCAATAACTGATAATTGTAAGCAGGTCACCTTATTAATTACGTTCTTATATGTATGTTCATATCAAGTCATTTTCCCAATGTATTTGGCGTGACAACCAGAATTGACTAAGTGAACTGAGAATGACAAAAAAATGCAAGGTTCGACCGATTGCGTTCACCTGGCTGACGTTAAAATTTTCTGAAAAGCTCCCTTAAAGCCTAGGTTTGCGGAATAGGTATACTAATTCACATCAGTCTGCATATCGTCAGCCCCGGCATACCGTCGACGTGATTTCCTGTCTTGTCCGCTTGACTTTGTCATCCCCGGACAGCAAATTTAGGGTAGTTCATTTCTGCTCCTATGAATACAGCAATGATGGCATTGTGTTTTGTTTCCTCAAGGAATGTGACATTAAATTATCTCTCATAATATGTTGGGGGATATTTTCGTATCGTTCTCAGTGTATCCGTACAAATGTTTAAGAATCTTCCCCACCAGATGTGAAATCGGGAGTTCTCCAGAGTGGAATTCTTTTTTCACGAGCTTCGTGCCTCTTCTCAAGAAGTTGTCCTTGCTAGTGTAGGTAAATGATGTCCTCTTTGACATCCAACATTCGGAACTATCTCCCTTATCCACCTTGTAGGAGGTTCTTGTCGAGCTGGTCAACTGGTCCAATCCATACTTCATGTCACTCAGTAGACCCAAATGCATTGGTGTCTTATTGTCCTTTCTTAAGAAAACTGAGTTTTTTACATTTGCCCCAGGTCACGGTGAGGCGCAACTTGATATGGTATGTTCACGTTATCAATGGTCTCACTAAACTGAGAAGACCCACATCTTGTGCTCTATGTATGTAATCGTTTTCAACGACTTATAATCTTATTCTCCGTTCTGTGAATGAATGTTTATTCCTCCGCTGGCTATATTGTTCTTCGATCATTTTCTCCAGTATCCCAAACAAACATTCTTAAACTCTTTGTAACTAAAAAAGAAATTGTCTAGCTGTAGTGTTAATCTTCGTTATAGGTTCGTCGAACCTATGGTGTTTCAGTGTTTTAAAGCATACAAGTTATCTGCTTTTGAAATTTTCCACAATTTTGTTCATCTTCCTCATTCTCACTGTTTTTTTACATTGATATCCACATCCTTGATTCGATAGCATTTCAAATCTATGCATGAGCTTGCCAACGCATACAGTTCATCTGTCGTTTCTCACTTAGCACGCTTCTTATTAGTCATGACAAAGTTAGATAAATATTCGTATCAAGTATTTGGTCTGTTGAATATGTGGCTGTATATATGCTGCACATTCACTTTCCGAGGTACATAAGGCAATTTCGTGATTTGACTTGACACAATACGCTGAAGATATGCACCCATACCAGTCGGCTGTTATTGGAAATACTGGTCCATGCGACAAAGTGGGTGTTGACTATTACAGTTATCAGACCACGGACATCCAGTTTATCAAGTGTATAGCCCTCAAGTATTAAACTGATGAAAACTGATTTTTTGCTACTGATTCTATCAATGGTTGAGTAATTGTGAATTCCTAAGTTTCATCTAAATATCATTCGGAATACTGAATCTGACTCAGTATCTTTCGTGTTTATTTCGAACCCATTGTGTACGATATCAGACGTACCAGCCTTTCTTGGTTTAACGGTTAGGCCGTAAAACATTTGATCCTGCTTCAGTGGCAGAAAACTCACGAAATCGGCTTACCAATTAACTCATGTTATCTTTCTATAAACGGATCTTTGGTTAGATTCGCCATATCTTATGTACTGTTGCATTGAGATCACATGACATGCTTTCTTTTTCATCGTCTAGATTCATCCGTATAGTCGAATTTGTACGGTTAAACGCAGCACACTCCTGTACATCGAGATATCACCACCTTGTTAAGCTGTCATCCATATACCAAGCATGAATGCTAACATTCAGTAAGGGTCTGTCAATTTCCCCTATATATGGAAAGAATTTCTTGCAGTTGTATATCTATATGCCTGGTGATACTGATATAAAAACAGCTGTTTGCATTCTTTAATGTATGTGTCTGACTTGTCAGTGTAGCAGAACTAGAGACCAGTCTAACGCATAAAAGCGAAACTGGCTAGATTCACATAGAAATCTGACATCAAACTAGCAACAAGGTACTACATGCTTGTAATATAAAAAAGTAGGGCATGTAGTGAAAAAACATTCACATTTGGTAATGTACTTAGGTGGTCTTACTAAAATTGTTATATCTTTCCAAAGAAGTGTTGGTAAAATTAAGGAGGAACAATACAATCGTTAAAAAAATGTGTAGATTAGTCTCTGAGACACAAGGCAGTAAGATTATATTCATTTTAGCCTACTAAAAATCATTGCCACATGAATTGATGAGTTGGAGTTTAAGCAAAATAACTCAAAGATTCTTGGCTTAAAGAGACCTGAGAATATTTTAAGACTTAATTCAATGCCTAATGTGATTGGTAGAACAAGTTAGATGACCTTGAAGTTTAAGAGGCGGAAAATCTTGAGGGTTATAAGTATTAAGAATAGAAATGAGAAATAAACTGATTGTTCAAACCTGAGGTAAATCTGAAGGGACAGTGTAGAAAACTTTTACTGTATCTTCAATAGCATGCTGAAAAGCGTACATGTTAGAAAATATTGGCAAACGGGAACAGTTTCTAAGTGCCGATCATATTCGCCCAACGTTTTGGATAACTAGTCATATAGGAGGTTCTTTTTCTAACTGGCACATAGTGTAAACAAATCGGGAAAGAGTGAAGCACGAAGCCATGTGGAACTATCTGTATGTTTACCTTCTAAGTGAACATTGTAGGTTTATTTTTTCCTGACTCACTCGACATGCCCAGAACCTCCAATTAATGCGGCTCATGTATTTGGTTGACTATTACTGGAAACTACGTACTTACACGCTAATTTTAATCAGTGCACGTCCCAGACAATAGCAAAAGAAGTCATTAATGGCAGTTGAGTTGACGACAGTCTGCCAAAAGCAGCTTTTTAGTTCATGTAGTAAGGTATTAAAGCCAAGAAAGTGGCCATCAGCCATGTGCCCACATAAAGGTTATAGTCTTTTGTTCCAGATGAGCTCATTCTACTTACCAAAAGCATATATTAGTGTCGCCGCTAACATGCTTACATTAATTGAGCTGACTTAAAAACCTGTTGAAATATCAGGACGGATAGTCACATAACTGAACGTTTCATTGAAATTATCTGATGGGAACGGAGGAAGCCATACAAAACATACAAGAGATAGAGATCTCCTGAGAGCATTTGATGGATTTTTCTGAACTACAGAATTATAGTTCTGGATCGGCGTATGTTTTCATATAATCTGTTTAGAGATCATATCTGATAGCTTCCGTCAACAACTGCAGTACTCTCGCGAAATGCCCCCCTCCCGATTAAAGTACTATAGGGAGATGGTACTGCTGCAGCAAAACATTTAGAAAGTATCCGAAAATCACGATCGGACACCACTGTGTATATGCCTTTTTTGTCTAATCACAGATTCTTGTAGCGCTGCCTTAATAAGTTAGCAGTCTTTCAGGAGAGATTGTATTTTACATTCCCTGATAAAATATTGACCTGAAGCCATCTTGTCTATCCACTAGTTCAGGTTTATTTTCGTCTGAATTGGACGGGAGTCAATTGCTCATTCAGCTGACACGTGGATCTGAACAGATTAGCAAGTGTACTTATGTTGCAACCGCGTTTCCACTGTTTCAGATGGCCTTTGTCTAATCATCCGTTTACATGTGTTCATCTTACTGGCCGGTGACAATCTGACCACATTGGATCAGTACGTTTCTTTTTTTCTGACTGGCTGATTGTCAAACTGGGTACATTTACAGTTAACATGACATTCGTTTTTAGACCGTATCGAGTGGCAAATCCAGTATACGTTGTCATGCTTACTGTTCTGATTCCGCGCGGCTGATACAGTTATGACAGCCAACTCCGAATGCGACAAAAGTAAGTTCCCTAAATTGACATTTGCATCTGTGTGCCTTTAATGCGTGATCGTCGAATGTCCTAACTAAATTATGCCACCTTTATTCCAAGTTCAAGCAATTTATTCGTTTCCGCGTGCTTACAAAAAAATTCAGAAATCACCAAAATTCGCAAATTTCGTTTATAAAAAGTAGTTTCGAGTTCTCATGCCGCAAACAGCTCATCAATAGTACACATCCCTGTTGAGACGGGAAACAGACTCCAAGCTCTGGTGTTTGTTGATCACTACTTGGAGCACTACTTGTTGGAAACATTCTTATGCGTGACACTTACAATGACACCCGTCAAATTGCTGATCTTCCTTTAGTGAGACCTTCCTTTTCCCACATTTCCAGTTAATTTTCATTTCTTCCACTGCCTTCCATTTTCAGACTCACTGTGTTCATTCTGGGCTCTACTTTGGGCTGGTTTCAGGCTGACCACAAGTTGTGGAAATCACTAGTGTTTACAAATGACAGGATAACTACTGTCGAATAAAAATGGTTCCGGGAAAAAGCTTTGTGAAACCTTCAAGGACTGGATGTAAAACCGCACAATTGCTGTTAACAGTTAATTGCAAACTAAGATGTAGGCACTCAATATTAGTAGATTAGGGGATCGTTAATACGGCCTTTTCACTCAACTGTGTACATCATAATTTAAACACACAATTAGAATAGTGAGATACCTGCATCAGCATAATGGTAACGATGGGTTAAGCCTCTGTTGCGTTGTATTCATCAGTTTCTAACGTGTTACTAATGTGGGGGGATTGTTAGGCAGGAAGTGCGTGCAATCAAACTCTCGGCGGAATACCCCAACACAGGGGGAAGGTGCGTTCAAAAGCCCACGGTTAGCGGATAGAGAATGGCGTGGGCGACCGGATGAGTCATCGCTCGACCGGATCGGACCAACGGGCGAGACGTGGCAGCCGAAGTAGGATGGATGACCAAATTGAAGGCGTGATTATTCCAACACTCTCAAGAATATCTCGACATGGCTGTAGAGTAAGTTCAAAGCCTACAGTAGATAGACGGAGAACAGCACGAGCGACCGGACAAGCCATAGCTTAACGAAATCGGATCAACGGACAAGGAATAGCAGGCAGAAAACCCCCGGGTAGAAGGCGCTAATCACTCACTTAAACCGGGTAGAAGTGCACACGACGCTTGAACGGAAACCTGGGGGTGTTGTGGACTGGAATGCTGACTCATAAACGCGAGCGCGCGCATAACATGTGAACCAGCGTGTTGGGCAATAAAGATTGTGCTTTATTGGACCTCTTTTCGTTACACTAACACCGCTGAAGGACGGTATGTTCTAGCTTCTATCGAAAAGTTGTGCAAAGCTAGTATAACCCTCCAGCGAAATCGGAAGAAAGATTGAATAACATTTGCAATCTGTTCTGTAGGATTTATTCACATTTATAAAAACTTTCACACCACACAGTAGACGTGTTTTCACTGACCGATTTTTTATTTGGTATAAATAAACAACGAATATTTTGTCTCCCGTTCGTGATGCTGAAGGTGATTCAGTAATGCCATAGGCTTACTTGAACGGTTCAGTGGTTTTGATTGGTTGCACGATGTCGTTCGTTGTGTTCGATCACACCAATCAATGAACACCGTACTTTGGTCACACTGTCGTTAAGCCATTGACAGACATTGGGTTTTAGTGATTGGTTTGAATTTGTGTCTGCTGAGGGCGGTCATCGAATTCAGCCACCATTGGCAAACTATATGTTTCAGTGAAATGCCTTAGAAAAAAGAACTCTATAGTTTGTAGCACCCAAATGAACTGCTCGTATAAGCTGTATTTCCCTTGCTGGTACCTGCTACTCTTCTGGATAAGTGTACCGAGATAAACATCCACTCACAACATAATTGAATAGCACGCTGTCTGAGTGTGTGCACTGATGACTAATTCTCTGGCTCCATGGGAAACAGTGGACGGAAGTCTGTGCAGAAATCAAACACTGATCATTTGAATAAAGAACAATCAGCCACTGTTTGCTACCGTTGAATGCGTTTTCTCATGGTGATGAATTTGTATACAATGCATTAAACTGTCCTTAACGTTAGCCGCCCTTCATATACAATACTGGTTGAGTAGTCACTTGCTCACGGTGAACAGTTCAACTACTTGAAACCATAGAAGTCTCACCAAATAACATTTGAGTGCTCATTGTCGAATATTGAAAGTTCATTCACTTGTCATTATTCATTCGGTCAAATCTGTTGCCTTCATTCGTTTGGCTGGTTTTGTATACGTCAACACTTTGGAAGACGGAGTGAATATTCTTCCATTATGTTCTTTTAAACGCCCCAATTGATGACCTGGTCATGAACTGATAATAGACTCCCTCAGTTTACCAATTAAAATGCTATTGTTCCGCTAGACTACCATCAGTGTGTGTTGTGCTAATGCTCAAGTCACCCATCCAACGACCTGTAGTAGAATTGTGGCTTATTAGGCCGCCTGCCGAATTCAAATCGATCACCAATTATTTGGATGGTTGTTGGTTAGCATACCGAGTTCCTTGGAATTTAGTTAATTGAGAGAAACAAATGGAAATTACACGTTAGACGGAGTAAGAACTGTTGCCGGGGGCGTGTACTCAGATGATTGGTACGCATCTCAACGAAAAAAGTGCAGTGACAACAAAAAATGCAGTCTGAAGTCATATTTGCCATGATGCGTAACACCTTGTAAAAACAACTCAACACCAAAGAGCTGGGTAATGCATGGCACACGCCCCATGACTTTCAGTCATCGTCTGCATCGTCGACAGTTGCCAGTGGAGTTTTATAGACGTTATGCTTCTACTTATCAATAACTTTGATTCATCTGAAAGTTTCTATTTACTGGTTGACACTCGCAGGTCGTGTCGTGCCAATATCTCGTAGTTCATTCAGTTCCGAATTGAAGTCACCTAGGTGAACATGTTATTCTCAAGACAAGTGCATCGACAAAAGCAGTCCAAACTAATCGCTCTGTTAGTTCCACCGTGTGGATCCGACAGTGCACGACGGTTCGAGTACAATGAAGTTTCTCATAATCAGGTACCTTCAATATTAAAAGACACCTAGCGATCATTTAAGCTAAGCAAAGCGAGCCAGTGAGCTATCATGTGACGCTAAATGGAGAAACAAACATGTGGAAATCCTTGCATTGTTGTTTTTATGATGACGCGAATGGTTTTCTATTGCAAGATGATCGTTATTCGCCTGTGTATGGTTTCCTATTCAGTCAAAGGATGTAACCGAGTTTGGCCTTCTTGATCGCATCATCGATGGTCCAAGTTGTTTGAACGTACTGCGAGAATGTTTAACCACAAAATTGTCTAACCATGATTGTTGGATAGATCCCGGTCAACAGGAGCTGCCTATACTAACGCTTAGATGATCTCCATGTTGACTGCTCACAATGGCCAATTCAAACTTCTGATGTCCATCTCATAGTATTTCTTCGAGTTCATATTGCCTAAACACTTCTCAAGAATGCAGAATAACAGATGCAACAGTAAGTACGATCAAAGTTGTCAGGGGCTTGAATAAAATAAAATCAACTCATATTACGTGGTTTTTCAAAACCACACATTAAAGCTTTGGTACAATGGTCTTATTCAAATATGCATCAACCCGGTACGACTATGTACATAAACAAACAGTAAGTTTTCTTTGGGGGGGGGGGGGCAAAATTGTAACGTTGTCATATTTTTAATGCCGTGATTGACTGCATTCATTCGGGTGGTTGTGTGAATTTGTGAGTTGACGTGACAGTCGACTAATGAATGAATCAGCAGTCGCACTGTGACCTACAAAATGAACAGAAAAACAGCGTGCCCATAGTTTTGTTTGGAAGTGAATATCAAAATATTAACAAAGCAAGACATCCAATTTTATGGGTTCTGTTCCACAACACTAGACAGACATGTTCCAGTTAATACAGATGACCGCCGGAATGCTATACAATAGTACTTTTTCAAGTCTTGTACAACTGTCTCTCGTTTGTCAGTTAAGCGTTGCCTACGTATAGTTTATGCTATAGTAAGGATGAGGTGCATCTTCGGATGCGATTTCAAGTTTTTGTTGCTTGTTCAACTACATAGCCCAACAATCTTCGGCGCTACTCTTACTTCAACCGTTTTGCTTGGATTGCGCATTCGAGAGGTTCTTGCGTAAACTGCAAGGGAAGCGGATGTTTGCTCACATATTCCGCCTGACAACATTCTCACCCAAGGCGATTCCCTAGACATACGGTTCGCATGCATTCCAACTTCTCATATCCATTGTGTATTTCGTAACAAGACGGATTTACAACCCAGCTGCACATCAGATTTTCAAATTCCGAAGAACGTTTGACATATTTTTGGACACAACTAACAAACTCTACTAGATACAAATTTGCAAGAAACACGTGCTTTATCTGTAAGTAGTTGATCGGATGTCTGCTTAGATGACTGTAATGTTTCAAGAACAGTAACTAGGCAGGGACCTTCTTTAGCACCAACTGTCCAAACAGGATTTCTCAATCACTTCACACAGAAATCCACTAACGTTACCATTGGGCGTTGAAATTGTATTACTTATAAGTAGTTTAGCAGAGAAGATAATACAGAAGTGACTCAATTGTGAAAAAATCTTGACTTCAGCTGGATTCAAACGGGCGATAGAAACAGCATGTCCAGTCCTGCCAAGTGCGTTAACAGGTTAGCAACGGAGCCACATCAGATGCTCGGAACTTTCACATTTGGACCTGGTTACCCACTGGATTAGCGAGAAACAATAACTGCTCACTAAAAGATCATTGTAGATGTTAGTCGTTACTAGTCAAGCTAGGGTGAAATGCATTCACTCCATACACTCAAGGTCATCAGATTTGTTTCATGTCTTGCTTACCTCTGAAGAAAAAATATTGATATTTTCTTGTAGACGTCTCAGTCAGATCCTTCAGAAAAGAAAAGCTCCGATTAGAGCTCGACACCTGTATATATCCATACGACGACCGATACTCAAACTTCTAACACACTCTCATGAGGCAACTGTAATGCCCACCGCGACATTGAGGTCCCATTAGACACGACCAAAACGTTACATGCAAACGTTCCTACATCGTACCCCGCTGTGAATATATTAATTCACATGTAACTATAGAGATATTTGTGTTGGGCACACGACATCATACTGGTGCAGACGCTGGTGATCCGGTTCCAGACTGCTCGTCCTAACTGACGTACCAGACACAAATCCGCATACTGGAATGTATACGGGGATCTAATTCTTGAATCGTTAAACAACTGTTGATGACTGGTCATCGGATCTAGCACACAAATCATAGTAAACATCGTTGATCATAACAATGGTGACATCCCTATGGTAACCCGGTAATAATTGCGAAAACATTGTTTTCATGTTTCAGGCGAATTAACCAGTTTTAACCCCCCAGTTTAGCATGCTTCAACTCATGCCAGTTTGTAAATTATACAGTTAATATGTGTTAGGAGGCGCATCTCTTAACGAAACAGCCAGGACTCATCACGCCGCATCGATCAACCGACCCAGCTCGGATGGTATGGTCGTGGGTAGTGGTATGGTTCCACTCAGCCAGTCAGATTGTAGCCGTGAGGTCCAATGTCTGTGCGCTATCTGGACTGCGTTTTCGCGCGTTACTTTCTGATTTGCTCTGATGCCCCGAATGCCATAGATGATTGTTTCATTTGGTTCGCTTTGTGTTTGACTGCCATGTATGATAATCTTTTCGTCTTATAAATTCTGTCTCGCCCTTCTAATAAACTGCGTTGCCGAGCCTCTACTCATTACTCGGTTTTGAGTCAAGCGACTGAGCGCGTAACAAAGGCGACGACCCAATAATATGGATTCGAGAAATGACTGAGTCATTTCACAAATATCCGTGTGCAATTTCGTTGTGTAAACGTTGTGGCAAAATTGGTTGAGCATCTTTCCTTATGACCGTTCAAATAATCAAACAGCGTAATTCACCCATCCGACCTATCAAACATGAAATCATAATTGTTTCGGTTGTCGACTGAGGCCGGCTTCCTTCAAAGATGAGCTACAGATCAATGATACCAACAAATCCATCATGAAGCCAGGCATGTCAGGGACAAAAAACAGAATAGCAAACAAACAAATATGAAGAAAGCTGCAGATTCTTTTACTGCGTGGATATTTAAGTGATCGGGAGTATAAACAGTTAGAACCGATTGGAACCTGTAAACAAAGAATGAGAAGATCACCCGAATTACAGAAACCGATGTTTCCTTGAGGTCTATCTTTACCACGGATGATTCAGCACACCACAAGCTTGCATGATAGTTAATTCAGCTCAGTGACCTCATCACTAAAACTCTCAGCTCCTGTTCTGTGAAGGATTCCTCCGGGTTGCGATATTCCGGAGAACACTTCGATAAGTTCTTTATAAATATTGTGGGGGACTGTCAGGCAGGAAGTGCGTGCAATCCAACTCTCGGCGGAATACTCCAACGCAGGGGGAAGGTGCGTTCAAAAACCCACGATGAGCGGATGGAGAACGGCGTGGGCGACCGGATGAGTCATCGCTCGACCGGATCGGACCAACGGGCGAGACGTGGCAGCCGAAGTAGGATGGATGATCAAATTGAAGGCGTGATTATTCCAACACTCTCAGGAATATCTCGACACGGCTGTAGAGTAAGTTCAAAGCCTACAGTAGATAGACGGAGAACAGCACAAGCGACCGTACAAGCCATAACTCAACGAAATTGGATCAACGGACGAGGAATAGCAGGCAGAAAACCCCTGGGTAGAAGGCACCAATCACACACCTAAATCGGGTAGAAGTGCACATGACGCGTGAACGGAAACCTGGGAGTGTTGTGGACTGGAATGCTGACTCATAAACGCGAGCGCGCGCGTAGCATGTGAACCAGCGTGTTGGGCAATAAAGATTGTGCTTTATTGGACGCCTTTTTGCTACAATATGTACTCAGCTGGCGTTGACTCACTATTCACGAACGTTCAGTTACATGAAATAGTTGATTATTTATGTAACTCCACTTTGATTCGTAATATTTCTTTATGTATTCCTGTCGACTTTTTTAAGCTAATTCTTATGGGTACGGAAAGTATTCCGTTTGAGTTCGGTAGATATGATTACAAGCAAGTTGATGGTATAGCAATTGGTAGTACGTTGGGTCTAATATTGGTTGATATTTTGCCCGGAATGATGGAAAATGGATTATCGGGTTGTATTGACTGTTCTTTGCTTTATAAACGGCATGTTGATGACATTCTGATGTTAACTGTTTTGATCACTTCATAACTCTTCTATATCAGTTTCATTCCACTCATCAAAATCGTTGTGTCATTCATGAACAATAGTTAGATAATTTACTACCATTCTTAGACGTCTTTAGTTCTAGATGCTTAGACGTTACACTTAGCTGGTCTGTTTATCGGAAAACCACATGAGTGGGTAGTACCTACAAGTCTCTCCATTTGCACCCATGGCTTACATAGTTTAGTGTGAACGCTTTTTTATCAAGAAAAGAAACTGTGTCCGACAGACCGCTTAAAATATGAGCAGGAGTTCTTGAGGAATGTTCCGCTTGCAAATAGGTATCTCGTCAAATTTGTTTAAATTCATTGCAAAAACGAGTGGCTACCCCTCAACAACAATCAGCGCCAAAGATGCAGACCTTTAGCAAACTTCTCCACACAGGACACCGTAATCTGAAATTTGCCATTAATCGAACGTATGCCGCAGCGGAATTGCGTTTGTTGATTTCTACCAGCAGAATTAGCCTCCATTGCCCAGATCGTTCTTTCACGGGAAACTCGGTCTCTCATGTCGTCTACCAGTTCACCTGAAGTCACGGTGAATCGTACATTAGAAGACCGGGCAGAAACATGCGACATAGAAAGGTGGAGTACATCCTCAAGTGGCTAGTGCAGAAAATGACCCGACGCGAGCCAGTTTACCAACACCTAAACAGTAATTCGTCGTCTTTGATAGCGAAACACGATTGAGACAAGTCTTCTGGTTGACGCCGTCACTTCGTTTGTTGTCCTATCACGCAATCGTAACCCTAGGCTGTTGGCGTCTTCCAAGGCGTTGTTAATCAAATGTCACGCGCCGGCTCCATGTTGGTAAAACGGTGCTGGTACAATCAATTTCGTTGCCGTGGCAGCGAAACGGCCGACCCAGTCCTGATTGTACCCATGTGATGTTCATTCATTTCATTGTTTTGTCACTGTGCCCTGTATGTATGAAAATGAATACATTATGTAATCGACTGATGAGAATAAACAAAATGTTTGCATTGAGCAATCTGTCTTCTTGCGGTGTTGATAAACTAAACGAAGGAAACTCAATATTTCAAACAATCGACTCTTGGAATGGCGAATCAATTTTGCTCCCAGTTTAAAGCAAGCGCAAAGCAGCCGTATATATTAAAACAGTAGGCAACGCATGCAACACACACCGACTGTCACGCAAACCTTTGTCATGAACTGATGAACGTTTGCCTTCTATCATTTAAACTGTAAATGTTTACGGAATAACCTATTAAAACCATCCCAACAATTGGCTAAATTCGCTATTTGACTTTTTGTTCCGAGTTGGTGGACGAAGTCCAATTGACTGACCAGAATAATTACCCAAATTAAATCCGCTTCTTTCTCCGAACAGAAATCAGATACAAGATCAGTAAAAA
>JTDE01000231.1:171093-187591 GCA_014338405.1 Paragonimus skrjabini miyazakii | reverse complement strand
TTGTTCCTTGGCAATTGCTCTTTAGATAATAACTTGATAAACTGCGTTGGGAATAGGCCAGATCGAATACATTCCTCATAAAACTCAATACGTGTCCGTTCCGCTGCTATCTTGCATCGTAATGACAGCAAACGATCCAACGCTCGCAACATATGTCTTCTTTCTGCGCTGATGGAGATCACATAAGTTGTTGATTCCATGTGCCCAGTCTCCAACGCAAAACTTGTGATATTCTTTGCGCATACGCATCTCCAGATGGTCCTGCTTGAAGAACATCGTTCACATCCCCCAAGAAGCACGGGACGTACGCTGATCTGAAGTGACCTAGAGAACAAAGTGCTTTCGATTACGTCTGCAGCCAAGATCGTTGGTAAGTTGTACATCAGCCCTAACTCGCTAGAGCGCTATGTGGAGATTGGTTACCAACGGAATTTTGTACATCGTTTTTGTTTGATTCTGCTAAGGTTTTGAATTCAATATAGGTGCCTAATACGAAACCCCTTACTTTTTCAAAGTACGTTTTGGAAGGAAGTTTCGTTTACCCTAAGGATATTTCCTTCGTTAGGAATATTTCCCGTTATTCATGCTTTGGCCTTCTCATTGCGGCTATCCCAGTGGCGTCAACTTTGTCGTTCTACTTGCAGGACTCATTGATTCTAAGTTCAGTTTGCCTCCGGAATATTCTAGTTAAAGCAGCTAAACAAATTATCGCAATGTACGCTTAACCGTAGACATTACAGTCAACCGATTACGGAAATAAGCATTATTCTGGAGTATAATTCCTGTTGGAGTTCGTCAGTGATGTTTAACCTTGATGCAATCGGAAACCAAACTTCGACCACACTTTCAGAAGATAATCGTGTTAATCACTGCGTCAATGAGCTCACATTAGTCACGACCAAAACATCATACGTAAAAGTTAAGCCACGTTCTCTAGTAAGTAGTGCTTAATCATATCTTGAAATGTAAATAAAACCAGTTGTTCTCACGACGATCCTATGATTGAGCAGCTAAGCCTATTGACTGAAGTTTCCAAAATTGGGAGAGATGAACATTTAAGCTTTTACTGATAAATAGTTTGACAGATTTGATAATTTAGAAGAGATCCATTTGCGAAAAGTATGGACTTCGGCTGGATTCGAACCAGCGACAGAGCGCTCGCCGCATTTGGGCATGGTGTTTCTGCCGTTGGTCCGAATCCGGCCGAAGTCCAGACTTTTCGCAAATGGATCTCTTCTAATTTAAGCTTTTGGAAAAGCACTGTAGATTTATGTGAAAAAAGAACAATTTAACTGCCATTAACAATGTGCGAAAGCGTCATACACAACTTTGCTGAGTACATATACACGGATCGCAGAGCAGGAATCAACTCAATCCACACATCAAGATGTTGCTCATAGTACAACCCGAGTTCATCGTTAATAGAGGATGTAGCCAGGTCATCACCCCGAAGGGTTTCCTTAGTTTTTAAGCACACTCATATCCTTCAGTCGGACGAACCCTAGTACATCTGATTAATGATGCAAACAGTTCGACATCAGTGTGGTCCGGGTCTTATCAGATTGCGGTTTGTTACTGGTGCAATGCGGGTAACATTAACTTGATCCGTGTGAGGTTGGAAGCGTAGGATAAAACACTGGATTTTACTGTTTACACTCAAACAGTGTTTTCGGTGCCTTTGAACAGAGGAAGAAAAAAGGTGCAATCAACCAAGCGAATTTGGTGAAGTAGACTGCTGTAATTCTGTCCGCATTATAGGGCGGTGATCTATGACGATCTTCAGTAAGAGGCTGCGAACATGTGTGACAACCATCACAAAACCGGAAGACTTATGAGGCCGCTTCACAATAGTTGATTTCCCAAACTCAGTCATTTATTTGTACACTTTCATGTTCAGCTGACATCTGAGCCAAAGTGTTTGACGGCTACCGTAACATATAAACTAGCCCTCTTTACTCTGATTGTCCGTTACACTTGAGGACCAACTTTGGAGTAAAGTGGAGGGACTGGGGGACAGGGTTATTCCGAAAAAGGGGTCCCAACAACAGTCCTGCCAGCGGAAACAATACAAACAAGCATAAGCCAAAGGCCCAGTAAGCCATGCACACGACTAGAACGACGCTAACAATACAGCAGCACGCTTTGTTACACAATTCAAATTCAATCCACGCACGCTTTCTGGTTTCGACCGCACGTTACATTATCAATAAGTGTTGAGGATTAATCCAATACAGATTCATTCCCTTCACACTGGACATGAAGCCAGAAATACTCCAAGCCGCCATTGCCTAAGTTTCAGATGGAATCCTAGAGGGACTTGTTTAACGAAGTGACGTTATGCGTTTAGTTTTGACGCGACGCGGGCCCGATTTGTCATGGTTAGCAATACTCCAATATTTTTTCAAAGCCAGTGTACCGTTTATCCCGACATAATGCCCCTTTCCGGTCACATCAGTCGAATGTTTCGGATGCACCTGTGAACCTGATGATTGTCGAACAAGCCTAACCCGGAATTACTTACTGGCCCAAAGCAAATCTGTTCACGAATCGAGACAATTTACAAGTGGCCATAGGCCGGCTGCAGTAATACACCCGCCAAACCACAAATCTTACCAATGGAGACTAACGGGCTATTCGGATCAAGCGGTTGACGGCAGTCTGAGCGGATCCACCAAAAATCGATAAAACAACTCGTAAGAATCTGTTTTGAAAAAACAGGTTTTGCGATTGCAAACACCATACCAGTTATTCCTGTCCAACTTATTTAAGCGAATACACCCTTAATGTGTATCATTTGATATGACGATAATCTCGCTGACCCTGATAGTAACACAAGTAACTTAATTTTCCCCGTTGAAGCGATTGACGTGCACCTGGTTCTTGTATTGCCAGAAAATTCTATATGACTTCTATTCAATCGAGTATGATAAACGCACATTTTTGAGTAAAGTCATTGTTAATTTTTGTGTTCACAGAACTGATCAGTACACCACGTCTGATAGCCTAATGTAATCGACATATCGATGTCAATGGAATACACGTTTAGCACTTACCACTTCAACTGTCTCTACTGTATCACTCTGTTCAGATAAAAACGTTAGAAAAAAACAGAATATTTAATAGCTTAATACTGTACTAAATGGTGAAAATAACAAATCAAGTAAACCAAACAAGTCTCAGATGTGATTTCTTATGGAACTCTCAATTTTAGAAAATAACAAAGCGGAATAATAAAAAAACACCAAACGGTGTAACAATGATAACCCAAAGGAATGCTAACATCGGGTAGGAAACGGAGTCAATATTTGGAAAGAATGGCACGCAAAGGTTAATTTAACCGCTACAAAAATACGAGCAGTTCGTTGCACCGGAGAACACTTTAGTGAGCCACTACAAAGCATAGATTGACGTAGGGGCTGGTAACACTCTCAGTCATTTTGCAGCCGATAGGAAAGTAGCATTGGTGTGACGAACCAGTAGTGAACAAAATATCGCAATTCGTAAGGGAACCGTTGAGGATGTCAGGTATTGGCAATAAACAGATCAATTAACGTCAGTTGCACAACACAAAGGAAATTATTAGTTAGTAAAGAGGTCGTTATCTTATTTGGTCAAACATACTAATTTAGCGGCATGCGTTGAGACGTGGAACAGAAGAAACGGAAAATATGTGAAATTGTTATCTATGAAGAAGAACACGGGATCGGTTACGGTTTAAACCTAAATAACCTCAGAATTCTATAATATTACACTTTGCCACCAGACACGCACAACGAGTCGGTAAATCACTGTCACAGCTGACAATGACATTATCTATAATCGTACTGCTTGTCTTTATATGTCTAACTTAGTCATAAAACTTATGCGGATAGGTAAATTCATTTATAATCATTCGTTAGTCCAGTTTGTTTTAACTATCAATCGCGTGGTTCATGCACGCTAACCGCCCAAAGCATCCCAGACATATTGTAACATGCAACCAGAAGAGTAGACGGAGATTGTATCCAAAGATTTATTACGCAACACGCAGCGGTAGTTTAAATGCAGTTGTCCTCTTTGTTTATCTGACTGTCCGTCGATTCAGAGTCCTCGTGTACGATGTTGACGTAGCGACCTGAAAGGTGAACAAGGCATCCATGTAATAATTACCACTTCAAATTCAATCCGTGCGCGTTAACTAGTTTCGATCGCTCCTTACAATATTACTTCCAGAAACAACTCCTCTCAAGGCAAATTACCCTCTGGACAATTACTTCCGCGCAATTCACCACGACCTAATTCATTCTTTGTCGAACAAGTCTCTCGTCATTATAAAGTACATCTGTGTCCAATCGAAATTATACATTGAATTGAAACTGTTTAGTAAGTCTGCAACCAGTTCAGTAAGGTATGCATTTTTGAGAAGACCCACCTTTGATGTATATTCTCATTCGTATTCTTCTCTTGAATAAGCAGAACATTGGTTATCAAAAGATCTGAGACGTGATATTATAAATTTTCAAGGGTGCTCACAGGAGGTGCCCGTTGGTGCCGATTCATATGGTGATTGAGATCACTACTAGTGGTGTACTTGTGTACCCAGTTTTAGTGGAACTGTGACAAACAGGGTCCTCATTCGAATATGTAGTGAATTCTAGAACAGTAGGATTTCATAATTGTTCAAATTTACTGACGTTTCCTGGAAAACTTTCTCATAATGGATAAATTCAGGATTACTTGACAGAATTGACCTGACTCGGATGAAACAGACGAGATGCAGACCTACTGTGGACACAAGTAAAATATCCGAAGTTCGTTCGTTGACTGAAAGTCATAAGTTATCACGATAGTTCGGATAAATGTAGGAGTTGCATATGACACTTAGCTGATGAACACTGATTGAATCAACAGTTCGCGTTAACCCATCAGTACCGAATAATCAACGAACTGTTTTAGTTTCGTTTGGATATGCGCATAACGGTCAGAGCTAAAACGTCGACTGAAAGTAACCAGCGATTAAGACAATCTAACTGTTCGCATGTTTAAGCTCAAGTCACCCCACACAACTTAAAAATGAACACCGAGTCTTCCAGAACTAAAAATCCTCTGCAGCAACGTTAATTGGCACGTATAAAAGTGGTGCTTTCTGTGTACACTGTACTGTCTTTTTTCGTGATAAGTCTTTTTTGACGAACAAGGTTAACTTCTGCAAGCAGACTGGTCCCCGGTGAGGGATAACAGTGATTGCTGTTGAAGACGAAAACCAAGTAACCTTGGTGGTTTCCATAAGCGAAACTGTTAACGTGATTTAATTTGGAAAACTGAGAATATAACAAATTTGTGTTACTTGCTGGTAAGATGCTTGCTAATCCACTAAGGTGAGATTTTGCGACTTGCCATCACTATTGCGCCGGGTCACATGGTTCTTTTCGAAACTTACGCTGATGAGGTATAAGCTGCTTCATTAATGTTGTGTAACTGCGGTTGGGCAGACTTTTTCGGGTGCTGACAAGCGCGTAGTATGAAATACACAGAGGAGTCCCATGTTTGAGGCGTTTAAAGTTAACCTCAACGAAAAACCAGAGCACCGGGTCGCACATTACTAGTGAGTAGTAAGGCAGTCCGGCCGATATGAGTTGAGAATCACTCATAAGTGTTGCTCAATTTACAAACCAACTTTTAAAAAAGACAGCTCAATATAGAAATGATTTTTATCACATGAAAATCAAATGTTCAGCGACCAAAAACCTCTGGAAACACGAGACCGAAAACTCAATTTCTGCCACTCGTGAAATATGTGCACATGGAAAATTGTGATCAACAAACCGAAAGTATCCACCCTACTATAATTTTTTTTATCATCCCTAATCATGAAATAGGCTGGGTATCCGTTCACTTCATTCAGGCTATCTTATGACTCTGCGCTTATTTATAGACCCACAGAGTCTGTAAAGCATGACCGAAATAACTGTCAATCTGACCACTACTATCTTGTACGCGAATCACCTTGATTAGTCGTGAGACTCTGAGATTTAGATAAGATTCGAATTCAGTTCTCATGTCGCCTTCATCGAAAACTAGTCTGTGTATAAATGTGGTTTAGCGAACAGATTGTTTTCGGCTATTCACCATCAATTCAACTACACAACATTCTATATCATTATGGTTATCAAGCCAGTAAAACCAAGAACAATTTATCACCTAAATACAACAAACGTTTTGAACTGGACAACAATTGGGTGCTCAACTTGACCTCCGAAGATGTCAAGTAACTAATGGGGTGTCGTATATCAGTATTTTTTGTGTTGTGAGTCAAGTGATGCAAACTGCAACAAAGGAGAATAGAAATGTTTAATCGTCTTCCGCTGGACGACTTGCTGGTCACTGTTTTTCTTATAAAGTGCAGTTCAGTAACTCAAACTCGTCACCTTACGAATCTATCATATTTTCCGGTAGAACAGATGGGAAGGTATGGAGAGACTTAATTTCTGCTCATTAGGGTTGGTGACCAAATGACCGGAGTAGAGTCATAAGCTGACCCTAGACTAGGCATGTTTCAGGCAACAGATGTCTGCCGTGTTCAGCAATTACGGACTAATTAGCTAACCAGATCAGGCCAATGACGAAACCGTTTATTGCATTATACCTCAATGTAAACCGATATCCATGGATAAATCGAATTTAATAGGTCAGAGGCCCACGTTAAGTTGAAACTAAACGACAAGGCAATGGAGACAGACGCAATAATTGAAATCATTTAGTATGAAGTCAGAGAAATAGACCGATGTTTATTCGCCGAACACAAGAAACGCCGGAAAAGTTACACCCCTAGTTGTATACGAGTTAAGTCAATTTAGTTCCCTCTCAATTTTAACTGCAAGTTGTTACACAATTGAAACAAGCATTTACAAAACTTTCGTAGAGATTTCTACTGGACTGAGGTCAAGAAGTAATTGAACTTTATGACTTGCTTACGAATACTTAGTAAATCAAAGAAATCTGGACAACATAAACACCAGGTTTGTTTAGTTCCGCGAATTAGATCATCTATTTCCTACTGCACACTTACAGTTAGCTTTTGAGGTAAGCTACATAATTGCTCAGTAGCAATTACAAAAGGCGATACGAATGCCAGAAAACATGCGTATGTATTTACTCAACCAGGCAAAATAATGTGATTATCCGGAGCTGACCAAACACGACCTTTGTTCTACTCTCACTGCTTCGATTTAGTGTACTTGTCAACACTTGTTCACACCAATCGTAGAAATAGCATGATGCAATTAAATATACTCTGAAAACTAATCCATTTTTATCGGGTAATCACACTTTCACTCTACAGTCCCCAGTGAAGCGATAAAAATCCACTATATATTCATTCTTAAATTTACTTGTAAACGACTGAACAGTCCAATTCACTTGTCTGTGTGGATATACACTAATCCTCCGGTATCGTCAACTTTAATGTACAATTGGACAAACCCCATTGTTACTTATCTGCCTGTAGCTTTTGTTACCTGTCACAATAGTGTGTTACCATAACATCACACCGCAGTTTACATCGACTATCAATAACACTTACCATAAAAGGCATTTATTTATAATGCTTTTTCAAAACCCAAGATTCACATTGTCATCTCGGTGATAGGTAATTTTTTAACGAAAGCCTCGTCGATTGTAAGATTAGGTTAAACGCTGCCCACTAAGTCACAATACTTCACGATAAGTGATAGTCATACTTATTCACGGTTGATTAGTTATCGCTCTGATTTTGACCATTGCGTAAGAAAGACTGTTATTATCAAGTGTTAAACGATTATATTTTCCTAATCAATAAGAACATTTAAGTTCGTAGTTCATGGGCTTTCACGATTGATTAGAAAATCCAGTTTTGAATGTAACACTGAACTGCTTGTTTAAGAAGCAATCTGCAACTACTGACGCCATGGACCTTTTAAGTGGCATTCCATAGAATCCTCCAAAAGTTTCCAAAGTAAAATTACTTCTTTTACTATGCAACCCCATCATCTTGTCAACAACTAAACACAAGTCATTTTTTATGTTTTCTCATTTTGAAGCTTCCAAAACACAATTTTTCAACAAATTATATGTATAACCCTTTCTATGTTTGAACAGTTATAGAAACAAACCACTTCGGAGGGCAATTGTGGTATCCCTTACACGAAAGCTATCTTCCTGATCCCCTAGCAACCGATCAGTGGCTATGGTTAATTTTATCTAAGCACCCTTGCTGTCTAAGGTTACTGAAAGAGAAATTCGCACGGGCACTGATTTTTGTATGGTCTACACACGATCTTCACACGGTATAGCTAGTAATCTAGCTTTGAAAGAAAGTTTATTTCAAGGACTAGCAATCGCGCAATCCGCGTTCTACTTCGAATGACTTGTTGAACTGTCCTCGTTTTGTACCTGACCTGATCAACAAAAATAAGTGCGTCGTGCGCTCTAATTTTTGTTCCCAATCCGTACGTGCGAATTCATTAAACAACTGAGACATGCGACGAAAAAAATCATAAATTACGACTGTTTTCAACCCTGTCTACTGTATAACTTACGGACTGAAAAGTTGTAGATGTGGCGGAGGATTTCAAGGCACATTTGTTTGCTTATGTTACTTCACAATTCGTCGACCGTTGTAGAAAATCTTTCTTTTTGGTGCTCAAACTATCCATGTAAGCCTCTGAGCACCCTATAGCTCAATGTTAAATCTACATTCAACGTCTTGTCAGAAAACAGCATACAGTTTTACTTATTATATTACTGAAAAGTTAAAATGTGAGGGGAGGTTTTATTCTGGTCCATAACAGTCACTAAATGATCGACTCTTAAGAAACATGAATGACAACGGAGGAACCCTTTAAGTGCAGTTCGAAGACAAGGTTTACATAATTAAAATCTGACCACAGAGAACCGCATACGAAAATTGTGTTTACGTCTGAGGTGATAACATGAAGTAAAATAAAAATCTCTCAACATTTGAGTGACCAGCGTTACAAGTTTCCAGACTATATGATGAATATTATAACATCCACGTATTGATAAAGCATGATTTAATCAATACTTGGCGATTAAAGCTATTCTACCATCATGTCTTTCGATAATTCCATTTGCAAAATAGGCAATTATACCAGCACAACTTAAAATGTATCATAATAGCTCAAGTAAACCACCTGTCCAAAAGTTAGTTGAATGAAGACAAAATAGAATTTTTCTTGGAATTATGACAGCTTCACATAAAATTCTTTTCATTAAAAATGCTCCAGCCCAACTCAGCCCAACATTGAACGAAACACGAGAAAGTGATCTTGATTAACAACAGCAAGAACCGCCTATAATTTTTGCGTTTAGGAGAAACACAAGGAATATTTTAAGCTCGGCATTTTGGCACTAGAGAGACTACAAAGAGGATGGGACCCTCCACAGTGGGTTGTCTTTTGTATAACCGATCTAGAAAGCCTATGGGAATACGACAGCTGCGACCAGTTATGAGTGATGTTCAACTTATAACTAAACGTTCCCTGTCACTCGGTGTATCCATAACTTTTTGTACTAATTCCAAGCATTCAACGCCGCGGCATCCAGGATGTTCTGTCAATTTCCAGCAGGCCACCGTTTTGACAGCCGACAACAGATGTGCAACGGAATCACACTTTCAACCTCACATCCGTTTTTGTTATTTGACTCGGTAGCAGCTGTCACTCTTTCTGTGTAAAAGTAGACACCTGATCTTCTATTGGGACTAAAGGGGATATGAATGGATTTTCTGTTCCGAAGGATATCTGTTGACTGATGCCTGTGTTGGAAAACTATTTCGCTATACGACAGCGTTTCCGTATGATTAAATTGTGATAACTCATGGCAGTTTTAACAGAGAAGTCCAGATAAGGTAGTTTCCTTCGACGCTAGATCCGTCAGTGGTGAACTCAGACAAAATCACCAATTGATATCACAACCACACTATCGGGTAACGAATAACCACATCTCCAGGAATCTTTACACGATCTCTAGCATGGTAACGTACAGTGAACTCGTTACTTTGCAGAATGGACAGCCTGTTTCATGTCTATCTAATGAGTTCGCACCGCCTTTTTCGATGCATCATTTAGTAGTCATTGTTTAAGACACAATCAAGATTATATGGGTCCTAACAAATTAGTGCGAATATATCAAAATTTTATCACAGATGATAAAAGAAATCTCTGTTTCCCCTAGAAATGTTTTGTTTATCGAAAAATTACACACCTTCTTATGGTAACATTTGTTTCGGATTAGGAAATACTCACAACTGGTTGATAAACTTAAGAGCGTAAGTTTATTTCGAGAAAGGAAAAAACAGTGAGCACTCAAAGTGAAGAAGTGTTAATATCAACGCGAGTATGTAAACACGCGTGTGCTACAAAAAGCGACTAATATGGAAACCCTGAGGAGAAGGGAGAGAGTAAAACTGAGGTTAGTAAGCTTTGGACAGAAGGATTCAGTCGAATGTGAAAACCTAAGTTCAACAGGTGACTGAACAAAACAATTCAACAAGCGATATTCCATTAGAAAACAATATGGGGAAGAAATGTGAAATTACAACATCAAACATAACAGAACAGACACATTGCAGTAGATAATTGTGTAAGACAAATTAACGGTCAGATTGTCGCCAAAACCTACACAACAAAACTAGCCTATCATCCGTGCAACTAAACAGAAAATCTCAAGCAAAAATAGACGAACACAAAAATGAATTCGAGTGGACGGTAACCAACTAAACTGAAGAGAAATAACCTGACAGATCCTCATGACTCAACCAAGGAAACATCAATATTACGCCTGCTATTCCTCGTCAGTTGGTCTGATCCGGTTGAGCGATGACATATGCGGTCGCCTATGCTGTCCCCGATTCGCCAACCGCTAGATTTTGGACGTACCTCCCCCGCGTTGAAGTATTCGGTCGAATGTTGGAATGCTCGCACTTCCGGCCTGACAATCCACCAAAACTTGTGACATTCAAGTTCACCTCCAGGTCCATTCCACTGAAGGCCTCTGGTAGAAAATGTGTTAATGAACTCAATGGTTTAACCATATGATGCTTAGGTAAGACAGCCTCTAAACTGCGGTAAGTGTTACACTTTCACGCTGAATCTACCAAAATTCGTAACCCGTATACTGGTCAGGTCCTTCTGTATTTTACTACGAATATTTTCTCGTAGTCTCCGTCGTCCCACACAGTATTTGAAAGTTTCATTCGTGAGACATTAACGATGAACTTCTGCTGGTCATTTTCAACCTCGCCAAATTGACCCGTGCTTGTAACAAACAGTGACTAGGCGTCCGCTTTGTCGATTCGTCTTAGTGGTATTGTTGTTTTTGGGTGTGCTTGAATAATTATCAAGAAAACAGATTTTGTGCTGATTAATTCGCGGTCGACGTGATTCAATATTCACGTTTGTTTGGCTGAGTCATGAGGATCTGAAAAGTTTTTTTTCCAGTTCAACTGGTTATTGTCTATTCGAATTCATTTGTCCAGCGATATCAACTATCTGTTCACCTATATCTGTGTGAGATTTTCTGTTTGGTTGCGTGTGACAGGCTGGATATGTTGGAATAACTTTTGGTTAACCCTCAAAATGTTCCCTCTAGTGTGAATATCAACACTAGTACCACATCCCGCCCATTGCATCTGGGCCAAAGGGGCCATGGTCCCAGTTACGACTATGAGTAATCCTGTACAATTCATAAACTAAATGCTACGACTTCTAACCGCAATTATTGATTAAATTAATCCAATAAGTTTCTCAGCAAGGCTGGGTCCTTGGATTGTCTCAGCTGTTCAAATATACCCGGAGATTTCATCAAAAGTCAAAACGCGGCGAACAAGTTCGTTTTCGGTGTATCATCTTCAGGCCAAATACAACACAATAAATATGAAATTAGTTGTCAAGTCAGGGTTTTGTAAAATTTAATACAGTGTGAATTTTCTGTGAATTTTCTGTCGAGCGGAAAGCCATCTATATGAATTTGCCTTACAAGGGCGAATTATCTAGTGTAACGCTGACCAGAAGGCTCGACGTTCCACGCTGCACAACTAAGACTAACGTTCTCCTCTAAGCCGGCTGTACGCCTTCAACTCAAAGATGCAGTGCCTAGTAGTGCCACCTCGTTTTGTATCTATTCCTTCGCTTGTTCCTGTGGAGCAGGTTACATTGGTCGCACAACAAGGCGCTTGTCGGAGAGAATACGCGAGCACCATCCAGCTTGGCTGACAACCGGACAACAATGAAAGATTTCCAGCGCAATTTTGGCCCACCTAGTTGATACGGGTCACAGAGTCAATGTGGATGTCGCATTCAAGCCGACCTACCGTGTTCACACCAGAGATGTGAAATGTCGCATTTTGGCTGCTGCGGAGGCGATCGGAATCCGGCTACGAAACCCTAATCTGTGTGCGCAGAAGTCTTTTGTTCAAGCGCTGAAGTTACCATGACCTGCCGTCGTTGGAACACTTGACACGGCACCACAGTAACCATGTCCATAATCCAAAAATGACATTAGATCCACACTGTATTAAATTTTATAAAACCCTGATTTGACAACTAATTTCATATTTATTGTGTTGTATTTGGCCTGAAGATGATACACCGAAAACGAGCTTGTTCGCCACGTTTTGACTTTTAATCCAATTAACTTATGTAGCACAAAAGAATCTGTGTATTAACTAAAAAAAGGACTATCTTATGTGTTAAGCAAATGGGGTAACACAACATAAATCGTTTTCTGGGAACAAAAATAAGACTACAGAGGAACCTAGGAGCTTTGAAGAGGAGTATGGGGTCGTCAAGACTTAAGTCTAAATAACCATAAGGCTCACTGAGTTAACAGTTACCGATAGTCTAGCATGACAAACTCTGGTGAAGCAACCATTTCTAAACAATTACTCGGAGCAGACTTATGTAAAATTGCTGAGCATTTTTCACAAAACCGTGGGTTTCACCTCATACTTCATTACCATGCTGTAGTCACCTGAATACTTTACTGCATTAGCTGCAGTATGGTGTGTAGAATAGCCCCAAAACTTACACTCGTGTATTGCACCTAGACTATCAAGAAAGTTTACATGATGTATATCCTCAGATGCTATGTAACTCTGTGGCGCGAACTGGAACTCCACACACTTCCGGTTTACCCGCTCGTCGACGACCGGTCACTTACCTCCTTAGCTAACTTCCGTGTCGGTGCCGTTTGTAACTTCATATGAGACCATCTGTATATTTCATCAAATAAACATTCGATCTCCGTACTCAGCGTCTTCTTTATATGTCATGTCTAGTTAATTTTTATCTTGTAAATTGATTCAGAGCTAACTCGCTTTAATCAAGTACGTGTTTACGGCACTCCCATCTTACTTCGGTGCCGAGATGAACGATGTTTTGGAGTTGCCAGGTTCCACAAAACTCTGTGAACAACGAAAACTATCTGTAATTAAGCGCGTTAGTTTTTTTCTGACTGCCAGCCCATTACTCAGCCCATAAGCGCGACTGAGCCCAGTGATTGTGAACTATTGCACCACTTCCGTCACGTGTAAAGGTTAGCACGCATGACAATTATAGGAGGCTTTCCTCAAGGAGATGTGACTCCAACGGTTTCGTGGGGATATGCCGCACATCCTTAGTGTAAATCCCGCTAGCGGCCTGGACTCAGTCATCCGATACGGCCGACCGTCTTAGGGAACCATACGTCACTATAGTTTCTCAGCCGGTTTCGAGCAATCAGGGCACCATCGCTACTTTGACTGCCCGAACTGATAGCATAAATAAGCAGCTTCAGGCTTCAACGGCGTAACTTTCAAGAGGACGTTCAACTACCCCAACTCAACGAAACAGCGACCCTTTAGTGTCGCATGCACCTCATCAACTGCAACCGGATACGAATCCCAACCACTACTGATATCTCCATTAACTTGGAAAAGGCGTTAAACGATGCCGACAGTTCTGCAGTTTTAGTCCGATCAACGAACGGGGCAGCCACGTTCTGATAACTACCAACGTAGTCCGACCGACTAGTTGTGCTTTCTTTTTTCTGAAATCTATGTTAAGTGTTTTAAATGTTTCTAAAAGCTATCTTAATGTTAGGATTCCACCTAAACCGAGTGCTGTTGAGCGTGATTGCTGTTTGTTTATGGCCTCTAGGACTAAGCAGGGATCCGGCCCAGGGATAGCCATAGGGACGGTGACGGACCCACCGGAGAAGATGGAGAGTGTGTCCAAATCCTCCACTGTTTTCCCCGTTCGGCTTAATCGTGTTCTGGTGAATGTTTCGAATGAAGTTTCTGATGAACTGTTGGAAGAAGAGCTGACGTTGAAGGCAGAGGAGCTAGAGTTGAGGCGTAAACTGCTCGAGCTCCATAAAAGGTGCCGTAGGCCTGTGGAAGTGGAACCCGTCCCGACAGTCGGGACTAGATTTGGCACAACGCCAAGGGATAATATCAGCCCCCTCTTTCAACAACAGTTTTCGGGAACAAAGCCCTTTAGTTTGGACCCTGTTGAATCGTTAGAGTGGGCTCACAGACCTTTGATTCTTGGAGGCCGTCTTCAGAATATCGAGGTGGACAGTTTCGATGGTTCCTCGAAGAATTACATCACCTTTATCAGAAGTTTTGAAAGTAACGTGGCAGATAAATTAGTTGACAAGGGATGTAAGCTTTCATATTTATTGCATAATTGTCGTAGCAGGGCGAAGGAGGCAATTCAACATTGCACGCTGTTGCCAAAGGGTGTGGGGTTTACACAGGCAATGAGAATTTTGCACCAGCAGTTTGGCCGCCGACAGGATGTTATGCAGGCTGTAAGTAAAGAAGTTTTCATGGGTCCTAAATTAATCGCTGGCGATGTTGATGGGTTGCGTGGACTAGCCAGTCAGATGAAGAGCTGCCAGGCGATGTTGACTCGGCTAAAATACGGAGCAGAACTAAACTGCTCAGCCAGCCTTATTAAAGCAGCCTCACCACTTACAAGAAAGGTGGGCAGAAGTTGCTGACAGCATAACTGAGTGCGGAAGGGAACCTAATTTCAGTGACCTATCACATTTTGTGGAGAAAAAAGTGACAGTCAGCGCTAGTCAGTATGTCCACTTTGTCGCTCGCGTTAAAAGTAACCCAACGTCCTCTGGAGTCAAGTACTCGAGGTGCAACTTTGGAATAGATGTAACTTATGAGACGGTGAACTTGCAGTGTCTGGTTTGTAAGGGCGATCATGACATATCTGATTGTAGTTGGTTTAGCAGCAAATCTTTGGAGCAACGCAAGGCAATGTTGAAGAACATCGGACGCTGTTTCGTTTGCTTGAAAGCGAACCATGTGGCGAGGTCTTGTAGGGTACAGATACGGTGTGAGATACCGGGTTGTGGTCGACGCCATCATACATTGGTTCACGATGACAAGCTTGAACAAAGTAAGGAGGATGCTAAGCCGTCCTTGTGTGCTGCCACATCCAGTCAAAATGGCGAGTGCCCAGGATCTGTCTCAATGAGGTTGGTTGGCCCAGAGGCGTCGGTGACAACGTATGGCGTTTTGGATGAATCTCGATGAATCTATTGCACGAGCAATCGGTTTGCAGGGACGGCCTTTTCAGATGATGTTCCGTACTCTACCCGGAACTTGTGCAACACCATGCACTAAAGTGTTAGTTGAGTTGTGGTCCTTGGATCAAGAGCGTTTTGTCACAGCTGGTTCAGTTTATATGGTGAAACAGCTGCCACTGACGCAGGTTGACGTCGCCCAACAATTTGAGGTAGATTCATGGACTCACATAAGGGACCTTTCGTTTGATAACTTAACTGAAAACGGCGTAGGGATTCTAATCGCATGCGACGTCCCTGAAGCACACTGGGTACTGGAACAGAGAGTGGGCATTGGCAATGAGCCTTATGCGAGTAAGACCATTTTCGTCTGGAGCCTCAGAGGTCCGTGTCGCACCATACCCTGGAGCGAGCATAGTGTAAACCTGGTCGAATCACGTCATGTCTCGTTGGATGATTTAATCCGAAGAATGTGCGGGTTGGTTTCACTGACGGAAGCACTTCGGAGGACAAAGAGCCTTCTATGGAGGACAAACAAGCATTAACTGTGACTGAAAGTAGTGTAATAGTTAAGGACGGTCACTACGAGGTAGGTTTGCCGTGGAGACAAGATAGTTGGGTATTACACAACAATAAAGAAATGGCTGAGAAAGGCCTTGCAGCATTGAAGCGAAGGTTGATGCGAGACTCAAACCTAAACGCTGGCTATTCGGCCGTGATACTGGAACGTATCAGGAACAGCTACATAAGTAAGTGTGTTATAATTACAACACGGAGATGGTGCTTGCCACACCATCCTTTGCTTAATCCGAATAAGCCCGGTAAGTTACGGATAGTCTTTGATTGTGACGCTGAATACCAGGGTATGTCTCTCAACAAAACTTTACTCCAGGGTCCGGATTTGAATAACAGTTTGTTAGGAGTACTTATGCGTTTT
>JTDE01000231.1:146200-157061 GCA_014338405.1 Paragonimus skrjabini miyazakii | reverse complement strand
TTTTCTTACGCCGATCCATACACACCGAAGATGGAAACAACCATATGATAGCGTCATTTCCAACTATGTTTAAGAGCAACGTTTCATCGACCAGTATCTACCTGAAATCTTGCAAACAAAGAGAAATAGTATAAATATCGTATAGGAAATGAAGTTGTAAATGTTGTCATACATGTTTCACTATCAAATGTGTTGGTGTTCCTGTTGAAATGCAAAGCAAACACAGTATGGTCGTATATTTCCATTTCGGTCATATCTGTGAAACGCCGCAAAATGAAGCACTCTCAAGTGTTAGGATGACGTACTTCACCTTGAAAATGGTAATGATTACATTTATAAGACTTGAAAAATTGAGCCAACGTCAATAACGGGTTGTTTTCGCGAAAATGGTGGGAAAAAATTTCATCACGAAGCTAATACTTTTGGAACTTAATCGATGTATTCCAATTTTTCCATTAACGCCGCTTATTTACAATTGATGTACTGTAAGTACTATGTCTGAAATTCCGATTTTAAAATTTCATAAAATATTTAAAAATTGAGGATTCGCGCCAAAAGGATCGTTTTGGCTTTTGAACGACCTTTAAGGCGAATCCTGTGAAACGGATAATTGCCGAAATAATTACTCAACACTAACATCAGGCTGCTACTGTGCCATTCAGCGGACTTAAATCTGTAGGACTTGATAACTTTTTGTTCTTCACGATGTTGATTACCTTTTATATATTTGTTTTGTCTATACATACGTATACGTTCATCATGGAAAGGTATGCTAATTCTCTTAAGTCGCGTGCATTTATCCTTTCTCCATCCGCACGATGTCACTTTACTAAGCAACAGTGGTTAAATAATAACAGAGACAACCATCCAGTTCATTGTATTTTCGGAAAAATGGTCAATGATCGTCTTTACCGTAGATCATGAATCTCTTCGGTGGAGCGCGGCAGATGCAACTTACCTGGTCTGTTCTCATTTTATGTGATAAAACCTCGAGGCGAACCACGTTCATCAGCCGCTGTAACTCGTCTTGTCACGCAATCAAACACGATGTCTATAGTTAGTTCAGTCCAGTCCAGTTCAGTTTGGTTCAGTTCGGTTTCTAGAACAAAGCGACCTGGGCCAGAAATAGTTTAGTTTTTTGCACCATTGAGCATTTGGGGGCTCCCAATGCTGCGACAATGAGAGAAGTTTTTCAGATAAAGTGAGGAGTTCAAGTTGTCACTGTTATCAGAAAACAATTTCACAGCCACCACCGATAAACATAAGTTCATTCTGCGATTAAAATGGCGTGAAACGAGAAATAAACGTGAGACCAATATGATTTTGATTCCCAGAATTTACACTTCCAGACATTAAAACTATCTTTGTGAATAAATGAATAAATAAAAAATGAATGGGATTAAAGAGGAGATAACAATAACGGCAAAAATAAGGATGAGAGATTGACTTAATTAACTCTGTGGACGGGAAAGTACTAGGGAAAATCACCTTAACAAAACACTCACAACAGACCCGGAAAGCGAGATGGTCAACGCTAATCAAACCTTCTTGTGAACACTGTCACAACAGCAGAGGATACTACACTCTGTGGAATAATGTTTCAACAGTTGGTGGCTCGACATACAAAGGAGTTAACCCTAATCGATGTGTCAACTGTTCCTTCTCAGCTTGAGACTGTGGCCTCGGGGATATAAAGTTGTGCGCAGACCAAACATATTCCACTTCAGTTCCGGCTAGTTGTTGATAATCTTGAGGGTGGCCACCAAGTCCTCTCTAACCCTTCTTCATGCAACAGGAAACAGATTAAGTTTACCCAATGATGACTCAGTTTCACGTATATTTCGTGATCCAGTTGGGGTGAGATTTGATCATTTCCCACAACTCCGACTGGAGATTCCGTTGATTTTGATCCCCTTTGGTGGTTGTCAGCGGTTGTGCTAAAGGTTCTCTCATGTTCAACTCCCAAGCGCCTCCACTTGTCTCGCTGAAGTCCACCAGTAAACGATGAGAAAATCAACATGATAGAGTACATTTGAAGACTAGCTGTATTCTCATTACGAGTTCCGATTTCCGTTGGCATAAGGCCGGAAAAACGTTGAACGTATAATTCAAAGAGCAAAGTGCTAGTTTCCACAAAGAATCAAAAAGGAAGCAAATGAATATTAATCAAGGGAATGTAGGGCGGAGAGGGAAAAAGCTTGGAAAACTGAGGGGTTGATTGCGGATGTTTGTGGGAGAGTGGATTTTAAAACGGAATGAATAATCGCGGTTTGTAACCAAGGATAGCTCCTGTTGAAGGCAGTGTTAAGCCTCCAAACCTAACTACACACTGACGGACATCAAATACGAGCCGGTCTATTTAAGTGTAATTTAATGTAGCTGAAGATCATTCAGTACCTTATGAGAATCACTACGTTTTAAACGCACGCCAAAATTTCATAGCACCAGCGAACGGCAAAACGTAGAAGTGATTAGAAAAGCGTGTCCTAAGTAACTGTTAAAAATAGAAGTGGGCCAAAAATGGAACCATGAGATACCCTGTTGCAGCAAGATGTGCTGGTGTAAAATGTACCATTTACGTACACGATACACAGACGATTAGCAAGCTATGACTGCAGCATTCTAGCCTAAAGGATGATTGCCTTAATATTGCCTTGATCCGCTACGTTTGTGTACTGATCAGTGGCTATAAGAAGATTCGCGGTACACAGAACACCCGTTCGGAAACCGAGCTGAACGTGTGAAAGTGACTAAGGAGTTACCGAGGCGTTAACCGATTCGAAACTATCTTTTAGACTGTATGTAATTATTTCTCTCTTAACGGATTCCAGAATTTCTACAAGCCACTGCTTAGCCGCATTTTGGAGAAGTTTCACCTATCATGCATTGGTCTGAGTGGTATTCCGTCCTTGTTTATCTTAGGCAGGCCGTATAATCGCTTAGTACCAGATCCTGTCGGACGTATACCATCAAAATACGGAAGATTCCTAGTACCAACGCCTTCCCAGGAATGTTCATTAATAATAACATGCAAGATAAAAAACCGCGACCCCTAGTGGGCATTGCCCGTAATAAGAACTTCTACTCATCGTTCTCATTCAAAAGCGACTCAGTGGCAATGTCGATATCACGTCAAATCGCCAATGCTATCAACATGACTTATCATGCCGCTAGCTCTGTTGTCACATTTAACCCAAAACGGGCAGTTTCACTTAATGTGAAGGATAACATGCCTAATAATGTTGCCCCTTTTTGATCTATTCATTTGACTGTTCTATGCATAGGTCGCACTACCAGGCGTTTATCCGAAGGAATCTGATAACACTGTCCCTCGTGGTTTCACTCTAGGACAATAAGACGTATCAGCTAATTTATTCTGACCCATCTAGACAACTGTAATCAACACACATACATGGAAACAGCTTTTCGTACCGACTATGGTGTCCCGGCCACTTTGTTGCGAAAGGTCAACCCGCTTAACCCGTGAAACAATTTGTCTTTGTACCAATGTCCCAGCCTGATTAATATTGATTAACTAGGACCAAATTCGTTTGTGTTCCTAACCACAGGGAAGTAACGTTAATCTTTTATCCAATAACATTGCTTATTCATTAATCTTCGATCAATACCATTCTAACACGTCACTTAATTTTATATACCTGTTCCAACCAAAGAGGAGAATTCTTTGGAAATAGCCTGTTCGCTGAAACTTTGTTTTCCGTGAATGCTAAGAGGATTTTCAATTCAGCCTATGTTTGTACAGCGAAGCCTGCTTTTTAAAGTTTCTAAAATAGAGAGTGTATAAACATTTTGGCTTTTGACAGAGCACTGTAAATGCAGATTAAAAAACAACTTATTTGCCATTTAAATTGCGTGAGAAAGCGCTGTAGGTAATCTTGCTGACAACAGATATAAGGATTGCAGAGCACAATCCAGTGCAATCTACACAATAAAGATAT
This sequence comes from Paragonimus skrjabini miyazakii, assembly GCA_014338405.1. Classification (NCBI taxonomy): domain Eukaryota; kingdom Metazoa; phylum Platyhelminthes; class Trematoda; order Plagiorchiida; family Troglotrematidae; genus Paragonimus; species Paragonimus skrjabini miyazakii. The sequence continues at coordinate 153,102 of JTDE01000231.1, read as the reverse complement.
TGCCCATGGTACAACCCGAGTAAATCATTGATGGAGGGTTTAGCTAGGTCATCCTCCTGAGGGGTTCCTTGGCTTGTAGGCACACGCATATCCTTGGATTGGACGAACCCTGGTACATCTGCTTAATGATGCGAACGGTTCGACATCATTGAGGTCCGGGTCTTATCAAATTACGGTTCGTCGCTGGTGCAATGCGGGCAACGTTAACTCGGCCTCAGTGAGGTAAGAAGCATAGGGTAAAACGCTGAATTCCACTGTGTACAATCAAGGGGTGTTTCCGGTGACCTCGAACGGACGAAGAAAGGAGGCACAATCAACCAGGCGAATTCGTCAACGTAGACTTCTCTGCTTCTGCCCGCAATAAAAACGGATGATCTACGGCGATCTTCAATGGGAGACTGCGAACATATATGGCAAGCATCACAGAACCGGAAGGTTTATGAAGCCACCGTACGATAGGTGATGAGTTCCCAAAGTTGATCCTGTAAATTGCATACTTCCATGTTCAGCTGACACCTAAGCCAAATTGCCTGACAGCTATTGTAACATATAAGCCAGCCGTCTTTACTTTGATTGTCCATAACACTTCCAAATCAACTTTGGGGCAACGTGGAGACACCGGGATACAGCGTTCTTCCGAAGAATAGGTTCCAACGACATTCATACAAACGGAAAAAACACAAACAAGCATGAGCCAAAGGCCCAGTAGGTCATACACACAACCTACACAGAGGAAACTCAAAATGGCGTCAACAGAGCAGCACATCTTGTTACACAAGTCAAATTCAACCCGTGTGCGCCTGCTGATTCTGATTGCACGTTACTTGGCGAGGAGTTAAATCTTTAAGACACCTAAGTTTAGTCAACTTCACATATGAGGAAGTCTCCACCACCTTAGTGTTATCAATTTCAGGGTCAAGGCAAGCCTGAATAACAGATTGCGACTGTGTATAAATGCCACTGTAGAACTCAGCTAGGACACTAGCGGCTTGGGTATCGGAGCTTTCACGACCTAACAGACCTAACCCTTGACGCACACCAATCTTCGATCTATTAGCTGAGGATACAGACTGCAAACGGCTAGTCAAATAAGTGACAAAGCACTCCATTAGACTTTGCTGTCAGTGAAGTTGAGTCCCACGGATTGGCGGTGTGTGCCTACATCCAATGGCGGCATATATTTTCTGGTAATATTCGGGTCCAAGTAACCGATGGCAAGTTCAAGCAAGCCGCTACTTCAGAATAAGTTTGGAAGCATGACAGAGTAGCTTATTCCATCTAGTTGCTGTCAATGGCGTGGATTCAATAACAACAATGCAAATGGGGGTGAAACTCTCATATAACTGTGGTGCCAAGTGGCTACGTAGTTTTTCTACATCCATTTTGCGAAGACCCTTGCGATTACTAAGCCGTAATTACTGACCTCGTAATTCATTAGTTCTAGTGGTGTGGTGATTTTCAGGTTATCATCTATCAACCCTTCTTTTGTGACTACACAGCCCAGAAGCGATAGATTATTACCAGTGTGCCACCGGGTGAAATCCACGACGTTCTCTTTGAAGACGGATACCTGGCCAGAGAAAATCCCATCGGATTAAGAATCTTGATTCCTGTGTATGAGAGGACGGAATACTTCACTTCCGGTACGTTGAATCAATCCATTAAGGGGATGTAGAAAAAGTCTAAGGTGGTTAGAAGCTACAATTCACTTGGTGGGAATTCATTTGTATTATTGAGAGATGGATGACGATTAAGCATCCACTGCTAGTTTGCAAACGAAATTATCTTGAACCAATCTGTTTTCGGACCCGCCGCAAGTATCAAAGTGTTTTAAAGGAAGGTTTGGAGAGAGGTATGGACAGGTAGGACCGATCCATGTGGTTGCAATTTTCCGAGGCTTCACCCAAGAACGAAGTTTACAGAGCTCGACTGATTTGTCGACTGAACTAAATACTTTATTATAAATGTGTTTAACTAATACAACAGTAGATCAGTGGGCACTATCCTCGACAATGTGATCTCTTTCTTCACACTGAAAATGTGGAAGCCATCGCCGATTCCACGACAATATTTTTGGCATCATTATACCCTCAGTACGTAACAAGACGCGAACAGTGTGTGTACAGTGATTAGCGAAATTCCGCCAGGGATCAGCGGACGTCAATGGCGCAACCTCTCTTGTAGGTAAGATGCTATATCTTGAGATATGATAAGGTCTTCGAGAATCAGCTGGAGTCACTAACCTGACATGGTTTTGCGGTGCACAGTACGATGGTTACCCTATATTTTGACGTCAGTTGTCTCAAGGGCAGCCACCAAAGATCACACAGTACCTCCTGTTATGTTTTAAGCCGTCGCGGAGAAATAGAGGACACCCCTAGTATAACATCTTGAGACCGATCAGTGATCCAATAGTTCCAGTTAGCGAACTCACCCCTTTGTCATCCAGACGAGGGTATATTCAAGTACTGTCGGTCTCCAGAATCACGAAGCGCCATGCGTGTAGCCAAAAGAGCATCCTCCGCGGTAATATATTTCAAAACTACGACCCTCACTAGCCGCAGTTTACCAATATCAACCGAATGCAGTTTTCTAGAGAATCTCGTGATTGACTCCAGAATACATACTTCAGTGCCCAGTTTGATGCAGATGCTTCCCAAGAGCTCTCAGTCGTGATCATTGTGAAGTTCTAGTAGCTCTCGGTGCACTCCGGAAGGAAAGGTACAGGATCCTTCTGAGCAACGGACTTTAGCACTTTAGTGGCGGCTGTGTTGGCGCTCTTAGAGAAGCTTTTTGACAGTATGCTCACCTCAACGGATCTCTCCTTAACAACAGAATTGAGTTTCTGGGGTGGGGCCAAAAGCAGGACCTTGAAATCCTGTGGTTTCTCTGTCCGTTAAGTAGGTGGGTTATCCGTAGTGCTGCGGCCAAATAGTTCCGTAGAAACGGCGACAGTCCTCGTTGACTTTGCTCCAGAAGCAACTGACGCACATGCTACTGTGTCAGTTTCAACTGTATTACAAACTTCGCCGACTGCAGCTGATGGATTACGGAAGTTCGCACCCAACGCAGAGGATAAGATGTTGACCACGGAACTGGCAGTCTGTCCAGTGGCTTTACATCAGAGTGTGACAAGTTTGATGCAGTCTAGCCCTCCTAGTGCAGATATTTTGTACACCCCACTGCGTATGTCCAGACATGAGATTTGTAACTGTGTATCGGAGAGTAAGCACTGAATAACATGGTTCCTGGCGCGTATGAATATAAAAAGATTCGCAGTCTGATCATTCGCCATTGCCGATGGACATTTTCGAGCTGAGGCATGGACCTGCAGCCAGTGAGCGAATGAGTCAATTAGTCAATAAGTTATGGAGATTTCGGGGTAAGAAAACAATCAAAAGGTGATTGCGCAGTACTCAAATTTCAAACAAATGTTCGTGTCCACATCACAAAAGCCCGAGTATAACGCAGAATCATTACTGTTTGTAAGCATAATTCATGATCTACCGAAGAGCTTGTAGTGCCCTGGTATACTTTTGTTGATAAAGCGAACGTTGTAGAGTACCAGAATATTGCTCAAAGGTGTTCATATGAGTGACAACTACCCTTGGCTGTAAACATGCGCAATCAACTCGTTTCTGGAAATGAGCGACGGTTGGCGAAGCTCAGTGCCAAGGTAGAGGAAAAATGGTTGGAAAGGACAGAATATTCACAGCATTGAAATGCTTATGGCAGTGCGTTTTAATTTCGTCAACCAGTTGTACATTTTACCTAAAAACGTTTGCTTCACTGTTGCCACCTTATAAAGTGTACGTGAGACCACTTCTAGGACACTGTATTCATGCTAGGAGACCGACTATGGTGAGGAATACTAACATAGTTAAGAAAACCCGAATGTGTTCTACAAAAGCGCTGCAGCGAATGCGGAGTAACCCGTTCGAAGACAGGTTGAGAGACCCAGTCTCTTCTGCGAGAAGGATAGTCAGGGGAAGTTCAGAGAAGAGTTTAAAAAATTTAATGGATCACCGGACTTGAGGAGCGTTTTTACATTACCTGCAAATTTCTACATTAGAGGTCGTCAGCTTAAGCTGGAGAATATGAGAGCTGCCACCATGACTGCAGAGAATTTCCTAGTATCGAGGAACCAACAGTTTGATCATATTTCGACGGATTGTAATATCCACTAACAGAGTGACGGTGACTAAATTTGGGTTGGGTTGGTGTTGGTCATTTATCTTCTCGGATATAGTGTGAGAGATTCGTTGACGTTAAATTCCGTTTTGGTGATACTCTTCTTATCTGTGTAAAATAACCAGGTGTTCGTTTTAATTTACCCTCGGTATTATCACTCTCACATTTCTGTTAATTAATTTACGAAGCTTATCGTGGTTCTCGATAGTGAACATCCTAGGGGACGAATTAATTTCTGTTATTTAACCTGATTCACGCCTCTCTAATGACAGGATAAATTCTTGATCCTTAAGTCCTAATGGTGCTGACTTTAGTAGTGATCTAATCAATCAGATGCAAAAAATGACCGGAATGTCGTTGCACCAAAGAAGAGCTGTAACGGTGATGGATATTTTATTAGCCTAATCAACCAGATGAAGAAAATGACCGAAAATATGATGGCACCAAGGAAGAGTTGTAACGGTAACGGATAGGCTCAAAAGGTGAGCGTACAAAATAAATGCAAGATTATCAGTGAAATAGGAACGACTTACTGATAGGGCAAATTCCGTCGGATTGAATAGACCACCACAGGAGAGAAAAACAGCGCCAGAGATAAGGTCCGGAACACGACCAACGAATAATTCCACACGAGGTGAGGGGATGATGAGTGTTGAGCGTCGACAGATCGGCCGATAAGCGGAGCTAAAATATTTCACCGTCCAATCACTTTACCGACCCAAACATCCGCACGAAAGAAGAAAAAGATGACGCGCGGTAACTCCCGTTTATTCGCGTTGACAATTCAATTCAAGAGGTGATGATGATGGTTTCAAACAAGTGTACAGATGAAGTTAACGAAACGGCGTATACAAAAACATACAAAAGTGAATTGTGAAATTTGGGTGTGAATTGTGTACACTACATTATGTGCAAAAGGTATACGTACAAATAAAACGGAAGACCTATGAATGAAAATGGAACGACTCACTGACAATTCGAAGCCCGTGGAGTTGCCTAGGCCACCACGCAGGAGAAGAATATCGCCAGTGGGTATGTTTGGACGACGTTAGTTAAATGATACCACACGCGGCTCGAGATGATAAACGTTGAGCTTTGGTAGATCAGCAAATAAGTGGAGCTGAAACGCTATTCCGCGCAATCACTTCATCACACAAAAATCCACACGAAAGGAGAAGACAGAGACGGTGCGGTGAAAGACTCGTGTATTTTGGTCGCTAATCGAATTAAAAAATGATCGTGATCATTCCAAACTACTATACAGACGCAGAGAAATGCACGTTGGTGAATAAATGTACCAAAGTATCCCGAATTAAATAGAACGCATACGTACATAAGTGATACACGTAGTAGCATGATTTCCCGTATATAAATTCCTGAGTGTATATTTCCTAAGTATATGTGTAAAACATATATGTATATATACATATATTATATACATATTTGAAACTGAAACCCCATGAATACAATCAGAGGAAAATTCCGCGTAATAAACGGAAAAATTAGGGTCAGCACGCCGGCGAGTTTTAATCGACTGAATGCTGCAACCTAGGCACGGCTGGTGTCCGATGTCATGGAGCTGTCCACTCCAGCTTCTACAGTTTAACCGTGCATGGCTCGGTGATGCAGGGTGAAGGGGACCGATCGATACTAGTGGTCTTGTTGATTGGATGAATCTGTTGGGTCATATGGTGCAGTTATGGACGCAGTTGAATAACGAATTCATTTGTGAGTTAATAAAGCTGTCGATGCCGACTGCTTCTGATCGATACGTGCACTGGTTTTAGACAAGCCCTGATGCTTTCATTATCGGGATGGGTTGCTGGTAGTGCGTCGTTACTTTTTAGGGCGTGTTCTTTCTTGCATGAACACAATACCTCTGTACACAATTGTTTCTAAACTAAATATGCAAGGAGTTTTCATATATTCAAATAATTTTGTATATGGCATCTTTGAAAGTGCTTATGAAGCAGACTGTTAACGTCTTATTGAGCAAACGTAATTTTGACCAAGTTCACTCAAGTTTGCTCAATGTGCGCTACTTAATGCGTATGTTTTGCACTCGCTGCAGCGATGAGATCTTTAAAAACTGGCTCTCTTTTTTAAATTGTTTATTGGTGTAATTGTAGCACACGTATACCGTCCTGTTGCTCGTTATAGCTACTTGAGAATTCTTGGAAGTCAAAAAACACATAAGAACTCAGGCTCTCGCGCCTGGGCCGCAGCTAGGTCACTAAGGTCAACAGAAGCAGGTGTGACTAGAGTGGCATGGACGCGCGAAAGGGCGTCGGCGACAGGATTGAGGGCACCTGAAACATGCCGTATATCGCAGGTAAACTGCGAAACATAGTCCAGGTGTCTGATCTCCCTGGGGGAGTACCTGTCTGATGAAGAAGCAAGTGCGTACACCAAAGTTTTGTGATCCGTAAACACTATGAAGGGACGACCTTCCAGTGCATGGCGGAAATGGCGGATACCTAGGTAAATAGCAAGCAATTCTCTTCCAAACGTGCTATACCGAGATTCGGCAGGTAACAAACGGTTGGAGAAGAAACCTAGGTGTTGCCATTGATCGTTGACACGCTGTTGTAAGACGGCACCGACGGCTACGTCTGAGGCATCAGTAAAAAGGGAAAGTGGGGCTTGAGGATCTGGGTGGGCTAAGAGGGCGACATCAGATATGGCTTTTTTAAGCTCAATGAAGGCTGTGC
>JTDE01000231.1:128974-142530 GCA_014338405.1 Paragonimus skrjabini miyazakii | reverse complement strand
AACTCAGTTTTTACGAGATTTGAGAGCTGTCAAAGTGGACTCATTGTTCCTGATGCTGTATTTGGAACTATGCTGGAGGTGAATCGCAAGTTTGACAGTAAATTTTTTGCCATAAACTAGATTATACATTAGTGCAAGGTTCAGCTTGAGACGCCGTAGCCAAAGAGGATCTAGTTCAAGCGTCTGGCAACGTTCTGTGTAGTTCACAGAAGACGGATAACAAACTAAAACTTTCGTGAATGTACGTTGGAGACTTTCCAAAGCTAGTCTATCAGACTTGCGCAAATGACTATATATGAACGTGCAATACTCAAGCTGGTGTCGTACACACAGCTTATAAAGGTATAGTCACGCTGCAGGAAGGAAGAATGAGTGCTTAATGTATCCAATCGTTCGTCTAGTTTTAGCTATTAAGAAAGATATATGTTCAGCAAAATTGAATGAGTTTGAGTAACGTATACCCAGGTCGCGGACTGAGTTGGCAGTTGAAATACCATGACCATCCAGCTTTATAAGGTTCTCTGGTATATGACAACCGTGTGCGACGATGGTGAATTTATTGGCTGAGAATATCATCAGCCAAGTTTGGCACCAAGACTCTAATGACATGAAGTCCTCTCGTATATTTCCTAAAGAAGAATTGAGATTGCCAGGAGAGAAAGTGTAGACAGGTTTGATGTCATCAGCGAATAGGAATATTTTGCCATGCTTGATTACTTTACATATATCATTTATGCACATATGAGTAACGGTCCCAGGACGCTTCCTTGAATCACTCCACTGGTGACTGGTTTGGGCGTTGAGCTGTTATCTCCTAGTTTCACTATTTGTGTGCGGTCTGCAAGGTATGAAGCAAACCAGCTGAGCAGTGGGTCACTTATACCGAAAGATGCCATTTTCATCAGAAGGCGTCTATGAGACACACGATCAAAAGCATTTGCCTGTCCAAAAGTATAATAATAACTGCATTCCCTGAATCAGCAGATTTTGTAACGTGATTAGAGAATTCCAGATGGCACGTCACGCACGAACGTTTGCTGAGAAACCCATGCTGGGAGTGGTTTATAAGATTTTGTGATAATAAGAATTCAACCATGCAACATTTTATTATCCATTCCAACATCTTTTGATGTCTTGTCGCGAGCCACCTCTGTAACGGGGCTGAATTATAGAATTTTTCCACTGGAGAGGGAAGGAGCCTAATCATGGAGATAATGTATAAATGTTAAGCGAAAGGAGAGGAATGTCATCCCCTCCGTATTTGAGAGCAACAGGGTGTATTCCCTCTGGACCAGGAAGATAAGAAGGTTTGATAATAGCTAGTTGAGAGCGTATTTTTACTGCATCAACAGTAACGTGGCTTAGAAACGTTTTTGTTTTCACGAGGAGGAGAGGTGGAGACAATATATTTTCTTCAATGTTGAAGGCAGCGGCGAAATATGAATTGAAGGCCTCGCAGATTGTTACAGGATCATCTACTGTGATTTTGTTCTGTAGTGTAACTGTTGAGATAATAGGGTCTCTTGTGCAGTTTCTGCGTTTTAATAACTGCATCAACTCAGAGCTCTTCTCTTTGCTGTTTAGCACACGTTTTTCCTCATTCAAGTGGAGCATTGTACTTCCATTTTCTAGAGTGTCAAACATTTTGTGCATTTGAATAATAAGGGAGAAATCATGTGTTTTTCGGTGTCGCGATTTCAGACTTTTGAGCATACATTGCTCTTTTGGAGTGAGGATCCTGCCTTTACCACACACATCACGGCGTTTTGATCCTTCCAGGGCCAAGATATTCATACGAAGCCTGCAGTGTTCATTAAATACTCCGGTTGCAATACTAGGGTCAGGGGTCAGAAATAATACGTTCCGCAACATGGACCTCAACAAAGTGGCGAACATCTTCCAGTCGATTAAATTTATTTGGCGATAACATATTATGTTCGACTTTTTTACAGCTTTTAGGTTAAACATGAAGTTGACCACGTTGTGATCACTTTCTGGAAACCGTTCTAGGACCGATACTCTAGCAGAAGAGATACCTGTTGTAAAAATGAGATCTAAAGTGTGGTCTAGTCTGGTAGGTGCTAAAACGTGTTGACACCAACCATTTACTTGGACACATGCAAGAAACCGCTTGATTTGCATGGGCTGTGAAAGAGATCCAAGAAATATTGGGCATATTGAAATCTGTACTGTGTGGGCAATGTTGATAAATAATTCACTCCATTAATAAGGTTAGTCGTGTCGTCATGAGTGGCGTTAGGTGGTCTGTAGACGCATCCTAAGAGTAGTTCACAGGATTCAGTTGACAATGATAGCCACAATGAATCATCAATTCTATCTAGACACGGCTCATCGAGTATGGTTGCAGAATACTGCTCCCTTAAGTAAATGAAACATCCACCGCCACGTCCTGTACCGCGATTTCTACAGAACATATGATGACCTATAACATTTAGTTGTGTGTTTGAAGTCTCAGGGGTACACCAAGCTTCAGTGACCAGAATAATGCAAGGACTATATAAGAAGATGAAAGATCTAAAAATATGCATCCTATTGACTGGTGAGCGTGCATTCAAAAGCAATAAAGTTAGTGCATTTTCCTTAATCGACGTTATTTTTAGACCTTTGAAAATGTCCAAAACAGAAGGGTCTTCGTGATCCAGAGACCTTGATGGCGTCGCTTGATCAGATGCGATTATGTTGAGCGCATCGATGACTGATGAAGTCTCGCTTGCGTCTGAGTCCATGACAGAAAATTATGAATATTAATATTTTCGTGTTTTTCCAATAAAGTATGTAATATTGGCAAATTATTTTTATGGCATTCAGCGCTAATTTGGTAACAAGCAGCTACTTCTAGACTGATTATCACGTGGTTATTCAAACTCTGTCCGAAGTTTTGACGTCAGTTTGTTTTACAGGGTTAATGATTAAGCAAGGATCCATATTTCATAGCACACAATGATAACTAGGTGGCTAACGAGGAGGGTTACGAGGCAGGAAAAAACACGATATGAATTGAGGTTTCAATGGGTTTATTATGTATATTTGACGTCAGTATGCTTTATATGGTCAATTTTCAAAGTAAAATAAATGTTGCATTGTACGCAGCAGTTGCCAATGGTTAATGGGGGGGTTGAGGCAGGGACGAAAACGCACGATGTGAATTGAGGTTATAATGATATTATGTAAGGTGAACGAGGGAGAATTCTTTTTAAACAGTTTTCTGTGGAGAGTTCTGCATGTTGGCCAAGTAAACAGTCAATACCGGCCATCATTAGTTATAGCCTGATTGATTACCAAGGTAACCAAGTTATTACGAATGGGCATATGTATATATATGGAAAAGTGTATATGTGATATATAGTCCATTTTTGTTTATGTTTTTGTTTAAGCACAACTCTGTATAAGTAACGCACATGAATAAAATGATGTGGTTTCGCGAGCGTGTAATGAACCGAATGCTAGATGAGGTATGAGTAATCGGTGGATAAACAGTAAACAGTTGCAGGCAAGCTGTTTCAAAACGGGTACATACATTTATCCTGCTGACAGCTAAACGTTATCTGGACCACATTCAAAAAGGTCATCAAAAGATACACAAATTTTGAAGAATGACATTATGTTTGATGATGTAAGGAAGCTGCCCTGGGTCTTTTTAAAATGCTGAATGCTGTTACCGGCTCTGATTTCATTCGGAAGTCTATTCCAAATATAAGAATATTTTACAATAAATAAGTTGGCTCGTATCTTATTGCGAGCTACTAGGGTTGGCAAAATGGAACCCTTATTTCGTAGACCATATGAGGAGCTGTGTTTGAAATGGACGGCGAACGCTGTGGTGATGGCGTCCAAGTGTATCAGTTTATACAAAAGTGTAAGATTCAACTTTAGCCTTCGTAACCAAAGTGGATCAACATCGTGTGTTTGACAACGTTCGCTATAGATGAGTGAGGATGAATATCCCATTAAGCTTTTGGTAAATGATCGTTAAAGATTTTCTAAAACAAGCCTATCGGATTTGCGTAGGTGGCAATAAATGAAGGTGCAATACTCAAGTCGAGTTTGAGCACACATTTTGTATACAACCAGCCTCGCATCCGGTAGACCGAATGTCTTTTTAATACAGCCTATTGTTCTTTTAGTTTTTGCTACCCGAAAACCTAATTGTTCAGATAAATTGGAAGACTGAGTGCCATATTCTTAGATCTCGAACGGATGTGGCGGTGTCAATATGATGACCGTCTAGTGAGACAGGCCCATTGGGTATTTGATAACCATAAGTGATAATATACAATTTGTTTGCTGAGAACGTCATGAGACATGTTTTGCCCCACGACTCCAGAGATGCTAGGTCATGTCGTATATTTTGTAGACATGATGCGAGGTTGCTGGGCTGGCGAAATGTGTAGGCGATTTTGATATCGTCAGCAAACAGAAAGAATTTGCCACGCTTAATAACATCGCATACGTCACTTATATACATGAGGAAGAACAGTGGTCCCAGCACGCTTCCTTGAACCACCCCACTAGTCACTGGTTTCAGCGTTGAGCAGTGCTCTCCGATTTTGACTATTTGGGTTTGGCCTTCAAGATATGACGAAATCCAGCTGTACAGAGGTTCTTTTATTCCCAGGCATGCTATTTTGATTATCGGGCGCTTGTGGGGCACATTATCAAAGGCCTTTTGTATGTCAAGGAATATGATGATGACCGCATTCCCTGCATCGGCAGATACCGATATATGGTTTAAAAATTCCCATTGACATGTCATGCAAAAGCGTTTACTAAAGAAACCGTGCTGCGAAAGGTTTATAAGGTTCGGTGACCTTAAGAATTCGACGATGAGCGCTTTCACTATTCTTTCAAACATTCTTGAGCAGATTGGTGTGGTTTATTAGATGATAGTTACTAATTTCCTGTCTTGGACCACGTTGTAACGGGGCATTATGATTGACTTCTTCTACTGGGGAGGAAAAGTGCCGAATAGAAGTGATATCGTGAACAAATTTAGTAAGTGGATGGATAAATCCTCATCTCCTTGCTTGATAATGACTGGTGGGATACCATCTGGTCCAGGGTGGATTGTGGGTTTAACGGCAGCCAGTTGCGAGTGGATACTGCTAACATCAATCGAAATATTGCACAGAGCTTTTGTTGTTCTCAACGGACTACCGGATAATACTGCGCTATCCACGCTAAACACAGCAGCAAAATGTGAGTTGAAGAGTTCACATATTTAAAACGAGTCGTCAACAACCGTATTATCTTTGAGAGTGATAAATTTTATAGGGGGGCCCTCATGGAATGTATCCGCCTCATCAGTTGCATTAGTCTCGTGCTGCTTTGCTCACTGCCGAACGCAAGCTCTTCTTCGTTCGCATAACGCAGTTACGTCTTGTATTCTATGTGTTCAATCATGCTGCTCATTTGCATTACCAGGGAGGAGTCCAGTGTTCTTCTGTGCATCCACTTAAGTGATTTAAGTTTGCCAGTCTCTTTTGCAGTCAGGATTCTACCTTGTACATACGAATCAACACGTTTTGATATTACGGGAGCCAGAATATCGACACTGAAAGTGATGCGTTTGACAAGTTCCTCGGTTGCTACTTTTGGGTCTGATGTAAGAAAGGATGTATTCCAGTTTAAGGATCTTAGTAAGGAGGAGAAGGTTCTCCAATCGACGTATTTGATCGGATGGTAGAATACAACTGTGGGTTTGATAACTGTACTGAAGTCAAACTGACACTTGACGATGTTATGGTCACTTCCTGGAAATTGTTCCAGAATGGATATCTCTACGGACGATATACCTGTGGTGAATATGAGATCCAAAATATGTTTCTGTCTGGTGGGCGCTAAGACATGTTGGTTCCATCCATTTAGTTAAATGCATGAAAGAAAATCAGTTTGCTTTTCAGTGTCTTTCAAATGTTTAGTCAAGACTTTCAAAAGACGGTCGTGCTTTTAGGGTCATTTTAGAAAGATTTGTTAACTGATGACTTTCAGGCTGACTGATTTTTCTATAAATCTGTCTGTTACCCCAATTATTTGTGATGAGCTCGCTAGGTCTTTCGAAAAAATCCATCGACTGTGTTAAATGAGCAAAAAAGGTTTATATCACATCAATAAGGTTATTTTCCCCATTAGTGGTGCACCCGTGCATACGGACATCATGTTTCGGCAAAGCCGGGTATGTATATGGATGTTCCATTTTTACAGTCACTTTAATTTCTTCATGTCTTAAGTGTAGCAGTGAACTCGATAGTATCAATTCACCTCATTTGAGTATTCCCACTAAAATCCGTTGATCGCTATCGTACAAATCCTGAACTGTAAATCACAGCGTAGGTGTACATCCGCTGGAACTTCAGTGGTGATGTATTATTATGCATTTATGTAATATGTGTAAGCCCGTGTACGATTTCCATAAAACGGGAGTAGAGTTTAACGGCCTAAGCACTGTGCATTCTTCTGGAGCGATACAAGCGTTGTTAAGTTCGGTTTTTACGGTAAACAAACAATGTTCAGGTGCATTATCGTGCAGTGAGGGTGGTGATGGGGTCAGTGGAGTGGTGCTAAGTTAATGGTGGGATGACGGTAAATTCGTAGTGAGGTGAGGAGCTATGTGGTGGGTTCATTGTATGGTGGTCGCGGTGCTGATAAGAATTACTTACTCCGCTTTCACCCACCTTCAAAACGGTGGGAATGCGGATGGATCTGGGTGGAAATTTAATTGCGTACGTGCACTAACTTAACACTTTCTCAGGTTTACGCAGCAATATCAGACGCCAAATGAAAACACCGATAATTGTGGAGACTGAAAATATATTAGGCAATAATTACAATTGGTCTCGATCAATGTTAGACGGCAGCGATACGCGAATTATCTATTGAAGGGAATAATCCCACCATCGAGCGTGCGAGCATGCCGGAAGAGTGTACATGGCGCGATTGACGCTCATAGATCAACAAGCCTGCAAAGAAGCAAACAAACGCAATCGCATGTATCAAGCAGACGGCATGTTCTATGTACAATGTGAGCAACGATTTTTGGAGGGATTTTTTACATCTTACAGCAGGCAGACCGGGGTTATCTCCAGGTCACTACAAAACCCCAACGTCAATCTTCCATGACCCCACCAATTTGGTGGGGCGAATGTGCTACTAGGGTAAACAGAATTATTAAAAACGCGCTACATAATTTGGAAAATATACCAACCTGCAAAATGGAACCCCATCCTACTACAGCATGTATGTACAAGCTATACCGTTTTGGACCTCCCACATTTTATTGTCATATGCGGATTACTGAAGTCATGCGCTCCGTGTATTTTACCGTGCTCATATAATCTGACCCTTTAAGTGTAACCAACAAGCTCCAACATATGTGAGAGTCTCTACAATATATTATCGAGAATTGCGTATAAGGTGGAGCCTGTGGTACTATAATACCATGCGGAATACTTTCGCAGGCGACAGGGATTTGTGCGGATATAAATGATGACAGTCAATAGGGATAAGGGAAAAATAACAGCGTAAGCCGTGACAAATTGTAAATTGCCTTCTTCTGATTGATTTAGTGTACATCATTAATACGCGACTAATAGTCATTAATCTGTATGTTGCCGACAGACATTTTTTAAGATGCGAGACGATAACCTTCTAACTTTGGTGTATTTATAAACCAAATTTTAATCAACCAGTCTACAGCTCAAGGTGATTGCCCTAAACAACAGGCCTGTTGAGTAAAAAGGGTGTTAGTTTTTATCAGGAACTGGCCTACTCATTAATTGCCCTTGGAACTTGATACAAGGACGGGAAGAGTGTAGGTGAAATGCGGCAGGTGGTCATCGGCAGTAAACATGACAGTGATTGGTCGATGATTTTTTGGCAGTCACTTGAAATGTAACAAAGGGTTGGTATTTCCAAGTGACGGCTTCGTTGGTGGTTATCACGTTTCTTCTAGATTGAGTAGCGTGAATGAATATGAATTATGGCGTTTTTGTTGGTTGTGTAAGTGTTCGATGGGTGTAAGCCTGATGATGTTTGTAGATTGTGATCTACCGCTAGTGAGTGCTGTTTGGACAGATTCATAGGGTGATATGCATGCCCGCATGTAGCCGCAGCATCAGTAAATGTTCTAATTAGAATGTCTGCTCTATCGATATCTCTTTGTTTTCAATCGTGTTATGCAGACCATCCAATAAATGACAGATGGTCTCAATGTTAATTGATGTTTCATTTTGTCTGCGTTTCTTTTGAATTACTTACTGCCTCGTTGGCGGGGTCTTTTTCGAGTTGATGGTGCATACCCTGAGAGTTAGTTACTAGGACAGGAAGTCTTGCTTGAAGACCATTTGCTTAAGCGATGGAAAATTACAGGGGGTGGAACGTTACTTCCTGTACTGTTTCGCTGTCGGTTGGCAGTGGTCCGATCGTCGTAACCTTGGATGCATAATAATAATTATATACTTCTCAGCGCAGTTGTGGGAAACACGCTCGGGGGCGTGCGGTGATGGCAGATAATTACATGCGGTACAAAGCAACAAATGGATATACAATAAGCCAAACATGAAATCTGTCGGCAAAAGGAGACGTATTCAGATGGAAATTAGTCACAGGTTACAGATTTTGATGTACAAACCAGGAAGGAAGATAGTTCGCCTGTTCCATAGATTTGGTCCAAAAGATGAAATGATACACTAATTTATCTTTTACAAGGTTAGGTAAAGACGACGTTTCAAATATTTCAAGGTCACGCGGGGAAATGCCTGCAAATTCATCTTCGAAGGATTTCGTCGTGATTTGACGTAGCTTCAGTCGGAAAAATGTTGGAATAATTCATTTTGAGCGAGGAAGAACGGGAAGTTCCAACATCCAGCGAATAATTGAGCAAACTCCAGCGCGGGACTTCGTCGACTGCTCGAAAACGTCAAAAAGTTGTTATTCTCGCGAATCGCTTGGCCAATATGGGGTTTGGAGCGCCCATTCACCGCAAAATTTTCCTTGCATAACGGACGCTTGTGGGAATAAAAAGAGCGCAACCCCATGTGTTAAATGGGAAAGGGTGAAGTAATCACATATAATATGAAGATTAATGTAAATGTTAAACTTTATGACAAAAACTTCACACGATATGAGTATTTTTGTTTTTTTAATATAGTATATAATACTGGCAAGTAATTGTTATAGTATGCCGTGATAATTGGGTGACCAGCAGCTGATCCTAGAACGATTATCACATGGTAATCAAAACTTCGTTCGAAGTTTCGTCATCAGTATGTTTTATAGGGCCAACGTTTGAGCTAGAATCTATACTTCATTGCCCACAACAGCTACTAGTGGTTGACGAGGAGGGTTTCGAGGTAGGGGACAGCACATGACATGATTTGAGATTTTAATGGGTTTGTTATGTTTTTTTGACGTCATTTTGTTTTATAGGGTCAATGTATAGTGTAGAATATATATTCCATAGCACGCAACAGTTACTAATGGTTAATGGGGAGGGTTTGAGGCAGGCGAGTAAACGCACGATGTGACTTGGGGTTATAACGAGATTATATAAGGTAAAAGATGGGGTATTTTTTTCATACGTTTCTGTGAAGAGTTTTTGTATGCCGGCCAAGTTAACCGTCAATTTCGGCTACCATTAATTATAGCTTAATTTATTATCAAGGTGACCAGGTTATTACGAATGGGCATATATTTGTGGAAAAGTGCACATGTGAGATATAGTCCCTTTTTGTTTTTCTCTTTCTACTAAGTACAACTATATATAAGTAATGCACATGAATAAAATGATGCGGTTTCGTGAGTGCGTAATGTATCATAGGCTAGATAGGATGTGAGTAATCGGTGGATACGCAGTGTACGCCTCCAGGCAAGCTGTTTCAAATGGGGCTCTGATAGTAAAGATGGGTACATACGTTTATCCTGCTGACGGCTAAACGTTATCTGGACCACGTTCAAAAAGATCATCAGAAGATATACAAAGTTCAATGATTGACATTATGTTTGATGATGCAAGCAAGCTGTCCAGGCCCTTTTTTAAATGCTGAATGCTGTTACTGGCTATGATTCTAATCGGAAGTCTATTCCAAATAAAGGAAAACTTTGCAATAAAGATGTTGGCTCGTATCTTTTTCTGAGTTAACAGGGTCGGCAGAGTGGAACCCTTATTTCGTAGACCATATGTGGAGTTGTGTTGGAAATGAACGGCGAACGCTGTGGTAATGTGCTTTCTCTGCTGTTGTAGCTTATTACTTGGTGACTGGTCTGTTTTGAAGGAAGGCTCGAGTGTTAAGCGTTTGTCGCAAGTAAATGATCATTACTCACAAGTGAAAGTGGTTTGAGGTTCATATGTTATAACCCGGTCGTGCAAAATGTGAGGTCAATGGCACAGTGGTCAACACAGTTGCCTCATGAAATCGTCCCAGGAGTTATTACCGGCCGTAAGGAAGATATGCACTGCTGGCGAGCTCTGGAGTAAAATTTGGGTCTTTTCGAAAGGGACCAATTGGAAGGCCTTGTATTGAGACCACCTTGGATGTCTTCAAAATCGTGAACTGTGTTTGACGTCTGAGTTGCCCTACAAGTGCAACCATGCCTGTTTAGATGACATCGGGAATGTAAATGTACGACAAATCACTAACACCGAAGTTAATGTGTTAGTGAAGGTGTCCCAGTTTTACTCGCGGCTGTATAATGAATCCGTGCCATTTCTACTATTGTAGACTACACTCATCAGGATAACAACGCTTTAGCTGTTACCTTTGGGACGGCCGCCCTACTAGTCTGATGCTTGCTTGTATTCTGTAGGTCGACTGAAGTTAACGCCGACATTCTTCCCCTCTGACGGCTGCGTGCGGCTGTGCTTAAGGTTCTCTCATGTCTAACTCCCTAGCGCCTTCAAGTTTTGTGTGGAAATTGGCTTGCGAATGCCATCAGTGCGACGCTTTTGGTTGCGACGTCCCATATACTGGTGTATTTCACTTGTAAAGAACCCTATGAATGACGCTGCGTTGCCTGTTGACCACAGCATTGCCCTCTGTTAAAAGCATAGTCTGCTTGCAGTCAGGAAACTGTAGAACATTGATAAGGTGTTCCCCACCTTATGTCATATCTACGGCAACTGATTAACCGTAGCACGTGCCTCAATGTACATTACCACATAGGTACCGGCGCCCTATGCTAGTGAAGTTTTTCAATGCTCAACAGGTGTCTAAATCGGATGAAGCGTTACTTTAACAACCGCCGTGGTAAAGGGCAGAGATACGTAATGATGATAAATGTATATTTTGTAACTTTGGAATACACAAACGTCGATGGTTTATGCACCAGAGCCCCGTTAGCCTATCTGGGAGGTGGTTTCCAACGCTGCACCATTTTTAGGAGGGGTTGAAAGTTGCAGCGGCACGCTCACCCTACAACGTAACATATGAAACTGGTGAGTGCGGCGAAGCGGAATGAACGCATGAGTTACATTGTGCAGCATGGCATAAAGGGGTTAATGCAAGTAAGCGACGGTAGTGTAAATTTCATTGTAAATTCTTCAGTGAAAGCAAGCAGAGCAAACTGTCAAGCGCAAAACGTGAAATTCATTAACAACAGCGACATTTCAAAGTGTCTGGGACATTTGGGTGTCCTGCATGTTTCTCATGTCACCAACGGCATCAGTTGTCACACTGGACCAAACTGGTTACGTCCTCACCATCTAATTCACCTTGACCACAACCCAAACAGTGTTCGTCGTCCATGGGTGAAATGTGTTTTCTATGGACACCATGTTTACTCTTTCTAGTGATATACTAAGACGATGAGGCGCAACGAATGCGGCGTTCTTGGATACTCTTAGCAAACTCCGTGTCGTCCATCATGGCCGGTTGCTTTTCTAAGCCTACTGTTGGAGGTGTCTGCGGAACGCAGTTTTATACGTTTTGATTCAGAACCCGACGTGAGCGGTTTACCTACCCCCGGCTGAGTAGGTGGACGGCTAGGAACCCCCAGGGCAAAGACATTTGATGACCCTACCAAAACTTTTCCCCCGGATTTAGCTATATCCAACAACTGTTCGAGCGCCCTCACTGTCCTGTCGTACTTCTCATCTGACATGCTACACAAAACCTCACAAATGTTTGAGGGAAGTTTCTTAGTTTTTATCATTTTGTTCGCTTCACTGTTAACCATCCCCTTAATCAAACGTTCACAGCGTGCACCGTCAATTGTTAATCTTTCGGAATGGTCGGGTAACACCCAACGACTGCTTCGCAGTAAATCGTTTGACTTCATCAAGTCATTATGGCAGCATCAAGCAAGGTGTCTGCATGGAAGTTCTCAATTGTGGATGAACGGACACGTACATGACCCACCACCATTTAGGCTAACCACGTGCTTATAAACGAAGGTTACCTCCCCAGTTGCATTTGTGAAACGCAAACGGCCTTCTTCCAATTTGCCGCAGCCATCTTGAGTGCATACGGAATGAGCTGTTCGAACGCACCTGTGCCACCCATAACACGTTCCGAACGTTGACTTCTTACTAAAGGAATGATAACCGTACTCCTGAACTTTATTTCTAGGCACTCACTACGATTAAGTATTTCCTTCACGTATCCCAACAATGTAGACCTTGGCGAGGGATTGCCCTTAATATACCTATTAGCCGCCCCCACCCGATTATTCATTCCATTCCCGCAGTGTACAATACCACATCTCGCATACGTAAGCCAGTGTTCTTTAACAGGCAACAGAGGAGTTTGCAGATAATCACCAAGCTCCTCGTTACGATTACCAATACCGCTAACTGTGCCACTGGACTCCTCTTCGGCCCTGCAATACAGCAGGTCGCTCATCACTTCAGTCAGTAAGTTCCCTTCATCCGAAGAAATTCCCTTCAACTGCCTGCATCTGTCAATCAGATTCTGTTTCATATGAAATGAACAGAACAAAATGTTAGCATTTGGAAAATACTCCTGCAAGGATTCAAAATGAGGCCGGATGTCTGTCTACCACAAACGTCCGAATGTCCGTTGTTGGCCTCAGCTCATCAAAACCGTCCAATATGACCTTGAAACAAAACAAACTTTCGTTTGGAAAGAAACTATAGAATACGCTCCCACCTTTACCATTGTAATCTTTACCAACAACGTGCCATAAATGATACGCACCGTTGTTGCACTCCGCCGTTGAATCCGCCATTTTACACTTGAATAATGCAAGTGAAATTCCTACAGCCTCTCCGTCGTGAATGATAATACCAACAATCTACCTCCATCGTCCGTTTTCAAATACATCGTTCCCAACGATTCCAACATCTTCCGTACACTCTCCATTTCACAGTCTGGATGTTCCCTCAATCTCTTCCTCCGTCTTAACAACTTCACATTGCTACGATTCATTACTATATCACATTCACA
Source organism: Paragonimus skrjabini miyazakii (assembly GCA_014338405.1). Taxonomy (NCBI): domain Eukaryota; kingdom Metazoa; phylum Platyhelminthes; class Trematoda; order Plagiorchiida; family Troglotrematidae; genus Paragonimus; species Paragonimus skrjabini miyazakii. The sequence goes on along the minus strand of JTDE01000231.1, from coordinate 129,112 downwards.
CCTGACGTAATCCATTACTTCCTGCGTCTTATGGAAACTGTCTAAGAGCCCACACACATCTTCGTTGGCAGTACTTTCCAGTTTACGTTTGCCCGGATAGAAACCCAGGTCAATGGACATTGTCCGATGATTGTGGAC
>JTDE01000231.1:97960-110588 GCA_014338405.1 Paragonimus skrjabini miyazakii | reverse complement strand
TGTATAGTGTTTAGATCCACTACACTACTCAATCTAAAAGAAGCTTGATAACCACTAAGAAAGTCGTCAATTTAAATTACCGATGCCTTATCCCACTACACCGCCAAGAAAAATTTCCACCAATCACAGACATTTATTACAGCCGACGTCCACCTGCCATACAGGGCTCGCGACCTTGGAAGTGTAGTTTGTATTGTTAGTCGTATTCGACTGGCATGATTTAAACGAGTGTACATGTGAATTTTTGGAAGGTGAAAAATGTGAAAAATAATGAGAATTATGCAATACAAAATACTGTACGCTACATCTCTCCGCATCGTCCACCGAAGTGCGCCCATCGTCGCGGGATATTGTGCACGCGCTAGTGCGTCGCATGTGAGTCAAAATACGCGTTCCCTCCGGTCAACTGGAGTAGATAGCAGCCGTCGTTTGTCTGTACATCAACGAGTAATTGACCGTTCTGTTGGTGCCAAGTGTATAACTGTTCCCACAACTCCGAAGACGATTCATTGAATTTGGTTCGTGTCATTAAATGTTCGTATATTTTGCGGTTCTACTCGTGCTGCTGATTGGGCGATATTTCTTTGTCCACAACCAATAATCTGTTTACGGTGTAGTTTCAATTAGCGGCTTGTTTTCTTTTATTGGGAGCGACAGTGCATCGTGTGTCCCCTCGTTTCCGTCATTATCAAACCGAATGGTAAAATTGGACCCTTGCAATCGTGGTGACGAGTCTGCTAGTCGTCTGCAAGAATCCTTCACTGTCTTCAACCAGATAAGGGGTTTGTAATCCGTTTCAACACCGAAGGTTTATGGCGCCCAGATGATAATTAATAATCTCTTCTTTGTGGTGGAACACTTTCTCTTTACCTCCGTCAGTACCCGACTGATGGTGGCTATGGAAGGGCTGTCTCAGCCTCGATATCATTTGCATCAATTGATGTTGCGTACGGTTCTTTAGGTGTGGGAACTGTAAAACATCGTGAACTAATGGCAGCTTCCTGAGTGATTTGATTAAATGCCATCCTGAGCTAGTTAGGTCTACCGAACTTCTCTTTCAGCAATTCAAAGTATGGATATGCTTTCTAAAGACGCCTTGATATGAATGCTGAACCACAACGGACTGTTCCGTGGAAGAATCTCAATTACTGCTTCAGTCTTTGGATTGAAAATTAGGTGAATGTTTGTCAGCTTCCCATGCATTAGTTGGATCTTTCCGGTAACTGTTCCAAACAGGCGATTCTGCCGCGGCCGATTTGGCATTTCATATTGCTTAGCCTTTGGCCGACGGCGCCGATTGGTTGTAATATTGTTCATTGCCTTGCCGCCTGTCCGATCACTCTGTTGACGAACATTATGGTGTCAATCCCACACGTGGGCACACCTTCCTGATCTCTCAGAATGTTAAGCAGGAAACAAGTGAAGGTGTCTGGAACGTTGTAAACATCGAATGGCATTCTAAGGGATTCGTATTGTTGTCCGTTCACACAAAATTTGGGTTTTTGTCTGTCTTTCTTTACCACTGGTAGGTGACAGTAGTCGGTACGTAGATCTTTAAAGGATATTATCTTGACTTCGTACAGAAATACAAATCTATTCCACTGGCGGACTCGGGAATCCATCTCTGGTTGTCACTCGCTTCAGGTCTCTGAAGTCGACATAAAACCGGTGGATTCCGTTCGCTTTTCTAGTTAACATAAGAAGCGTGCCGCTTATCCGTCAAATTATTTCTTTCTCCAACATCTTTTTTTAAAAAGCTATTCCTTAACTTCAGTTTGAATGATGTCCTCATATAGGTTGGTCTGCACCATGCAATCGATTACAATTCTGCCGAATGTTCGGTCCACTTACAAACTCGTATTGATCATCTGCATTGAAAAATAGCTGGGTGAATTGATAACTACATTGTTTAGTGGCTTCAAGTAACCATTCTGTTAAGGACCTCACAATAGCCCCATCCACCCGATGTCACTCTTGCCAGTTCATGGTGGAATTAAACAGCATCACCATGGACCAATAGCTCGTTCTTCTGTAGGTCCATTTTGCTTTCAGACGACGCAACAGGTCTATATCTATTGCCGTTTATTTCACATTGTCAGTCGCCCGAATTGTGTTGCATAGCCTGACACCACCTATCTGATTTTCTACGGCCTAGGTTTCTAGTACTTGGGACGCCCCGTCACAACGAGACTGAACCTTGACGCGGTGTGACGGCTTGCGTATCTCGATGACCTATTGGGCCAAACTGGATGGTGTGGCGACCACACTGGTAAAGTCACTCATGCAGACAGACCAGTTGGTAGAGGTCTGACAAATCACAGTCTCCTGGCAGTCTAGGTTGGGGATTAGAAAAGAAGTTGGCATCTGTTTCCGAAAAAGCACCTGTTCTGGTAAACTGTCACCCACCCGCTGTATTGCGGTGAGGGTCTTTGAGACAACGGCTTCAGTTGACAACCCTAATCGTTCTCCAGTCTATGCCTGGGCGTCCTGGTAGTATCTCAGCACACACACTACTATGAATATTCGCAACACTTGATCCCATGCTGCATCGGCCGTCACACAATATAAACTGGGTCGGCCTATCTGCTGCATACAGCAAGGTGGACAGGCAAAAACATGCTACTGCTTACAGCTCACCCACTATCTTATCAAATTTAGCTCTCAGGCCCCTCTCGACCCCAATTTCTGGTGATTACTCACAATGATCATAACTAATCATAGTAACACTGTGTCGATAAGTCTCATCTCTTACCATTCGACTCCAGGCCTCCCTTGCTTAGACCTAACATGCGAATAACTATAGGTGTTTTCATCGCCCGCACTATAAAACAGAAAAGTCAGCAAGCAGCTCTCGCACGAACATTAGACTCGTTGAATGTCGATGTCAGCTGCATTTCGGAGACAAAAATCCAGGACAGTAGTCAACGTATAGAATTAACAACGCCTACACTGTCTACCCGATATTGGTCTTACACTTCGGGTGACTCCACGGTCGATGCCACCGATCAGACTGAAGTAGGCATGGTCCTCAACACGACGACCGCAGCCACACTGGTAAATTAGACTCCTGTTAGCAGTAGACCTTGTGCCGTCCGCTTGACAGCTCTAGACGCAAAACCATCAGATATCTTTTCATTGTTTCTGCTTATGCTCCAACTGACTGTAGTGACACTGGCGTCAAGGACGCCTTTTATCCGCATCTGCCCGCTCTCTTTCGGTCGACACATGGTTCTGATATGGTCGTTCTTGCCGGAGATGTGAACGCCCAGGTCGGCGGCCTTGGTGAGGCCGAGTCTCGTTTAGTTGGTAGGTTTGTGATGCCATCATATCGCTAGGATAAGGGAGGGCGACTGTTACGGCTGTGCACTAAGCATAAGCTACTTTTAGCCAGCACTGACTTTAGGCGTCGTGCGCGTCATTGCGGTACTTGGCACCCTACTTCTACGAATCAGGACTGTCGTTTTCATTGGAGTACCTACTCGGATTTGGATAGTACGTTATTATGTTGTCGTTTCGTTCTTATTTTCGCTGAACAACGACCCCACAAACAATAGCGGCTGACCTTTGAAAAACTGCATATGCCGTCAGTAAAGCATAAGTACCAAACCAGCTTAGAGAGCAGTCATGGCAGTTCTGTTCCTGAAGATCCTGATAGCTGGTGGTCCCAAATCACACAGGCAATTTATGAAGCAGGTACTGTGGCTTACGAAATGGGTTTCATGGCTGGAATAAACATTGGATCTCAGAGAAATCCTTAAAGTTGTTAGAAGTCAGACGGAACATTTTTCTGGAGGTTCACATAACCAGTTTAGGACGGGTATCCGTAGGAAACTGAAACATAACCTAAATGCTGGTCGTGGGGCTTGGTTAACGGAGAAAGTTAAGGAAATGGAGGCCACTTTTGCTTCAAGGAACATCGGCGCATTCTTCAAGCTTATCCGTTCCACAGGTCCCAGGCAACCCTCTGTCAGTGAAGCTATCAGCGAAGCAGATGGCCTGCTCATCCACATTAAATTCAAAAGGTTAGAGGGGTGTGCAGAACAATTTTAGGGTCAATTTAGCTGGCTTCCTGCTTCTACTGTGTTGCCGTCACAAACTTGTAGTGTCACACCTTGGTCGGTAGATTTAGCACCACCCTCTTAGACTGAGGTCCACAATTAAATTTCGGTTCTCACCCATATTTCGGTTGTTTGATTGCAAGGTGTGGGCACCTTGATTCTGAATGTGTAAATGTAGACAAAGCAATCTTTAGTAGTTCGGTCCCCTCTGTTCTCCTTCCTATTCCTCCTTTCTTTCTGCACAGGGTTTGATTTTTTCATGGTTGTATGGCAGTTAATCATCAATAATAACCACTAGTGTATTGCTGTCTGTGATGACGATGACTTTAGACGCCGTCCCTCCAGCCACAGTGTCGTTTCGACTAACCTGGCTTAGCGGTCAACGCTTACCTTGTTTATAGTTGACATTCCGGTCACGTATTTACCGCTGTGATTTTTTACTGTTCATCAACTGGAACATTTTCATGATTGTCAGGCACTACGGAAAATCATTCAGACCGTCTCTAGCTGATAAATCCAAACAATGACGTAATTGATCGTGGAGTTTTGGCTTGAGGATAAGCGTCAAGAATCAACATGGAGAAGTAAAACGCTTAAGACAGTGGCGAACGAAATGTTCCTCTCCATTACATAAGAAGTACCGATTACAGTGCGTCCTCGTACGTGCTCATCTTGTTTTTAGTTTGCTTGCTTTCGGATTCATCCTCGAACTTTCTGCCGCTCTTGTCAGCCGTGGAATTTCTTTCTCGATGTCGCTGACTTCTAGTTTTCCGACTTCCATCCATATGAGTAGACGCTGTGCAGCTCTGATCAGCCGGTCAATATCCGAGTTATCGCAACACTGGTAACCGTACCTTCTACAATAGGGGTGGCAAAGTCTGAATGACTTGGTCGTTAACTAATCTTCTTCGTTTTCTGGTTTGCTTCCGGCGTAACCAGCGTCAACTGCCGCACAGTGTCCATAATGAACCTCGGGGTCTTGGATGCCGAGAAAGCGGGTACCATAGAAACGGTCCGTTGCTGGCTGCCAGTTTTGTAATTTGGTAACCCCATCAGCGTTGTGTCGACCTAAGGAGAGCAACCAGCTCCGAGTAAAAGGGGTCCTTGACGCCGACGTCATTACGAGTAGTTGGAGCATGGGTAGACAATGAAATGATTTCTAAACATTTAGCGTATAGAGCGAGCTTTAACGGAACCAGCCAAACGGATGCTGACTGGAATCTGCTTTACCAATGCGGCTGCGACTGTTCTGCTGAGGACTATACTTACTACAGCTCAACTGGTAGCGGCGGCCGCGGAGTCACCCGATGTGTACAACCAGTAGCGAAGAGGTGAAGCAATTACTGTCACTTCAGTAAATTGGCTACTGTCTCAAATCTTAGCCCCTGCAATGCAGCAGGCATTCAACTAGTTTAACGTCTGTGCGAGAGCAACCTGTTGGCCTATCTTTTCAGGGCGAGAATGTTGAAAGCGTTTGAGTCTTGAGCATGGAACGAGAGAAACAAAGGATGGGTGGTTGAATGTGGAATTTACTGGGATGAGGATACTATGGTTAGCTATCTGTTAGGGGACCCTTGGAGTAGTTCCTAGAAACGCGGGCCTGGAGGGGTCTGATAGCTCATTTGGATAAAACGTTTGGGGGGATCGACAGTTATATGCTTTCGCCAATCCACTGTGCTGTATGCAGCAGGCAGGGCGACCTGGTTTATATTGCGAGACGTCTGATGCTGTATAGGACTGTCAGTTTGTGAATACTCATGGCTGTATGTAGACTGATATGCTGACAGGATGCCACGTCTAAACATACCAACACTCCACATACCGCGGGTCAGTCTTTGCAATGTCCACTGTAGTGAGAACATCTGATTCTCGTTCGCTTCGTGTCACTGTGGGTGAAATCCACTTTCATTGATTCGTCATCGTTTACTTACTCTACGGCTGGTCACGGTCACTTGAACTGCAGTTTGATGCCCATTTTTCTTCCACACATTTCCTTGTTATGTCCTCTCTCGTATGTATTGGTATGCATTGGCGTTTGAGTCGGTTTCGAAAAGATTAAATTCATAATGGCTGTTTTCTACTCCGCTTTTATGTTCACAGTACCAAGGTGGAGCATTTCGCACGTCAAGATAAAAGTGAATTTCCGTTCCGAGGTTTACACTCATGCCCACCAGTCATATTGTGCTCTGTTGCTGCAAATGTCTCATGTTCCAGGTGCACCAAACTCGGAAAAACAACAAATGGATTTGCAAAGTTTGTTCAACAAAACAGTCGATACTGAAGGTCAGTCTGTTAGATATATTTTATTCTTCTGACGAATGTACATTTTTCGTCGGAACAGTTTCACCATAAGCGCTTTCACTTCTGATCTTATTCTGAAATATTAAAAGACTGCCATTGAGTGACAGTTTTTTCAAATATTGCCAGATGGAGGATAACTCTAAGAATCGTTATTATATACAAAAAGGGATTAAAATAGGAAACTGATCATAGCACAGGAGATAGTTTTTGAATATAAAAAAGTTCATTCCGGGAACAGTGCCGTTGGCGACGTTTCCCTATTATGTCTGATAGCATGGTTTGCGGCTATATTAGGATAACAACACTGTCGGAGGTTTTTGGTTAAATTAATTTGGACCATCTTGATAGCGCGTTAAGGCCACTAGATTTCTGAATGTTTTTTCTGCTGCCTTTGAGTGCATTTACTTTGATAAACACTTTTCTTTGTGAATTTAGTCACGTTCTTATGTCTCCAGTGACTGAGTGGTGTTCCATCAAACTACAAGATGAACGTGATATTCAAATGTACAAGGATCTGTGCATAACTTCTTCATCTGGCTTACATACCTTACTTCTGCTACGTTGATCACTGGATGGCGAATTTGAATTGACATCCAACGAGTTTAAAATTGATGGTATTTGCCAGAAATAGGTCTCTGTCGACACGAAGCCCCGACGAATGTTCACCGTTGTACGTTCGTGTCTTTAGCGAGTACTGCTATTTTTTATCGGAGGCAGGTACAAGCGTTCAATGAGGTGATAAATAAGCGCATGTTTGTCTATGTATGTTCGCTTATGGACCACAATACACTACAACAGAACAGTCGGCAACTAAGTTAAATTAGTTTTTAAATTTGATAATGTTGGGTAGAAGAACATAGCCGTTGCTTAGTAGAGTTCATAGCTATAAAACAGTCATTCATTCATAACGACTGTAGCCATGACCAGAAGGTGCTGTGACTCGGGATTGCTACTCAATTCAACGATGATGTGGAATAACCTTGGGGGAGAAAATCTCGCCAAAAAGGATAAAAATTGATAAAGCAAAGCTTAGCGGAAGAACCAGATGTAGGAATCAAGCACATTAATAACTGCGACACACTACCATCTCGGATAACTTTCTAGCCGGTGATTGAACTGATCACGAAGCGAACAAGCGACAGCTACCCACTTTACTCAATATAACGTTCAAAGTCTTCATGTTTCGTAACTACGAACTGTTGGTGGTATCGGTATTTAACGCCCGACATGGTAGAGGTTCGGCTGGTTTACGGAGTACGCGACCAAACCACCGTGAACTGTGTAACCTGATTGATTAACCAGTTGGTCGTGTATCCTGAGAGTTCCGAGTTACGGCCGTAGTATTCACGCTATCATCCCTCTTGACGCGAGCTAATTGGCAGCGACAGCCGTGATAAAAAACAAGTCTATCTGCTGTCTTCATCGTGAACGAATCATGTTTTCAAACTATAAGAATCCACACAGGCATTATTTATCTTTTCTTTTAATTATAATTGGACGCCTTCGATACCACAAATGGCGTCTGTTGGTATTAGGCAACAGGTGCCCTCTCTATCCTCACTGATCTCATCGGAGACATTACACTTTGATGGGATGCTTAATCTGTCCACAGTCTTAAGCGAATTGTTTGCAATAAAAATTGTATGAGTGGGAGTGATCCAGTCTTGAAGCAGCACCTTCCACTCTGAATGTATGTAACGCATTCCATACAAACCACTTCACTGATACACCTTGCTACGTGTCTTCGGTAAAGAGGCTACGCAAATACAATGCTACTCACATACCATATGTCAGTCAACCTGACGCCATAAAGAAACTCAGCACCAAGTTTGCTGAGTCCCCTAAAGGCAACTTTCAGAATTTCGTCCGTGAAAAAATTGATAAGGATGGAGGAGATCGGACTTGAAGTGAGGTACGCCTGAGACAGTTATCCGTAGTTCTTGCTCTGCTTACAGAGCGGGCATATAGTTTTCTTAGTAGATACATGTATTGCTCTGAAGCTCCCTTGCGGACACGACAGACCCAGGGAACATTACGAGCAACCGAATGAAAAACACCCTTCAGGTCCAACAATATCTTGACCGTCGGCTGTCTGTAAGAATGCTGATGCTGTATGATCTGTTGCAAGGCCGGGTCGAAATTCCGTCTGTTCTTCACGCATCTGACTTTCCCTGGGTTTAGTTAGCTAGCCTAATATAAGACAAGTGGGTAACTTGGACGCAGTGGACACTAAGTTGATGTCTCTTCGGTTTTCACATAGACATTTGGTCCTTTTTTGATAGTGGGAAATACTGTTGGTAAATCTTAATCACGACTTACCTCGTTAACCTCCAAAACCGTCTGAAGGGGTTTTGTAGGCCCTGATATCATCATCTTTGGAAAGAGAGGGAGAAGGAAGGTTTGGTCCCTTAGCATTGCTACGCTCCAATAACTTAAGCTTTGGAACTGCTTTTGCTTCTGGCAAAGGTGTATCTGGAACTCGGCAACTGATATTTCGGGTCCCGTCGTCGGTATAATCTGGCTGATGCCAACTAAAGCTTCTCAAAATGTAAAGTCCACCTGCCAAGGATTTTCCGATGAGAATTGAGCCATGTCTTTTACGCACAATCTCACCTACACTTGTCAGCTGTCCAGAACAACGGCGCGTTAAAAAAATGGCTTTCCGATGTTTCCAGGTTGTCACGAACGGCTCGGTACAAACGATCTCAATTGTGACGTGCAACATGGCGCTCACCGAAAGGTCAAACAAGTTCATCAACGGGACACAAGCTACTAAAGCCAAGCTGCTGAGGCCAGTTACTGTGTTGACTTCATATATAATACCGTTTGACAACATACAATACACTTTTGTCCTGCCTGGTTGCGGAGTCTTTTGTAATCAATTGGGATAGCTTGAGGTCGTACTCACCAGCAATACAACACAGATAAAAAGAAACGTTCCATCTGTTTCGACTGCTCGACCGAGTGATGTTCACGGTCTTTGCTCAAGCCTTTGGTCAGGTTGCGTATACGTTTTCGACGGTCATCATCATATTGAGAGCCAGGCGGAGTCGAACGACGCTTGTTTGTAAGGCTTATCGACGTGACAGAAGTCCAATTCCGTCACAACAGCGCGGCCTCCTTGAAACGTACCTCTTAACAGCAAGCTTCCGTAGATGCTGCGGTTTGTTGTAAACAAACCCTTGTTTATAGTTCTGGGAAAAGTAAAGGGATCCCACTAAAACCTGGTCGCATAATTTGAGTCAACAACTTAACCTTCATGAAAGGTGAGTTGCACACAAAGTTGGCAGTTCACCAAAAACCAATAACTGACACACCGATTTTCGCATCGCTTAAATCGTCTGGCCACTCACGACGCCGAATGTTCATTCACAGCTCTGTTCAAACCGAATGTCACCATGTGAATTATTCATTCTCAGGATGAATCCGATGATCAGCTGAGCTAATCAAACCTTTTGTGAGCAGCTTGTGTTCTGTATTTTGTAACTCCTCCGGGTAAGTCATTTGTGATTTTTCATTCTAGTTATGGATCTGAAAATCGATCCTCTGCAGTTAGCTTCAACAAAATGCAAGATACTACTTTAAAATTAGCAGGAGCCTGCGACTGCACTCTTCGCCGGTAATAACTTGTGATAATTAAGAAGTTTGTTCAGCTGAGTAGTTGCATGAGCTCTGACGGATGCTCCCACGATACCACCACTCGAACAATTAGAGCTCGGTTAGCGTTTGTTGATGTCCGACATATACAGCCTCAAGTCGCTCAGTGTTTACGCACGACCTTAAAACCTCTGCTGATCGTGTGAATCATGTCCTAGGAATGTCTGTTTTCGATCGTAACCTCACGTATTTTCTGTAAGCCACACTGGGAATTAGCGTGTTTTGAGGTAGACTGGTGTTTCATACCGATAACCGTATTAATCTCGCTACACAGACTTCGGTGCCTTAGACAAGTTTCACAAATGCCAACATATTACCTGCTGCACAATGTGCTTTCTGCCCGGATATGACTAAGCTGGCAGTAGCAATCAGGTTGCCACCATATGAAATGTATTTCTGTGAGACGAGGTTTTAGGACGTTGTCGGCTCAAAACACTGTTTCTCTATAGTTGGGCACTCAGTCGCCAGTAACAGTCCAGTTCCTTCTTTTCAACTGCTTGCTCATCGACATTATTGTTATAGTTTCTGTTCCGTTCACCAGTTGTACTAGATTTTTACATCCATGCTCAAAAGCATGTGCTAATTTGATTCAGCTCGCATGTCGTTGTAATGCGTGTTGTATGGTACGTTTGTTATCACAGGCAAATCCAAAGTGAACATATATGCAAACGTAACAGTAAACAATGACGAATTACCACTTGTTAATCGGTCTGTTTTCAGGCGGTTATGTAACAGATGCTCTAACTTTTCCCACTCGATGACTTCCGTAAATCGAGTGATATAATAAAGATATCGGTGAGCAAGGCCGATAGCCGCATACATTACCCTGATTTCACAGCTGCATAGCATGGGAATTTCATCTTCTAATCAAATAACCAAAGCCAAATTGTGCATGCACGTTGTTATTTAAATTTATTTAAGTTAGCGATTTACTAGTCGTTGTTTGTTTGCTACATATAGATGATTCTAAGGATGTTATTGGTATATCTCATCCATAATTTCTGTTGAATTGAAAGCATTTTCGTACGCCATTCAACTAAACATGGCAATATATATTAGTTGCAGGTAGTTGTATGAACATCGAATAGCTAGTTGAGCGTTGCATCTCATGACAGTACTATTGCCTGACACTCCTATACGTCATATTTCTTATCCAATTGGCCTTTCTTTCATCTCAGGTCTATGCGGAGGCTTCTGCGGCTGATTGCCGGTCCATTGTTCAAAAACTGAATAAGGAATGTGCCGAGCGCATATCGACTCAAGATCTTAATGAACTGTGCGATTCAACAGTTTCTGACAAAGTTCCAGTGTCTGCGCACCACTCTGATTGTGGCCTGTCCGGCTTTGTCAACCAACACTCCGATCGGCTTCATTCCATGGAGAATACTCATCAATATACGGATCCATTTCTTTCGGATCGTCTACTGACAACATCGGGTTTCGAGAATGAGTCCGAATACAAATTGGGAGTTGCTCCCTCTAGAACATTCCTAGGGGATTTTAAACAAGCTTCGGACAAACCCAGGTCGGATCTGATGGTAAGTTTTATGGTTGTTGCAATGGTAATGTTATCAATTGATCGCATTAGTAAGCATGTCTACAGCCAGGCATCAAAACATACGTACTACTGTCTACTAAGGATGGTGCAATCAGCTGCGTAAATATTCCAGAGTGTAAATGTCCGGATTATCGTTACCCTATAATGCTCAGGTTTAGTACAGCGATAGCGTCACAAAACAGGTTCACTGTATGTTGGACATTTTTTTTATTCGGTTGATCACAATGAGCAATTTGTGGGGAACTAAACACGATTGGATCTCTTGAAACTCGAAAGTAGGATGCGATTTTAGCTTTTCATGTCTACCTGGATATGGCGTGATGAAACTACTGACGCCAGTAAAGGTTTCGTTGTACCTACGTAAATCGAGCTATGATCATTCCTGCCTAATCTGTAATGACGCTCCTATGGATCCAGTGTGTGTAGTTGTACTACTCGGAATTGGGGACTTCGAATAGCCCTAGAACTCGTACTCGAATTGAAACCTCCCACGCAAGTAATAAGCAGAAGACCTCGTACTGGTTGCAGTAAGCAGTTCTTATTCACGAGACAAATAGCCGAATTTATGAATGTAAACAGTATTAAAGAAATCACAGTCTGATGATGATGACGATGATTCTCGTATCGGCACATCCAAAGTCACAAACTGTAAGTTAATTGGCGAAATACAACACAAAGAAATTAGCGAGTAACGGGAGCCGTAACATTGAGAATGTTTGACCAATTCTGATGTAGTTTCTTTACCTCGATGTTTGGATTGGTCCCCTGTTAGATCTTCTGTTGTGTCGCGATTTGGATGAGGGGCGAATCGAGTAGATTTTCACCATAGTCGTCCAGAGCGAGAGCATAAGTCTGTGCGATCATGTTTAGGCTCGATAACGATAACACAGGCTAATTAAATCTCGGTCACATATCCAGCGGACGTGGCTCAAAACTGGTGACGGTCGGACACTGAAAGAGGTCAATGGAATCCTCAGGATTATTCTCCGAACAATGTTACAGCTCACCAGGAAGTTCAACATGCGACTACTTATTTCACTCTTAACCTCACCTC
>JTDE01000231.1:72588-83806 GCA_014338405.1 Paragonimus skrjabini miyazakii | reverse complement strand
GCCTGTTGATGTCTTCTTTGTGAACAGGCCACGTTTCCGAACCATAAAGCAAAATGGAACGCACACAGGCAAGGTGTAGGCACCCTGATGTATGCTCGAATATAGATGTAGCTATTTTTTAGTGGTTAGGTTCCCTTCATGGTAATGTAGCAGTTAAGCATCAGTGTGAACCACTGATGTGTTGCTGTCTATGATGGTGATGAACACGGACTTAATCATGTGTCGTGGCCGCAAAAGGATTCTCCAAACAAGGACGCTTCGAGCAAGTGATATTAAATGCATCATATCTTGTATTCATGTTGATGTACGGCCCAAAAATGCATTGTCGCTGCATTTGCAGAATGGTAGATCGTGTCATGAAAGACATCCATCCCCTGTTGTTTTCATATTCTGAGCAGCACTTCTTCCATCACCAGCTAATTCCAAATGAACAGTCCGAAAATTGGCTGTTAACGTGTTAGACAGCCCAATCATTGGGTCCGACACTCAACTTCTAGTCTGGACGAGCTTTGAACAGTAAGCTAAACTCCAGTCTAATGCAGCCGGTTTAGGGGGCTCATTTAGAAGATTCAAGTGCTAAAGTGGGAATCACATGTGCAGTATATTCAAAGTGTAACCTAATCCTCTGTTCAAACTTCCTACCTTCGGAAAAGTCGCGTATCTCACTGTGACTATGATGCACCCGTGCGCGCTCAATCGAACGTCGACCCGCACATTTAGTGTCGCATTCGAGAATACAGCTCGCCATCGGGTTGTAAAATTATCTCAATTACACAATCCATCCAACTTTGATTGGTGCATAATAAGACTGATTATTTTCAAGTAGTTTTACTCGCAATGGCACACAGCGCGGAGAATAATGTTGTAGAGCAAACATGAAATAACAGCCGAAAAGGAACAAAAGAAACAAAGAGAATGCTACTGTTGCATCTGAGGATTGCCATGGGAAATGAAGGGATTGGCCACAAGAACTGTAGGTCAACAACCACGATTAGTAGGGAGTAGTGTAAAGTAAAAAGCATAAACATTTGCCTGTTCTGGCGAGCATGAATCACATGATTAGTTGTCAAGGTGGTGCACTCGTCCACCTCACATGCATTTGCGTGGATGCGCGTATAGACTGTGAGGTTGGCATGGGTTATGCATTGCACATGAAAACTGATTCATTTTCTGTAAACCAGTGAAAGTGATTTTTATTCCTGTCCCCGTAAAGAAAAGATAGTGGGAAAAGAGGAAAAGTTGGGGCATTAAGAGCGACGATTGGAGAATAACGCCGAAACTGAAGCTGTGCAAGGGACTGGTTAATTGCGAACACAGCTTAGAAAGGCAAGATGTGGACACAGAGAACAGGTTTCAATGACGTCCACATGAGCGATTGTGCACACCGCATCGATTAGCGAGGTCTTCGAAATTCAATGCTTGATGTTTGTTGCCGAGTTGCTTAATCGATGAAAGCCGTCACGTTCTGATGTTACACAGCTATATACGGTGTAGTGGAGGCAGTCATCACGCACAAGTAGTTGTGCGGGACAGACACACAGACAATGTGTAAGAAGCAACGACATCGATAACCAGAACACAGATTATTTTGACCCTCATAGAAGAAGTGGAATTTTGACTAGAAAAAATACACGAACAAAAAGAACGGTTTTGGAGTACGTTCGCTTGGGTGAAGATAAAAAAGCCAGAAGAAGGACAGGTTGGATGAGACACAACGATATTGCACGAAACGGAACAAAATCACATGATCAACAAGTGGTCGATCTTTGTTTTTATTAAACGGAAAGCCGTTCGTTTTGAACAGCTCATATTGAAAAAATATGGCGGATTCGTTTGGAAAATATGACTTGCGTACACACAGAAACAGTTTGTTGAATTAAATCGGGTACCACACAGTGAAATAAGTAAATAAGTTCGCTCCGAAGAGGTAGAAGTCACAGTGGGATGGTTGTGTTGAGCACGTCAGCTGCGCCCGGCGAGGAATACGAGGGTCGGCAGGCAGGCAGACCTGATTTTTGGTGGTTAAGATATGTCGAAGAGAACAATGGGAAACACGAGGCGTAAAATACAGGACGGAGGTTAATACGGAGATGTGCCAAAAACCTCAGATATAAAAACTCGATAGATGAGATTACAATGAAGTCTGCTTGTATAACGTTATTACACTGAAGCTTTCCACGTGTCGCGAACAGATTATTCGGTTTGTAAAATAGAAATCAGAAATCTTACACTACACGGTGTGTTGACATAGGAAACTTCGCTATATCTTACCTGGTACATATTGCAGTGGGCTAAGCCATTTACAAATCGAAGATATGGAAAAACAAATACCGCAAAACCAACTGAATAGAATTACATACACCAATCTAATTCTATACCGTGGACTATCGTGATCGATTCATTGTCAGAATGTTTCCAGATGTAAGAAGGTGAACTGCATCGTTACTTTGTGGACGCCCTTGAGAGCGATAAAAAAGGAAGTGGAATTTGTCCTAATGTTTGGTCTGGTCTTCGCCAGGATTGTATTCCAGCAACTCCCACCACTTTGTTGATGCCAGACGTTCTGAAACAGATCATTGAGGCCGACAGCAGAATTCTAGTGAATGGACAATCCAGAGTAATCTGGAGCAGTGTGATGAGTTTGGATCGCTCTGATAATTCAACCAGCGTTGGTGTTGTCTAGACCACAAGACAGGAAGACTGTCCAATGATCAATCAGGATCAGTAATGAAATGGGCTGACAGCGGTGTCGTGTGTTGTGCTTGTGTTATGCGTTACCATGTGAACACGCCTTCCAATCAGAGCGAGTTATATGCGTTATCAATAACTCTACGATACTATGCTATATAGTTCATACTCACTATTTTGGTACGGTTACTGTCTTGCGGTCGTTTATCCAGTTGATTTAATCGTAAACAAGTTGTCCGAGCACAGTTAATCTAGTTAACCAGTCGAACCCGGGAATACAATTATTGCGACCTCCAGAGACGAATGAGTGCATTATGACGAATACGGGTAAGTATGTGCGAATCATCAAGTGCCGTGTTTATCAAATGCATGCTGAAGGCACCCGGATACGAAAAGGTACTCCAAAAGCTATGTAAAATGTGGTTTGTTGAAGTGGAACCAGACATGCGCTGCACGATTTCCAGATGTATTCTACTCGGAGGTTTTTTCATTCCACTTATCTGACATTGACAACCGCCATGTACTCCACACTGGCATACGCAGACAAACCTAGTTTCTTGTGTCAGCTATCGCATCGACGAAGGTTGAAAAAATAGCGATGACATTGCTTACACACAACGTGAGCGTGAAATAGCCAATCGGTCGGATTGGTGGCCAAACCGGTGGTGGATGTGCTCAGATGTTCAGTATGTGATTTATAACAAATATTCATGCAGTCATCAAATGTGAGCAGCATGGCCGTGAAAACACATCGTTGTTAAAGCTGATGTAGGGCGGTGTGGAAACACGTGACTTGCTTTGATGAATGAATACATTTTAGTAAGGTCTTAATGTCTCCCGTGTAATTTGCCTGACCGAACTAACCCAAACAGTTAGGCGGTGTACGCCTTGACTAGCTCATTGCATTGATTTGAATTCATCGGCGGTGCACATACTGATGTTTGGACTCCGATCCATGCGCATGAGGCAAACGCGAACAGAAACATGCAATCCAACCACATATTCATTCGTGAGTAGCGCTCAGGTTATTTGATTATCCAACAAGGTTAGACAAATCACCTGTCCATTTAACACAAGTCGATGACTCAACAGTCATAACTCTTGCTCATTCGGCATCATTGAGCCATATTGCAATTCAAGGTAATAGGTACGTAACGTAGAACCGAGTCCAAGTCGTGTATTACTATTCACCTGTCTAGTTGTACTAGTTCAATAATAGGGACATTCTTGCGTGATTTACAGTATATCCAGGAAACCCAGCTCGAACGAAGGGTGCTTGGGGAACTGTGAATGCGTTTTGCTGCATAAAGCCTGCAGTTCCTTAAGGCAGTCTGTCGGATGTCTTGTAAAAGGAAAGCGGTTGGGAACAAACACAGGAGCTGTACTTCTCGAGCCAACAAAACACACCTTGGCAATACACGAACGCACACTGCCGGTACGAGAGGAGACGGCCGATTAGATTAACCAGCTTGCACAGGAACGAACTATGGGAAAACGAAATAGACGACCACTTGAAGATCTATATCGCACATAATGTATTATTGTAAGACAACCAACAGGGATTCCGAGAGGAATTTTCGTGTCTAATCTGTTTGAGCACAGATACAAAGTGGTTGTGAGGTAGGCTAGTCCACAGTATCTTTTCAGATTTCTTCAACGCTTTTGACAGTAAACCATACAATTCGAAATATGAAACTACAACAATAGGGTGTTGATGGTATTTTACTTTTGCAAGTAATAAATGACTTTAAGGGTCGATGTTTCCATATCAAGGTGAGCGGTATACTGCTTGAAGACACGGCGGCTAGCACGGTACCTCAAGATTCCACTCTAGGTCCCCTGTTATTCTTACCATATCTCTTCAAACTACCAAAATCAGTGAGTTCCCCGGTGCTAGCATACGTCAATGACATGAAAATGTGCCGAACGGTGGATAGTATTGCTGAAAGGGAAGAGTCCCGAGACGATTCCGACTGTCCGGATTGGTGGGCCACAGCGCACCAGCTCCTAAGTAACCTATTAAAATTGAAAGTGGTGCGTCTTGCCATTCACCACGTGTTGATTAACCATCCGAAGATGGATGAGGAATCATACCGTTTGCGAACGAGGTCTAGAAACGATCATTTCAGAAGACTTTTAGCCCGCTTGCTAATTGCGTCTTAGTGGTGAAGAAACCCAATATGACCAAGTTGTTTTGGAGTACCAAGTTGCACAACTTCACTTGGCGTTCAACTCATTAGTGCGCCCACTGTCTGAATTGAATAATCATGCATGTCAATCAATCCTGATGAAATAAATTCACCCGATTGAGGGAATAGAGTAGAGGGCTACAAAGCATGTTTTAATGTTGAGTTCACTTTCTTACTCGGAGATTGTTTAAACTGGGTCAGTTTTCTACGTACCATCGGTATACCAGAGGCGAACTTATTTTGACCTATAAAATGATACTTTAGTCATCACATCTTCTAAAACCTATTTTCACACCTAGGATAAGCCTTTGTCCCTGATATCACCTACTGAAGCCGTGACGTCGGTGAGTCGCTTGACATGCAAACAATACTGGTTCGATATCAGGGTACATCATATCCGGAACACTGCTTTATTCTGTTGTGACGGTGTCAACCGATGATTTTAAACGAGGAATTCACGTATACATTCGTAATGTCAGCCCGTGCCCCTCGAAAGCTTGATCACCAATGGTGAATGACCTGTAACGTGAGTACTAGTAAACCAGTATCTATCCATTCAAGTAAGTCCTCTTCATTCTCTAACTGACATATCCAAGTCACGTCTTTTCTTCCATATTCAAATCTCACCTCATTTGAAGGTTATTCAAGACCTTATGATAATTGTCATTATTGAAACGAAAATTTTATTCCTCTACTCCTCTACTCAATTCTCTCTTACCACTGTTCAACACAGGTGTGCATTTGCATTGTAAGCTTCATCTAACTTGTAAAATTTCAATTAATCCAATGGACTTACTATTTCCCGGCGAGAGATAGCAGATGAACGTTAATTTAAGACAGTACGTGTGAAGCTAGTACGAGGTATGCAAATTAGCGGCCACCTCGTAAGATTTAAGAACCGAGTTTAACTGGCAACCTGGTTAAAATTTGCACTAATGAAGCCCTATAGTCAACATGCAAAATTCAAATCTGTAGTGCGTCCATTTAAAGTGAGTAGGCGACAAAGTCAACATAAGTATGGAGTATATTTGTGTGACGCTTTGCTTTCAACAATCTGATTATGTGATTGCAACTTTCGCATTCACATGAACCCTTCAGTCAGCCTCTTTCAAACATGGATAAGGCTTCTCCTAGAACCCATAATAATTAGTACTTTGCCACGACCGGAACTTAAACTCCAATGTACATACTTATGAAACAAGTATAGTGAACACTTCGCCACTAAATTCACATTTGACACGAACAAAATAATCGAACTGAAGTAGCAACCTGATTGTAAAAGCTGGAATCAAATGTGAGGGGCTCACAATTCATAGTAGCCAAGTCACGGAACATGTTATTGATGAGCACGTCGCCAAGATGCTTCCCTAACTCTCCGGTTTAACTTTCACACAGTAGTCTTGATAGTCGGGCTGTTGATGGAAGTAAACGGTACATCTATCGTACCTCTCATCTAAATGCTCGCACAATTTGGGCATCACTCACAAGCGAATGTGACGGTGTCTCTATATGGTAATTCGGTCGCAATTATTGGTAGCAAGACTGGTGTCTAAACCGTACTTTCGGAAGGAACTGGCTAAAATGCCTATGTGGATGCAGAAACAGCGAATAAATGTAAGCGGCGTTCAATCCAAGTCAGCCAAATATCTGACTACTTGTCAGCAACCTGGTTAATAAATCGATGACCAATCCCCGTAAAAAAAACAACGTACTGTATACGCTGTACACGATACGATAAAATTCGTTCTTCTCCCAGTGTTCGTCAGGGTTCGCTGAACCTGGACGGTGATTCGTTCGGAGCTTGCTGACTGGTGCACGCATTCCCAGACATCGGGTCTGACTGGGAAAGCAGCACAGCCGACCGCGGTTGACGACGATGTGGACGAACTAGGTGTGATTTACTCGTACCGATTGGTGCCGCAATTCCCGTCCGACTACGACGAGGAACTGAATCGAGTGTTGCTTCAGCAGTATTGTCGGAAGTGGCTTTGGCAGAACGGGTAGATGATGTCGACGGGTCAGATGTGACAGGAAATAGAGGTGGTTTTTGACCGGTGTGGAATCTGGTACTTTGCAAACGGCAGGACTGTGATACAGTTGGGCCTGGTGTAAGTTCCGCTGTGTTTATACCGGAATCCGATGCAGACGATTTGAATGTGTCCGCATGCACATTTAAACCAGCTAGTTCTGTCTCAACCTGCTTGAGTATCCCAGTTACCCCTGGGGGGGATCGGTACTCCTGTCTTGGTGGACCACTCGCGCCAAAAATGCTACAACTCCCAAGTTCACCGGAGTCACTCAACTCCACTGAACTGTCCTGACCATCTGAGGTGGCAGTCGTATGACCACTAGGCCCACCTAATCCTGGTTCCGTGTGACGCCGATTAACTTTTCGGCGTTTCCGCTTTTTTAACATAGTTGCCTAGACAACAAGAGGGGAAAATAGATGGAAGTCAATCTAGTATTTACAATGTTTATTAAAATAGAAAGCAAGTGGCTGTATTTTCGAATCAGTCAAATTCAATTATGCAACTGGCCGAAAAACGATGAGCAGTCACGGCTTGTGCGACCGATAAGTATGATTATTTATGATCTATTAATTTTGGTTCGGAAGCTTCTGCGGACTAGACCAGTCAGATACGAACAGGTGAGCATTTGAGGCAAACAAAACGCGAAACTCTATGGCGACATATCATGGACAGGAGTTGAGACTCATAATGACATCCAAATGAGTACCTGTAATACTTAAGAAAATTGGGACGGTATACTGAGACAGACATAAAAGTTTTACTATCCAGATAGAGAAGGGGGAGAACGGAGATTACGATGTTGTGTGTCATGAAGATTGTGATAGTCGGGATACTGAGGTAGATCAAGTTGATCAGTTCAAGGCCGGTCGAGGTGTGTCAGAAAGAACATCGCCAATGATTCTCGTCGCAACGCATTCGACCCTTATAACTTTGATGGTCCCAGGACTAAATACTCTGGTACAGTTCTAATCCTTGTTTAACGTATAACATATAATCAGCAATTGCTGAGGCCTTAGCGACCTGACAAACATGAGTTCGGGATGATGAGTAGTGTGTGGTCATTACACATATTGTTTGGAATCCGACGATGATGGTTTATGGTCCATCAGCGATTTGTACAACCAACGACACAAATAATATCAGCACAACTTTACGGTTGTATGTAGTCCGTATAATTCGCTCATGCACACATGAACCACAGATCGGATAAAGGAAAACCTTCATGGACACGCACTACGTTGTCTCCTTTTTGTCTTCCTTTCTGATATGTTTTCCTCTACTTTATAAGTCTATCTGAGTTAATTATCTCAAGTATTTCCAACTCTGATCCAGACGCAGCTTCAACGATCATCTTACATATTCCTTGAGAGAAAAAATGCAAAAGGCGCGAGTGGCGTTTCGATCCTAATAGCACGGCATGATAACCACTAATGCGTGGTATATACATATATATATATATATTATTGAGGAGTAGTAGGGGATTTTTGTTGTTTTTCCCACATAGATTAAAGATCACCCACAAATGATCGTAACCGTCGCATTCCCGTAGACATTCTAGTCGGCCCCTTTCGAAAACAAGCACTATACTCGGGTTTCGCTTTCATTAGAGCTCGTCAGTAGTGCATATCCCTGCCACTGCCGGGACTAGAACTCTGGCCACGCTTTTCATAAGGCAACCCTGTTTACCACTGTACCACTGACCTCACATTAGGCGCAACCGAATTATCATTTACGAACGCTTAACCACTTTCGCGTGTGTGTGTGATGTTCACTATATATGGGGAAAAAAAACAAAATCCCCTACTACTCATCAATAATCAAAATACCGCTCAACAAGTTAGTGATTTCTGTGATTTCAACTTGAAGAGAAATCCTAGTCGAGGAGTCGTCGATGGGAGTTAACAGATAGTAACTGTATCTCCTCTCAAGGCGATCGGGCAACTTGATCATTACTCACAAGCGAAAGTGGTTGAGCATTCACATATGATAATCTGGTCGTGTCTAATGTGGGGTCAGTGGCGCTGTGCTCAACAGGGTTGCTTCATGAAAGCGTGAACGGAGTTCTAGTCCCGGCCGTATCAAGGATAGGCACTACTGACGTCCCAGTGAGCTTAACCTAGGTGAATCAAAATATGGGTAGTCCGATCTACTGATCCCTGTGGTTTCACCCAGGATGTTTGAGGCGTAGTCCGCAACCATTCTGTCACCTTCCGTTCGGTCAATCTATCAGCCCATCTAACAGTTGTCACATTGCCCATCTCGTGCATTTCAGCATTTGGGTCGATATCCGGCCGACCACGTTGAATGAAGTATCTTGTGGTTTCTCATCAGTAATTCGTTAGTGTGTAGCACACGTGTTTCGCCCAACTTTATTAGACCTTCAGTGCAGCGGGCGGAATTAGCTGATGGATGCTCGAGTGATCCCGTTCTGCTGACTATTTATGAGTCATGAATTGTGCGGACCGCTGATAAACCATAAACCATCATCGGATGCTAAACGATAGGAGGTATTGTTGCTATCTTCCGTTTTGCTCAATATTAACATTTAATGCAGAGTTTTATCACGTAAGACACCTATATGATATATCAAGCTGGAACCACTGTCATCCACTTCGGAAAAAACACAAAGCCTAGTTCATTCAAAACCACGTTGAGAGATTACAGCTAATTATTCATTTATTGAGTTGTAGGTTGTTGTCCCAATCCCCTGATACAGGTACTAATACTGATCGCAAACGTTTTTCAACGTATATATGTAGTTGAGCTGATTTTTGAAGACATGATTCGCATTAAACACTCTCCGACTTTATTCCTTCAAGCATACAGTGGATACGCATTGTGTGGGTGGAAGCAGCAAGCAAGCCAAGCAAACTAACAAATGTTCTGAAGAGATGGTCCTCCAATCAACACCGCACCAAGAAATTTGTCGAATTACCGACACACACCAATAGGCATAAGACTAGGCAAAATAATTTAAACTGTGGTGATCCCCGTCTGCCAACGAAAAAATGTTTATGGATAGGTAGATTTTTAAGAAAGGGAATTAGAGACATTGCTTATCAGAAGGCTACCCCACCTTCTGCAATCAACCTAAACTGGCTGCTAGTTTGTCTCTGCCACTGCATTGAACTGAGACTGATTCCATGCTTGTGTGCGTTTGTAGTGTCTTTCTGGGTGCGATTTCATAACTTTACTACTGGTGAACAGTTTGGGTTTGTTCCACGAACAATGTCGGATGCAATATGCACTTGCCACAATGCAATGAAAATGTCAACGCATACATCGTACATACCTAACTTAGTGTTTAATTAGGAGAAACGCCGTTTTAGAAGGTATCATTCCCAATGCTCGTCTGTACGCCGGCACTTTTAAAATGAAGGTGATTGGAATTGTTGTGATCCATCAAGTAGTCTTGACACAGCCGCGTCTGGTCGCTTTGTGAGTTCAAAAGAACCTTGAATAGTCTTGTTCGACAATCATTTGAAGTAATATTGTATACGTAAGCTGAGAGAGAGTTTGGGTGATACTGTCTGCTAATCCGAACATCCATGACCGTCTACAGCATTAGACAGTAACGCCCCTAGATATGACAGTGGACTGCAAACAATGGTGTGCTTGTATCTGATAGAGTAATTAATCTTCCCTAAAAATATTGTCTGTTTTTAAATCGCCACCTTGGTTGTTACTGTCAGGGTCAACGACAGCCTAGATCGAAAGCATCTAGGGTACAATTCGGTGTTTGGAATGCAAACAAGCGCAACACTTATCTCCAGCATGATCATCAAAAACACAATTTGGAATAAAAGCAACTTTAATAACTTACTTTAAGTGCTGATCGTAGGACCACGATTTGCCCAGGCGATTGAATCCACGGTTCGCCGTCTACCTGGACTGGAATTTCACTTTTCACTGTGATACGAATCTACAGAGTTGAAGATCACAGACATGATGATAACGTTAGTTAACAAAGTAGTTGTTCAGAATAGAATATGTACAATTCGGTTACCTACCGAGGGAAGCTGTAAGGAGGTTTCATGATTATCGTTATCTTTATACACTTGTGGAAAGGCTGTGGACATTAGGTTAAGCAATTAAAGCAACGGATGTGAAAGTTTACGTACCACTCAGTTCCCCTTCCAGAATGGTCAATTCACATAACGTTGAAAGTAAACTAATTCCCACTTTATCAACGGGTGACCTAAAAATACGTCGAATATGTAATATTTGGTCCTTTTTCGAATCGTACCATGAGTCTATTCATCCATCTAGTCCACTTAGGCTGAGTTCATTATCATCACTGTCTTCCACTCA
>JTDE01000231.1:30827-62882 GCA_014338405.1 Paragonimus skrjabini miyazakii | reverse complement strand
GTCGCCTGTATCAATTTGTATAGATAAAGGTAATCGGGAAAGTGCGTCAGCCATTTGATTTTCGGAACCACTTTTATATTTAATTTCGAAGTCGTAATTCAGTAGTTTGGCATACCACCGACTGATCCTTAATGGTCTATGACCTTTAGTGTTGTTAATGCTACAGGATCAGTTCGCAGAGTAAAGCGTCTACCAAAAAGATACATATGCCACTTCTCGCAGACCCAGGCTAAAGCTTCTTTTTCGCTGGCCCAATATTTACGTTCTGTACCAGAGAGTGTTCGTGATGCGTATGCAATAATCTATTCCTATCCTCGTTGAATTTGAGAAAGAATGGCTCTTAGACCAACATCGGAGGCATCTGTTGAAACGCACGTACTACAGGATTCATCAAAGATACTGACGACAGAAACGGAAACAATCATTTGTTTCTCTCTGGGTTTCGAACTATTCAAAGGGAATATTGGATCTCGTAAGTTATCGCAGTGGCTTAAGTAGTATGAGCAGAGTCCGAGGTAACGTTTGAGTTGAAGTAGATTCGTAGGTTCTGGAGCACTCGCAACAGCCTCACTATTTTCCACGTTGGGGCGAACTCCTTCACCAAACATAATATGACCGAGGAATGATATTTCAGTCACACAGAATACACACTTGTTCATGTTCAAACACAAGTTCAATTGATGGAGACGGTCTAACATAAAGTGAAGGTTGAAATCATGTTCTTCTTTAGATTTTCCGAAAACACATATATCATCCATGTACACAACAGAACCTCGGCATGAAGATAAAGACTGAGTCATAAATCTTTGCCAAGCTGACGGAGCTGAACTTAAGCCCATTGGTAAAATTTTGTACTGGAACAGACCTTCTGTAGTGAGAAAAGCCGTGAGAGGTCCGGAATCGTCCGTAAGTGGCATATGAAAGAAAGCACTCTTGATATCCAATTTTGAGAAAAATTTTGCTCCGGTAAGCTTAATTGACATTTCATCTTGATTAGGCAAAATGAATTTTTCAACCACAAATTGATCGCTAAGTGCTCGAAGATTTGCGCACAATCGAACGCTACCGTATTTTTTGAAGACCGCAACTAGTGGGTGTACCCAAGCCGAGTATTTCATTGGTTCAATTATGTCATTTCGAAGCATCGAATTGATAGCGGCAGAAACTGCATCCCGCTTTGCAAGAGGTGTCGGTCGCGACTGTGGTATGGAGGACGGTTTTGCATCCAACCTTAAACGAATTTGATGGGCCACGTTGACTGCACGACCAATCGAATCAGCAGACAAATGTGGATATTTATGATGTAATAATGGCAAGTCAACAGAAGCTACTGCCATACGTTCAACAGAAGGTACCAGGTTCAGAGCAACCATTGCGTTATGACCTAACAATGGTTTTCTGTCAGTGTTGCATATACACACAGCAACAGAAGCAGGTGGAGAAAGTTCAACACAGTTGGAGTAATATAAATCTTTCCATTTCTATGGGTGCGTTGGAGTAGCTGTCAAATTTATAAACCGTTGGGTACACAGGTAGATGTTTGAAATGACGCTCATAAAATGAATGGGGAATTATAGTTATTGGAGATGCAGAGTCTAGTTCCATTTCAAGAGGCAGTTTTAAGGCCGAAGTTAGAAAATAAATAGTTCGAACATCAGAAAGTGGTAATCGTGGTTCTTTCACAGACCTGGAAGCAGTAACATTTTCGTCAGAACGTGAAGCATAAATTGTTTCAAAGGTAGGAAGTTCTTCTGACTCAGTAACAATACCTCCTTCTAGTGCAAGTACCGAGCACGTACGGCAGACTCTTGCAAAATTACCGATCTTAAAACAACTTGAACATTTAGAAGTTCTTGGTGGACATTCCAGATTATTCGCTCGATGTGTCGTTGATCCACAACGGAAACATTTTCCCGGAGGTTGAAAAGCAGCTGACGGCTGTGGCGACTTTGGGGACAATTCACATTGCGATCGAACTTGCTCTTTAATACGGGCCTCCTCCCAAGATAATTTGGATGCATCCTCAGTCAAGAGAGATTCACGAATATTTTTCATTTCGTACTCCAAAGATAAACTGTTGTATGAGCATGAAGTCTTCAAGTTTCTTAATAGGTATTTTAGAATACTCACACGGACGGATGGCTCTTATAAGTCAAGAAATGAATCCTTCCAGTGGTTCCCCAGCTTGCTGACTGATGCGGGAAAAAGTAAATCTGGAGGCGTATACGTTTGTAACGGCCCTTAGTATTTTGTCAATAGTGTTGAAAGCATCCTCTAGGGTGGTTTTATGACGCAGAGAATGAATGTCAAACTGTCTCTGTCCTTCAGTACCCAGATGCTTGCGCAGAAGTTTTAATTTTGTTGGCTCTGTCAGGTCCAACGACGGATTTAACACATTGAGCAAATCCAGGTAATCCGTAAACGTCGTTTCCCAAGTGATCCACGAATCTGGTGTTGGAAATATTGATGGATCCATACAAAATGTTGCAGATGCATTCACTGAAGTGAGCATTGTCCGCGACGCCATTTGTTGCATCGTAAATCAGAACGCAAGACAGTCGTAACGAACGTAAACAGCATGTATGCAATCTGACCTACGGACATAACACGTGACACTAAACCAGTGAACGATTTAGAATTAAACCAATCATACTCGCGATGTATCACGCGAGTGTGTGAGTAGCCAATCAGATACGAGGTGAATGTAATGGATGTACACACATACAACACGACGTGACTACACAAAATTAACGGAAGATTTGGTATGCGGACGTGGTACTAATCATGAAAGTTTGTTGTAGGCATCCGAGTCATGCTTCCTATCAACTCTGACAGATGTAGACGACACAATACTGTAGCTACATTAATATATCGTAAATTGAAAGCAAAGAACCCACCCACAATACCAGAACTTCATACCTCCATGGCCAACCCAATTCTTAAATCCGACATCCTGAAATTCACTGAGGATGCAACTTCCATTGCTGATATGATTATTAGTGTTCCATGAAGAATTGAAGCCGCAAACAAATTGAAGAAGGTTGGATGCGGTTAAGAAGTAGTTCAATACACATACTTTCTATTGAATCACTATCCCAAAATATTACAACGCATCGGCTTACCTAATAAGAGAAATTTCATACATCCGTCATCACACGAAGTCCTCTAAGGGATAAGTCCTTCAAAATTTGATATCTCAGACATTTGCGTGGTATCTACCTTAGGCTCCTTCGAAATATTTCATTCATGTTTGAAAGGTACCTAGTATACCTATAACACAACCATAAATAACCTTTAAGCAAACATCACTTAAGCTACGCTGACTGAAATATGTACTGTGTAATGCACGACTGACAATATAGAATCATGCGTTTCGTTTATGCAGAGGCATACCTAATTTTAGTGAACTGTCTAAATCGCAAACTTGGAAGATGTATGCTTTTCTTTCAAAGTAAATTGTTAACGTTACTCCGCAGAACATCAAATGATTTGTGTTTTCTCAATGTCTTATTCAAATTCGAAGCCCAGTCGTTCGAAAACTAAAGATGACCATTAAGAGTCAGCACAAATTATTTGAGAACCAATGACAATCGTTTATGGACTGGCGACCAGCGATTAGATGCACGAGTGATGGGAAATAAAATAAGGGCGTCGTTTAAGCGAAAACGGTGATCGTCCGAGAGATAGAAGTGTTCGGCTGACCGACTGAATCATTAAATGCTTATTTCAGGATTTCACAAGGGGACATTGCAATTTAGCAAAATCCATCCATTTTTGCGCAAAGTATGAAGGGGCTGGAGAATATATTGATGTGCGGAATAGGTCATGTTTTTAGAGGCATTTTATGTCGAGATAAGGAGTGGTCGAATTGTAAACGGGAGTAAGGATGGCAAGGATGACCAAGATCGTAAGCAGTTCGCTCCTCGAATCAGTTCAAATGTGTCTCCACGGCTTGAGGGTGCCACATTTCGGTCACCAATTTATCAGGTTGTGCACGTCAGTAACTAAACTGGACAACGACCTAAAGTGGAAATCAGTCAGGCATGTGCAAATGGCCTTCCTAAATGCATGCTAATATCGGAAGTTGAGCGCTTAAGAGGCCAAAAGGTTCGACAGTCTTTCGGGAGTTGAAATGAAGTGTAGACAGAAGCCTGGGAATCTATTTCCAGCGCCATCTATTAAGTGTATAGAAGTTATGAACGTTGTGTTGGATATGGTTAGTAAAGAAAATAGTATGCATCCTCGCCGAACGATATCCGTAAAAATCAACACTTTAATGAACAACTCGGTGGTGGTTCATAGAAGTTAGATAAGTGAATCAATTATTTATAGCCGACTATTCTATTGGTTGTTTTTGTCTTGGTTATCAATTCCATAAAGAAGCGTAATAAAGGGAAAGAATAAAGTTAATGTGTCCTGAATGATCATCTTTTGTTCTTAAACGACAGAAAATACCGTGGAGAAAAGTGTGAAAACGCATTGAGGAAGATATGAGTTGACATTACAAGTTGGTTCAAATTAAACAACACATCTGATATTAGATTTTGTGTTCAGACACACTCTTCAGGGAGCTCGTACTAAAATGGAGCCCTTGACCTGGGTTTCAGCAGTTCACCATTAGTGTATATCTGTGATACGGCTGAAATTCAAACTCTGGTACAAGTTCTCATGAAACAGCCATGCTGACTACTATGCAAATACCTTCCAGTTAGACAATAACCCAATTATGACGTTCGAACACTCAGTTACACTTGCTTTTCAGTAATGTTGGATTTGATCGATCACCTCAAGAAGAGGCAAAGTAACCCTCTTGTTAAACCAAATCGATCGTTCAACTATTAACGCCGAGACGGAAATTAAGCATTCGAAACAAACTTTCCTGATCGTATCAAAGTTCAGTGTTTATAACGGCCCTCTACCGTAGTGATTAGATGTCCATTCACAGCTACATCACTGAAATAACATTAATGGTAAGCAGTTTGGCAGATTCAAGGGTATAGGTTAATACCGGTTGCGAAAACGCTGCGTTTCCGCTGACTTCGAATTGAGTATCGAAAGCCGCGTGACTCTACTTGGCATGTGATTTACTAGCAGAGCCAGGAAGTCACGTAGAGAGCTAAGAGACTTCACGTTCGCACTCGGTTACTCATTCATAGTAGCGTGTCATACTGGATCCACCAAATTACCGGACAGTCAAATTGCCACGGTTGGGGCTCTCAGGCAATAAACCCTGGAATCTACCAACGATAATGTTAAGCACTGAACCCAAAAACAAGTGGTTTGGCAGCTTTCATGGTCTACTATTGAGGGTTCACTCAGCGGTAAAATCACATGATGAGATCTATATGAGTCGGTATACTTGGACAGCGTTTTCATCCTGATTCTATGTCCGAGTCATTTTGACAACTTTTATGCTTTGATTTGAATTCTGATGAAATGTACGATCGTCCGTTCCGTATGAAACTCTACAATATTCCCAACATTTGAATAATTAGCACAAAAGCCAAATTTTGTCTAGCCGTACGGTTGAAAGCACGCCAATACGTTGCCCAAATAGTTCACCATGGTATCATTTTGCTTCGCAATTAAATCGGCTGATTCGCTCTTAGCCCTTTTCCACTATGGAAGTCGTTGAAAAGCTTTAACGGCTGGCTAGTGTTGGTGATCCACCGGCTCTTTCACTAACGTTCACCAAGCTCAGACAACATCTCAGAAGACAGGACCGACGGCGAATCGGCCGATTCAGTAACAAAGTTTAATGGGACTTTGATGAACTATGGTGAGAGAGGTTTAAGAAAGAGATGAAAAAATAGGAGGCCTTAAACCCGGACTAACAACTGGCCTAAACTTCGGACACATGCAAATCGGAAGATTTTCCATGGAACTCGAAAGGGACTTTCATAATGTATGGTTGGAAAAGGTATAGAAAAAATAGGCACACTGCACTCAGAATTGAACACAGCATACACCAATACACGCCTAAACTCGAAACACGAACAAAGTCGGCGGACGAAGTATGACATAAAACGGACTGATGTGCAGCTGCTATTCGTCTCTGGTTCACCGCACATGATGATAAGGACATTTTATAATTCATTGATGCATAATGACGAAGTTGCCAGTAGGGGAAATATTCCACACTCAAACAACTATCTGAAAATTCAAACTTTGCTTGAGCCTATAATGCAAATCATGCTCTCCGTACCAAAATCAGAGAAGAATCTTTGTTTGGAGACATGGCTTTCAATTTTACTTCGAAGACATAGGGAAGGAGTGATATTCCATTCAACTTCGGCTTCACATGCATCACTACACGTGTGGCTTACCATTCCAAATGGAAAAAAACGTAGTCCTGATGAGCACTTCACACAAATGTGTGGATAGCAACAAAGTAAAAAACAGGACGGGAAGTGACAAATTGGTGAATGACATTAAATCGTGCAGGTGTCCGCAATAGATAACCCTTAGGGTCATTTTACAATAGGCTTGACTGTTGGGCACGAAAGATTTTCGTGATCCGGATTGATAGAAACATATAACAGGAGGCCGAAAAATGATGCAATTCTTCTGTTGGCAGGGGTCCTCTCGGTTTCTCACATTTATTGGCGGATTTCTCAGAAGTGAGTACAATTTGTGGAACTGTTTTCTTTGCAAGGCAGTTTTCAGATAAATACGTGAAACTGTTAAAATCACTGTATGTATACTCTGTAAACAGGATGAGGGCTTACGGAAACTGGCTGATATGTTCTTCACTTCTAACGGCTTTCGCCAAGATTACCCAATCTCTCTCCTTCTGCCCAATTTTCTCACAGACGAAACTCTGGAAAGTGCGTTTGAAAAATCCAGCGGGTTTTTTTCGCGCTAGCTCGACCGATAAAGTGTCTGTGGATGGCACCCCTACTGAAGGTAAACCGACAGGCCAGTTTGTATTAAATCCGCCCTGCACATTCAAAGTGTAAGCCTACGTTCCTTATAGAATAAAATTCGCTTGGGACTGTGGACACCTTCATATGTTCGGATAGTACTAACTCGTCAGCCTATAGTATTGCTGGTAAGATATCATCGAGAAAAGCAAAGGCACGAATTGCCTTTGCCAACCTGCGTCGTTTATGAACTCGTGAAGACGTGCGATTGTCACCAAGGGGAATGGTATATAAGGCTTGTGCACATTCTGTCTTACTTTATGGTTTGGAAACGTGGCTTGTTCGTGAGGAAGATATTACTAACTTGCCGTATTTAGCCACATCAAGTGAGATGATCGCATGAGCAAGGCGCTGTTAACCAACACGCATATCAGAATGCGCGGAATATGCAATCAATTGGCTAACTCATCAGGATGAACAGTCTGCCGTGATTGGGTCACGTACTCCGCATGCCAGTTCAGCATTTACCGTACTGGATATTATATACTGAGACCATCAACGGTTGGGTAAAACAGGTTGATGGTCCAGCAACGAGGCAGTCATGAAATACGAAGGTTTCCATTGTTCCAGTTAACAAAGTATACAGTTGTTGCTTGCTCGGTCTAGGTTCTCGTGATCACTCAAACTGCTGACGAGTAACCTTATGCAAGATGGTAATATGCCACAGTCAATGGCATATCTGCATTCATACCATTTATATTTCTTTCGCTCAAGAATGTTTTATTAACCTTCTCTTTTTCTTATTCAAGGTTATGTCAGGTTACCGTTGTGTTCAGTGGCGGCCTGAGCCACAGTACCTTCGGTCAGGCACATAGCCGTTGTGAATGAAATGAATGAATGTCTAGGTCCCATACCACATATGACCTGAACTTAAAGATCAAAAGGAAGAGATGCCAGGGCTGCTCAACCAGGAAAACTCTGAGAGTTACGCAATGTGCTAAAAATGGAAAGAACATGTTTGCATATAACACGTTTACTCCATCACCCCCGACCAGTCCTGCCAGAGCTGTACACAAGCAGGGAACTTACCGACATAAACTGATTTTTTTTGGTCCTAGTACATGTAGTTTTACTCTTGTTGTTGTCACCTTGCGCCTCGGATCACTGGTGCTTCGAATCATGAATGAAGTAAAAAAACTTCAACGTTGCACAAAGATTAAAGGACGGATGAAGTTTGTTGGATAATCTAAACACGAATATTGTCTGAGTATATCCAATCTGACAGAACTCTATCAACACAGTTGATGCAGTACGTTACTTTAGCATGCCTACCGCGTTGAGAGATAACTTGCCCGTAGATTTAAAATGACTACTTACGGTAACAGCCAATGAGTTCACCAAAAGTCAACCACGTCTTTCGGTTTGAGTGTTAGGGTGAGAGAAATGGTTCATTTGCATCCAACTTTCCCATTGTTCGTTGATGTTAGCTGCAAATGTTTCACTTAATATCGACAAGTCCAACAACAGGTAGAAGCACAGACAGTACTGTATGCACTAGACAAACAGAACAGTATGTGGAAGCTCTTAGCATAAAAGGAATCAAATGAAAAAACACTCACGCACTCACCTGACAGCCACCCGATTTCACATTGACCAGAACCAGCAGGGGTTGTACTCCGCTGGGCAAATTAGTCGGCAGTAATCGGGGCAAAATCATGGCCAGTATAGGACGATCTTCGAAAGTGCTCTGCTTCAGAATGTGATAAGCCTCATCAGCCCGCTCGGGGCTTGCGAATACGATTACGAGACTTCCAAAATCATAATAGATCACCTCTGGAAACAAAAAAAGAATATCGCTTCGATGATGAAGATACGTATTCTGGTGCTAACAATATGGTGTATGCAGATAATACAATTGTGACTAGAGATGAATAAGTGAAAGTCTACATGAGCAGCTGTACACTGCATGTGTTGTAAGACATATGAGGTCTGCAGGTGTGACTGTATCGTCCGATCCTACAGGATGTGGGTGGGATCCCACACAGCTCAGTTATTCCTTCGTAGCATTTTGTCAGAAATAAACCAGAGACAGGGTGTGCATGTTGAACGATAAATTGTTTAGCGTAATCCGCCTGGCACGACAGGTCATCCGGTTTCGATTACTGTGAGCGACTAATCCGAACAAGGTGACCCTGACTATCGAGAATCACTGACCAATGATCTTAAATCCAGCGGAACCAAAGTGATATCAGGACGGTTTTTGAACGCATTATCGTCTTGGTTATGTTGTACCGATTGTCGACAGTAATTTTGCTTGCACCTGAGTTTTCAGTGTTCGCGGTGTGGTGCATAACTGCATTATAGGACAATCCCTCTAACAAACAGAAAATCCAACACTGATATATATATGTATATATATATATACACGTCTATAATTCAGTCACTCACCGATAGAATCCCAACGATTTTCCGGTCCAAGACGTTCCAACAGAATGCGCTCATACAATCGCTGACTCAGACCTTTCTTCAAGTTGCCCACAAAAAGAGCCACACCTGGTCCATGGACATCTTCCACCGGCTGTATGTAGAACCGCGTGAGACGATAGGCGCGCACGGATTCGCGCTTGACGCGTTCTAACAGCAACCAAATTCGCTCACCACTAGGCATGACACGCTCGGTGAGACCACGATCAAGCACAATCTCGACCAACTGAAGTTTGTTCGCATCCAGATGCTAATGGGGTGGTAGACCAAAAATTAACGGACGATGATTTATTGTAACAATACGACGAGTGGGTAAATGCTTCAACTAGTTGCGTGACGGTTCTCAAATTCGACAATCGATAACTGACCTAGTTCGGTACGATGAACACAGACCAACTCAAATTAAATGTTTACCACAAGGACTTGACGAATGTTTTTTCACGACGGCTATTCTCAAACACACGCTCTGTGAGTAGTAGCTGTCCTCGTTTGAACTTGTCAGTTTAAACAAAGGATAAACCACGGATTCAAACCTGTAGTGGCCTTCACCCGACGGACTGAGGTCACATATTAATTCAGTGAGCATTGTATGTAATGACAATGAGGTGAACCGATCACTGCTGGACAGTTCCTCATTCTTCACAATCTTGGCGCTTTGGCTTGAGACTGACCATCATTAAAAACAATGAGAATGACTGAAACAAGCTTTCCCCGAAATGAACTTGGAAAGACAAACTAGTAGTGGTATATTGCACGATCTTTGTTCGGACTGATTTCGCTGCATCTTATCAAGTATATACTGCAGAAATGAAAATTAGAAAAATATGCATAAAATTGTGACTTACGCATATTTTGTAATTTTCATTTCTGCAGTATACACTTGATAAGATGCAGCGAAATCAGTTCGAACAAAAATTATGCAATATACCAAAACTAGCTTGTCTTTTCAAACAATGAGAATGACAGTTGGTTCAACTGTCGAAACGATAATCAAGCGAACTGTTCACCCAGAATAATATACCCGTACAAATTCTGAAATCAGCAGAGTCGGATTCCACGGTTGAAAAGTTAGAACGGGACGCTAGTTTAGCCGTCATCTCGCCCTCCCGCGCACTATATATAGACTGAGTTAACAGACGGAGTTATCAGACAGTAACTGTCTCTTCTCGAGGCGATCGGGCAACCTGATCATTACTCACAAGCGAAAGTGGTTGAGCATTCACATATGATAATTCGGTCGTGCCTAATGTGAGGTTAGTGGCGCAGTGGTAAACACGGTTGCATCATGAACAGCGTGTCCGTGGTTCAAGTCTCGGCAATGGCGATGATATGCACTACCGACGAGCTCTAATGAGAGCCGAACACGAGTCTAGTGCTTCTGCTATTCGAAAGGGGCCGACTGGAAAATCTATGGGAATGTGACAGCTGCGATCAACTGTGGGTGATGTTCAATCTATATGAAAATCAAAATCCTCTACTACTCATCAGTATATCGTTATTTATTAGTGGGTACTCAAGCTGTCACGGTTAAGAGTTCCACTAGACTAGCCACAGCGTGTCTGTGATGTCATTTATTGAAGAAGATGGCTACGTAGACCCCAGCCCCACGCGAACAAGACGCAAAGACCAGTAATTTTGAGGCAGGCCATTACATTAGCACTTGGTTCGTTCACTCTAGTTGGCATTCTCGCAAACAATTGATGTCTATCATTACAAGGGGGTAACATTACAAACGGCTAATAACCTACTAAGTACAAGCTACGATGAACATCTCACTCTGCGGTAAGGCCAATGGTACGTAGTAACAGCTACAAATTATGACAGGTAAAGATGAACCAAGCTACCAAGACAACAGCATAACAAGCGAACGTTTCATTTTACATTTGATGAATCCTTTAGTAATATACACTTCAATCATTTTCAAAACATGAGCCACAAAAAAATACCAATAAGCGACTAGCAAACAGCATGCATGATGACCGGAACCTTGATAAGATATTCGTAAAAGTCAATGCATACTCTCAACTGAGTTGCACCAATTCACAATCAGTAACAATGTCTGCCTCACCTGCAAGTTTGTCAACTGAGCACAGAGACTTTTGTGCAAACTGGATAAAATTGAATTCCAAAGAAATCTAGATGGGTACAGACCAACATGTACGAGCATTTAAAACCCACTACTCGGTTGGCATAAGAGAGAGTGGTATAGCATCGAACACATTACCAGTTGACCAACCCATGGATAACGGGTGAATGAGAGCCTGTAATCAATAGGCTACAATAAGTTTGTCTCCCGGACTGAGTGCACCGTAACTAAACACACGATCTGGAACTGAAATGATTACGAGAGGTGCTTTAATGAAACAAAGTGTGTGTAATTTGATTGAGAAGTTGGTGGAATAAGAAATAACGTAGTGAAGACTGCAAAGAAACCAATGTGTTCTAGTTACTGTTTTACTCCCACTTAAAACTAGGTGATTCGTTGGGTTATAAAATATGGGCAAATATGATTTTACGTGTGCCGCAATCAACGGAGCACATGCATTCATACAACTTCCAGTTCTTCCGTTTACTCTTTCATTCATTCCCTTTTTACTCTTCCTGTAACGTTCCGTTCTTCTACGTTATTTATGAGGTGAGTGACAGCTCGAGTCACAGTACTTTCTGGTTGGGCTCGTGCCCATTTTGGTGATAATAACGATGATGATAATGGTTGGGTAAAGACAGAAAGTGATACGGATAACTCCCATCGCTTTTCATCTGTCGTTTCTGTTTGCGTTACGACACAGTACGAGAAGGTTAGTATTAAGCAGTGATTTACTGCAGTCGGTGATGATGACGAGACTCATGAAGGATGCAGGTTAACACATCAAGGAAGCGCTTCGCATTAGGAGTTGTGTAAACATCTCCAAAAATATGGTATACAACATGGTGCAAGCCACACTCAGGAAAGTTTAACAGCAACATATTGACCCCTTTACATAATGCGTTTCACTCGTTTCGCTTCACATAACCCAGTCACACGAAGCACGCATTCTGTGAAGCATTTAATGAAGATACTTATGTCCAACGAGGCTGTTTTGTTAAAAAATAGTCCCACTTCTGTCACCTTTCATCTCATAAACTGAGGACCGCCGTTTACTTCGTGGTTGTGTGGCAGTCAACTGAAGTAGTTTTAGGGGTACCTCATTCTGAAACCTAATTCAGCTCATCCAGAATATGATTCGTCTGTATTGAACGGGTGGCCAAAGGATCGTTGTTTGTCTATGAGTAAAGTAAAACGTTCAGATGATTGAGTGTGTTAATGGCAGCCATCATTAGCATCAATTGGAGTAACAGATTCAGGGCGTCTTCATTATGCTACAGTAGGCATAAGTTCTATGTGAATGGTGTTCTCACAAAAGTTGAAAAACCTGCTCTTTATGTCGTTTACATGAAATCTTTTCATTCCCCCACCATCTGATATGCGGATTTGTTAACTGTCGAATATGTCGTCTGTTTTACCGTTATCCCTTAGCATTTTCTGACCTTTTCGGGGAAAACTGACAAGTTCCTGAAGAGATTCACCAGATTTCTGGCTTGGTGTAGCGGCATCACGTGTACATATTTCACTGACGTTGTTGTTTAATCACATTCGAAAGCATGCAAACAGCTTTCTGACAAAATCCTTCGTGACGGTAATCATCCTTTTTTTCCGGACCTATCCCAACCAGCATTCAGTCGCGTGGCATGATCCACTAATACGCTCCTGTACACTTGTACTCAAACGCATAATTCTTTAGTGTGAATTTCGGTCAACGCTGAGCATATTTTTCTCAAGTTCTTTGAGAGATTAAGATATAACAACAGATGCCCTCTCGTTACTCTAACTGCACTATCCTGAATTGATAATCACGTGGTAAAAGACGCTTGTGGGAAGACACCGCTGTGGGTACAACATTTTGACAGGAGTGACTATCCGGCAGTAGAGAAATGAACGGCGGCAGTAACGGCTGCTTAGTAAACAAGAGTGAGGAAGCAACTTTTGGCAAATGGTGTGCTATGTGTTCCGACTGTCGTCTGCGTTCTTCTAAAATCCGGCCGTTCGGGTCAACGGATCGATTCACTGTAGTAAAACAGAAAACGACAGCCGAATCCACTCGAACTCCGGGTCACTTGGTGACGACTGTGTACGCTTGAAAGGTCATTGTCATCAACATCGTCAATGGCGCTGAATGGCAATGATGCATAACGATCATGTAACCATCAGGAAAGAGGAAAAGTCGTGCGTTGGATCTTAAAAACAAAAAAAGGCAGATATTGAGGAACACTGCGCAAACATGCCAAGTCTGTATTCAAACGCTCCACAGGAAGGCATCTGCATCTTGTAACCAAACAATGGAGTAGCAAATCAGGGTAAGACAACATCCGCGAAGTAGATTTCCTGCATCCTTCAATGTTTTTCTCTAATAATTGCATTTACTTCACAGACAACTCGGACAAACAACTGTTACCATAAGGCCACTGAACAGGATTAACCGCAATCTCACCAGCGAGTGACGGGGACCACAGCTTGGGAGACGAACTCAACCCAACATATTTAACCTATTACTAATGAGTAGTCGGGGATTTGGTTAATTTCCAGTTGAACATCACCCACAATTGATCGCAACTGTCGCATTCCCATAGATTTTCCAATCGGCCCCTTTCGAAAAGAAGCACTAGACTCGAGTTCCGCTCTCATTAGAGCTCGTCGGTAGTGCATATCCTTGCCACTGCCGGGACTTGAACCACAGCCGCGCTGTTCACGAGGCAACCTTGTTTACCACTGCGCCATTGATCTTACGTTAGGCACGACCGAATTATCATGTGTGAAACAAATTGTAACTGAATCTGCACTAATTCGACTTGCTGTTAAACCATGCAACCAAATCTTATGTTTTGTTGTCCTGGTTGGAGGGGGACTAGAGTGGACAAACTAAAACGGTGTGCGAGTTACTCATACCTTCCTGCTTTCGTGGTATAATCATGAATTCCCATCGATAGAAAAATCTGTTGTCAGGTCGGTGTAAAACAATGGGGAGGTTCTCATTAGCTTCGTCGGTTCATTGGGGGTAACCGCCCGTGCCAGCGACACATAATAATAGTCTCGAAATATTCTCTAATCGGTTATGAAAATGGGAGACTCACACATAAAAAGGATCGTAAAAGCAACTGTCACCAACTAAAATCAACTGCAAACCACTAGAAATAATGTAGTAAGCTTGGACACTCCAGAGAATCAAAAGGTAAACTGTGAATATCTCCTACCTCCAATCTGAATCGCCGCAGGGCAAGAATGAGCGCGTCGTGAGCTGTCGTACTCCGCGTAATAGGTACAGACACAGGTGAGAGGTTCGCATCAATGTGTTGTCTGCATACCGAAGAAAAGGAAATGCGTGACAGAAAACCAGAACAGGCCTCAGATTAGTGAGGAGCGGAAGCAGAGTAGAGTAATTTTTTAGAAAAAACAGTCATCTGGGCCATTTCAAGCAATGCGCAATTGGAGCGTGACTGCTGTCTGATTAAATTATGCACATGCAGACAGATGATGGCATCCATTTGTCCGGAAAGACAATGAACTTTGTTACGTCAGGGAAGGGACACATAAAATGTAAGATACGATAGAAATTCCCTCCGCACGACCTCATAAATGTGAATTGTATAAACAGCGTTTGCCGTAAAAAAACGACACACAAAACAACATGTAGTGACGATTAAAAAAAACGTTAAGTCGACAAAGACGGTTGTCTACCCGATTACATAGGCAAAAATTCGCCATTAAGAAAAGTGATTGTTTTTCGTTGAGGTTCGTCCAAGGGAATAACATAGAACACAAGTTCAACAAGAGTGTTTCAGAAATTCTCACTTGGATGAAAACTAAGCATACAAACAAACTTCTGGAGGCCCGATATTTCACGATCAGCTTGACAAACAAACAAAATTGTTATCATCGTGGACGACTGGCCGTAAAAATAGAGCAGAATGAATCACATCTTTACATCCAACAGTATATTTCAATATGAAAAATGACATCCAAAACAGTCCACCGTTTGTTGATGTACGTATTGAGAGAAAGCAGACTGTTACATTCCGCAAGAGTACCTGGATAGGTCAGTACGTTTATCTTAGAAGTTTATGCCACGTTTGCATAAACTTAATTCAGTGCACGTCGGTTGATCGAGCCATACGCACTTTCAATGATAATACCTTTCACAAGTAACTAAGTTTAATGAGGATCATGCTACAGTCAAACGGTTATTACAAACCATTTGCTGTGAAGCTCCAACAGCATGGTAATATGAAAATTCGACCCGGGTCGATCTGCAAAAGGCCTGTATTCTTCATCTCTCTCACGAAATCAGATAATTCACCCAAGCTATTATTCGGAACATCCAGGATTTTACTAGCCCATGAAACAACCGATGCCCAAATAAATTGAATTCGATGCTATTTATAAATATCAATACGGATGCGGAGCATACTACAAAAATACGATTTTACACCCGGACCATACAACACATCGTGAATCGGAACAAATTACGAATCAAGCATAAAAACCAGGAGTCCGCATCGACTATTATAAGTTACACTCTAATGATGTGAAGCCAACGTGGATTGGCAACCGCGGTTCAGATTCTAAGAAAAATTTCGCCCGGTCAGACATTGTGATCTGTTTGAAGCTTTTGCCACCCGGAAGTACAAGCACGTATTGTGTGTCTAGAAACGATCGATTGTAGAGTTGTCGCTACTCTGGCAGTGACAATATTTGCGAATTCTGGCATTTCGATTGCCTTTATTGTTTCATTTGTTTGTTTATGTTGGTCTATAAAAAGGTCTGTTGTGTGCACACTTGAGAAAGCGCCGCGAAATGTTTCGGCACATAAATCGTCCAATATCAGTATTCTGTCTTCTTTATTCAATAAGTTGTAAAAAAAAATGTGTTTCCACATGGAAGTAGTGGTCGGCTGGACACAAAGGCTTCACTCGCACACCTACTGGTCTTAGTCTTTCGTGTTTACACTGGATATGTGGTATGTGGGTGGAACCGCAAGTGGTGCAGTGTAAGCCACTTGCGGTGATCGTCAAAGCGCAGGCGTCCTTTGGCTTCGGTCACTGTTACAAGATAATCCGTTTCGGATGCTGCCAAACATGTGGACAATGCAAATTAGCAAGTGAGGGGAAAATACTTGAGGAAGCGCGAACGCGGTCATACTTAACCGCTAACACACAACTAATCCAAACAAAATGGATAAATCAGATCAACCAATGGTATCAAAGAAGCAACCGAATTCGTCAAAGAACAAGAAGCCTAACGAAGGAACTAATCAGATCACATCAAAATGGTCAATATTCATTAAGCTACACCATAATCATTGCTCAAGAATAGCAGCTATTTCGGTTCTAAGCTCGACGGACGGCTGAGTACAATGGCAGGCGAGTCTATTCTAAAGCGGAGAGTCTACAGAAAAATCTGGTACGTAAACGATAAACACGGCGAGATTCGCGACGAAAATGAATCGTTTTGAGCGGCTAATCACCGGAAGCATGGAGAATTTAGAACTTTGATAATCCTGTGTGAAACTCCAACATGACAACAAAAGAACGAATTAAACTTACTTCTGTTGTCCATTAGTTGTGGGTGCTTAATAAAACTGAACAACATTCACCTGTGATGAGGCGTTAAAATACAATACACATTCACCATTCCAAAGTGTATTATTATTGCCAATCCCACGCATCTCCTGGAAACAGGAAATCATTTGTAATAACGCTCACTATGACATTAACGTTCCGGCCCTCAAGAAAACTCCCTGGTAAAAACTTAATCATGATGACATCAGACACATGTAGCTACTAGTTAGTAAACTGTTAAATGAGTCTTGTGGATGACGACAACAATGGATTAGAATAGATCAGAACCATCGCATCCCGGAACAAGCGGGAATGGTGTATGTGCAACTATCGAAGAAGAAACGAGACGCAAACTAAAGTTAAGAATTCTCATTGTTCTTGGTAAGTAAGCAATGCAAACGGGATGGTCAAACTACGTGTATCAGATGTACTTAGTGTTGTGAATGGTTACATCCTCTTTAATTTACTGTGAACCACATTGCGAAGTGAACTTCACATCGGTGTAGTGTTGTCATGCTTGACAAAGATAACATCAGAGACGGGTTGCTTGGACAAACAAATTTAACCTTATATGCAAAAAGAGTTGGAAAGAGGACAGCTAGACTTGTTCACCACGTTGAGCAACTATCACTGCGTTAGACAATGTGAAGTACATTCAAGAGCTACTAAGATAAACAATTGAATAGCTGAACTGAAGACTACTGTGAATGACAAGGACTGGCGTGATGCCACTCAAACCCACTTATTTCTGCCGACCAATGGAACGGGCTGGTGCGTCATACACAATTGAGCATTTGTGCATGTATGGAACAGTAGACTGTGGAATCAATGTCACACCCAAAATACTCACCAGCATGCACGTGCAGAGTAGGTTGGGAGGCGACCTACAGGAAACTGCCAACGTTCAAAACAACACCTTGTAGATAAGTAGTCCAATGGGTGGAATTAGATGATACACGTACAAAAGCGCATGTTGAGGACGCCGCAGCTGACGAGCATTAGGTTCGAGACGAACGAACGACGGTATGGTATAAAAGACTGAAAACAGTTACCGGTGACTTAACCACGATGAGTCGGGCTCGTCTATCATTCATTGAGAAGGCTGTTTATAGGGTAGGTGTAATTAACGGAACGGGGCAATAAGCCCACAAGTTTTCAGACGCGATTCAGTTCAGATACAGATAGAAATATGGAGTTTCAAGTGTCATTTATCATACCTTTCTGATATACAACTGAATTGTATACATATATATATATATATAGCCAGGAATAATTGCAACCTGCATTCTGCCAGATTTGTTGGTCAACAGTAGAGATCGGTATTACATATACGCACACACGGACAAACTGTAACCAACTGAGTTATCTCAGCAAAACTGCACCCCGCCTAAACACGATAACAATCAAATCTGGAGATGTGTGCGTGTACCTAAGTAGCTACACGATTGGCGGTATTCATGTCAGGATTGTTCCGTCCAAATACTCGGGGCTTAAATGTAACTGTGCAGTTAGTACGAATAACTTGCGAGGAGGAAGTAACGTGTGATATCGCCCACTAGCTTTCATACAGAGGAGTACAAAGTGGTGCGATTAAGCATAGTATGTCGTCACAGAAACACATTGTGGGCTACAACATGCAACAGGTTAGACTTTGTTCCGATGAATGCCGTTGGGTTGGGCAAGTGTAAACTCAAATGACAAACGTGAACCAGCATGATTACCCACCCTATTGCTCCAGCATAGACTTGGATGTACTCGCGATCGCAATTCCGATCTCGATAGCGGAGAATAATTTGAGGCCTCCGAGTCTCAAACTGTAGCTGTGATTTGAAAGACGACGTGTCTGATAATACATGTTCCGTTCCGTCTAGAAGAAAAGACATGAAGAGGTAGATCGGGTGCATTTGAGAGCTCACTGAGTTTGGGAAAAATTGTAAGTGATGTAATGAACAGCAAATAGTGAGACGCTTAGGGTGCACCAGATGGTGATAGAAAGAGACATACAAACACGTAAGGTTACCGGGTTTAAGTATCGGATGAATTTGATGCAGGTGTTTTTTTGAATACAGATCGCTGGAACACGGTAACATACCCACAAGAACTAGGCATTTGAAATACGTGCCGTCAAACTTATTTAACGACAGAATAGCAGTTTCAGGAGCAAAAACGCATACAGAGAGACAGACGCGAGTTCAACCTAATGCTGTTCAGCATCTCGACAAAGGTTAATACAAGATGGATGCGATCTTAACAAATTGGTTAAAACGCAGCTTAGTTGTCTATGTTACAGTTTTGCTAGACATATCTCGTAAGAGTCATGTAGGTGTGACCACAGTAATTGGTCTTAGTAACACAAAGTAATCCACGAGAAGTCAGAGAGGTTTATCTTTATCAGAGTCATCGGCCGGACGCGCATACACGAATACACGCCACGAAGACTACCCTTATCAGTCGGTACCTCATGAGATGCGAATCTCGCACAAATTGAAGAAAGCCTACTAAACTTGGTTTATGACCGTTTAGGCAATTTCACATTTAAAGCCTCAGCACAAACTCTGATGTCACTAAATACACGTAGTGAGTGCTATGTTGAACTAAAGTGTATCAGACATCACCATACGCTAACCATCGCAATAGCTGAGTTCCAGTTGAACAGGAACACTGCGTGATAAAGGCTATTGATAGCTTATGATACAGACGGCAAATTGGCTTAGAACAGGCAAAGTATCTTCACGCTATATCGCTGATACAATAAGAAACTAGTAGCAGGGCGTTAATACAAAACCACGGAACAAAAATGGTGAACAAAAACGGAGTAAGAGAAAATAGCGAGAGACGCAAAATAAGATATACAACCACAACGGAAAGCGGAAAAGCGTCCCACGCGATTTTGACGTGTTTTCTTGTTGGTGCTTACACTTTCTTGTAGTTTTTTGAAAACCCTTTCAGAATAAATATGAACAATTTTGAGTAAAACAGATCGTGAACCAACGAGCACAACAGCAATTTCACCACTGATTTCAGAATGCAGCCAAATCCTTCATCGTCACCCTTGTGGTGTTGTCATCAAATACTGACAAAAACAGACAGAAACGGTGAGCCTGTGAATGTCATCTAGACGGATCAGTGAAGGTTTGCAACGGTAGAACAGTAGTTGCGTTATACGCCCTGCTCTTTAGACAGACGGATGTCACATCGGAGGCCAGAGGTGCATCAGATGAGTGCCACACGGGTCACTAAGAGGAAGCTACTCGTCTGATAGCCGATCTCTGCATCGTTGACCGTCATTGATAATCGATGAAGAAGCCATAACCGAAATTTACGAGCAACCTCGTCAAAACCGTACTCACCTTTTTCGTTCAATTCCACCAAACAGTACGATTTTGCTTCGTCAGGAGGTAATTGAAACGCTTTCAGGGACAATTCAATCACTTGTTGCACAGAGACGCTTCGACCGAGACTCAGATAACGACAATGCCGTTTACGATACCGTGAAAGTCCATCGTAAATTCGCACGTAATCTGACAAAACATAATGACGCAATAACGGTAACCTTAAACCGAATTTCAGAACAAAATAAAATGGACGTAAAACGGCACCACAGTTTCAACGTAATATGCAATAAAAGTATGTGGTTCATCCACTTCTACCCT
This sequence comes from Paragonimus skrjabini miyazakii, assembly GCA_014338405.1. Lineage (NCBI taxonomy): Eukaryota > Metazoa > Platyhelminthes > Trematoda > Plagiorchiida > Troglotrematidae > Paragonimus > Paragonimus skrjabini miyazakii. Next base: position 42,229 of record JTDE01000231.1, on the reverse strand, counting down.
ATTGATGTACAAAAATTTAATTAAGACATTCGGAAAAACAACAATGGCGATAACTTTGACAACGACTGGCTCCTGTGATAACACCCGAAGTGGGGAAGTGGTAGAAGCCGAGGCGAATTCTGGGCAACTACCCAACACAAAAATATCAAACTATCAAAATGGTGATCAAACTGTTCTGATTCACCTTGGCAAAGACGGAAAACAGCCGAACAGGAAACATGAAATAGCCCATTGACTAGACCGTGCACTTGAGTCTGACAGTCAAAATCTGATAACGTAAAAGACAACACGGCATTCATCGATTTCCAATAGATAGTGAGCTAATAAAAACGATCGCATTGACCAGTTGAGATTCCCGAGTGGACGGTATAAAAACAGACTCAGTTTTTATTTATAAGTGGATGGATTGATCGGGATGTAGCCTTCATTCTGATTTCTTCTCGAAAGTTACGCAACATCGCCGAATACAGAAATCGACAAATACAGCCTGATAAACGTTGTTTATCGGTTTATTTTTCTCTGAAAAAGTTTGTGTGCTGCTGCGTGGAAATACAAAACTGTTGATAGACAGGAGAGCATAACCAAAATTCTTGACCTGAAATGTTTGCACGAATTACTCTCTTCGACGACAAACACTCATCATCATCATCATCATAAACACCAATACACCAGTGGTTCACACTGACGCTTAGCTGCCGCACAACCACGAAGAAAAAAGAAAAAGAGAAGAAGGAAGAGAAGGGACGTAACTACTAAGAATAGCTACGCCTCTATTCAATCTGTAAATATCAAGGGGCCTACACCTTGCAAACAAACAACCGGGCTGTAAGTGAAATTAAGGCGTCATCAACAAGACACCTTCCTTACGGCTTTCACTTCCCGCGTGTTTAAATGCACTTACTTCACAAACAACTCGGCCAAACAACGACAAAATTCACGCCCTTGAGGCCGATTAGCTGCCACCTCACCCAACGTCTCCAGCAACCGAATGTGAGTCGCGAGGCCCCCAGCCCGGGAGACGGAGCCGATCTACAGTGACCAACGCCTTCGTAAACAATATCATTTATCTACAACAGGTCATCAGAGAGCACCAACATATTAATCAAGCATATCCTAGCTACTAGTGCAAGGCGACCGTCTGTCAGTGGAGCTATCAGCGAGACAGATGGTACACTCATCCTCAACAAATCAAAAAACGTGAAGGGTTCAAAGGAACACTTTGAGAATCACTTTGCCTGGTTTATTGCTTCCACTGTTTTACCGTAATACACTTCTAATGTAGTACTCTGGTCGGTAGATTTAGGATCATTCATTAGGACTGAGGTCCGGAAGTGCATTTCGACTCTGAAACGTAATACAACTGCTACCCCAGATGTTCTCGTGCCGAGACTTTCCGAAGAAGATGGAGAGGTGTTAGTAGAGGCCTGTACTGAAAAGTTTCAACCATGTGGGATATGGAGAACATCCATCTCTGCTGAATTCACTTAAAAATAGTTCCCACATTCAAGAAAGGCTTCGGGAAGTCTCGCGTAAACCACGGGAATATTAATTTGATCATAACCAATACTATGGTTCTGATATCTATTAGAATTCGCCGACTAACTGGAGCTGGGGAGGCAAACGTGACGGAACAACAGGCAGAGTATCGTCCTGGACGAGGAAGTATTGACCAAACTTTTAGTCTTCATCGAATTCGGGAACGGCGTTATACGTGCCGTCGGATAAAAATCGCCGTTTTTCTTGACAGTAACGGTGAATTTGACACAATCTATCGATCTACACTGTCAAGGTCACCTGAATGCAGGAATGTACTCAACTGGTTTGTGTACATATTTTCGACCCTATAGTCCCATAATTCAGCTCATCTTAGTATCCACGGTGAACTGTCTGACATTTTCAGTCCCAACAGCGGCTTGTATCAAAGCTGCCAACTTTCACCATTTTTGCTTAATTTTGTTACAGACAAAAGAGTGGAGGACTGTCCTTGGTAATAACAAAATATCGGTATAGATATCTCACCTAGTGGAAGACCAAATGACCCTGATTATGTTGACGACAAGATGTTGATGTTTGACAATTTCCAAGTAGCACAGACAGTGCTAGACGATATTTCATACTTTGCTACATATTTAAGGAATGCGCTTTGCAGTTCCGAGGCGCAAAGTGTGTCTGGGAAACTTCTGAAATTTTTTTAATGTTAGATACTAAATTATGAGGATTGTTGACCAGTCTGTGTAATTAGAAAGTTGCACCAACGTCAACGGAGACATAGGCAATGAATTAGAAGCTCGTATCTTCAAGACTAAGAAGGTATTCGTTAATCCAGGATACCTCTGACGACAGGGAGACACTTCATTGGACCTTAAGTGTCAAATATATGAGGTAACTGTAGGGACTGTATTACATTACGGTGGCGAAACTTGACCGCTCAACGTAGAAGACGTGAACCGTCTTCAGGTACTTCACTATCGATTGCTCACATCGTGTGGCACCAACGGATAAGCAACAAAGAGGTTAGGGAGCAGGTATTTAGTAGTGATTGCCGCCTGGGTTCTTTCGTTCGATCTTCAGGTTTACACAGACTTAGATAGTTAGGTCATGAAGAAAGGATGCCAGTTAGTCATCTGCCACACTGAGCAACTTTTTTAAACACTGCCGCCAAGTAGAGTAAGGTGCGGGGTGAAAAGATAACGACCTGCAGTGAATAAATGAAGTCGCTCACCAGAGTGTTAATCACTGTAAATCAGGCTTGTCTCTCGAGCTGAGGATATCGTGATTCACAGAGTCGGTGGCTGGAGACGTTAGGTGAGGTGACGGCTAAGCAAACCCAATGTCGTGGTCATCGTCGTTCTTCGGCCGAGTTGTCGTTGAAGTAAGGGCGCTTAATGGTACGGGGCAATGGAAGCCGTAAGTAAGCTCTCTTGCTGATGATACCTTACTTTCACTGCACCTTTAGTTCGGTTTTTTGTTTACAAGGTGTAGGCACCTTGATGTTTACAGATTGAATAGAGACGTAGCTAATTTTAGTAATGTTCTAGCCCCTTCATTTCTTTCTTCTCCACGGTTGTTAAATGAGTGAGAGTCACTGTCGTATAGCCATCTATGATGATGATGATGACGATTATGTTAAGAATGTTTACCTCTTTACCCCAAAATTAATTGTCAGTTTGAAGGTATGTGGCACTATGTATTAGATAAGGTTACGTATATATTCCGAATGTTTGCTTTTCACATTAAACTATTCACTTATAAGGAGCATTTCCTTATAGCAACCACTTTGTCAAAACCAATGCAAATTTTATGAAAAAACTTAATGTTTTCAAAAGCCACTCTATTAACTCTCAAAGTAACCGATACTGAAAAAAGACTGAAAGAAACAGTACCCACATGCGATGTCCACGTCCTTGGAATGATCAATTTTCTGACCCCATAAGAGTGGTCGTACTGGGAGATAAACATTGCATAAAAATCCACCTTAATTATAGCATGAGTGATAGCAACAATTAATTAGGCACAACCGAATCATAATTTCTAAACGCCTAGCTGTGACTGTGAATATTGCACTTGTGATGCAACCCCCCTCACTCTATTCTGCTAATCATTCAGATCTTGTTTTTACCAATAACTAAGTTTGCAATATCAATTTTCACTCCAGTTATACTCCGTACTTCACAGTGTGCACCTTTTCCACTTTATGACTATTTCAATTGGTCTGTATGAAGTGGTTTCTACAGTCACCCACGCAAACGTGGTTCCACGTTTACACTCGTTGCGTATACACTTGCTACATTATACAACTGCTCTTCTCTCCGATTTGCTGTGCCAATCATTAAGCCCGACAATGGAATCAGACAGGACCTAAACTATTCGCTCTAGTTACTGTGATAGTCTAATGCAACATCAACACAATGTTACTGTGTAGTGTATATTACTTATACGTCAAACTATTGTTTCGAGCCGAAGGAAAGAAAACACCACTCTGCGTTTTGAGTGAGTGAATATAACTTCTGAGCAGGCAAAAACTTGAGGCTAATGAAAAATATTGCATCCTGACATCCCTGAGTGTGAAATATGGTTTTGTCTATGCCCAGAATGTTTAATTATTTTTGCTGCCGTAGAGTATGTTGCGTGCTCGATGAGATAGTTTGACAAACAGATAAGGGAATGTCGCTCAACATGACCTAGGAGTAGACCCGAACAGTAAACATCTGTGGAACATCTGGTCGACACAGGTCACATCACGAAGCCTAATCACGCAGGGTTATCAACAGAATGCCCGAATACCAGCTCAGGTCAACGCAACGCTGCCAGACTGCTGAAGCAACCGTGAGTAGATTACCACGCACCACGTTTTCACAAGTTCATTCAAGTTTTTGAAATCCCTCCATTCTATCAAACCTCACGCCATTCGCAATAGACTAATGCACACGGAATATCCAAACCAGTTAACCAGTGGCCTGTTTCGAACGGACTATTCTCCCCTAAACAAGTGGTAGGTAATATATTTCAAGATTCACTCAACATGTACTTGCTATCCGTATGACGAGTTGTTCGAAACCTAAATATTTGGAGCAGCAAGAAGAAGAAAATTCAAAATACCACTGGGATAAACTAAATTAAGAACGAAATTCTCACCTCGACGCCGTATGTGTAGGATCGAATGACTTAACTGGTAAAAAAACGTATGTACATAAAAATCTACCACAGCTCACCATCAAAATCTCGATCAAACTTGTCTTTCACAGAACGGCGGTCGACGGTCGATTCCTCAGGGCTGTCACCACTGCTGGAGAACTCGTCAGTAAACGACGGGACTGCAACATGAAGGAGTAAATAACAAGCGAACAATTACTATTTGAATAAAGCGCGTGGTAAATGTGTATGGACATACACTTAGTAAAAACAACAAACACGCACTTGACTAGTGCATATTTCAAAACGACTTGCAGGAGAGTGGATATTCCCTACGCCAGTGAGGGCACTAAAACTACTTTTAGGATAACCGTTGACTAGATTTATAATGTTCGCATTGGAAAAAACTCCAAGCCTACCACAATCCTGATGAAATACGAAGGTATGACTGAGGTTAAATCATCCCTATCAGTGTTTTGAGTGGAACATGATAGTCTAGAATTCGGTTTTGCTTACCGCCTAACTACTCGACTAGGTAATCGACAAACTATTATGGGATCACCTGAAGTATGCATATCTGGTGATCAATTTAATTTGATTTTGTAGCTATTCATCCATCTGGACTACTGGGAAAACCACTGAGCACTCAAGAAGTATTGAACACAAAAGTAACGGTTATGACAGGAAGCAAACATGGTTGGTCGTAGGTAAAATGATCAATCAAAAGACAGCATAAGGTGGAAGCAACCAACAAACTAATAATAAACTAATAATAAACTAATAAACGCTCAAAATTACAGCGTCTAATTACGAACGGCAGTTCAACTTCAACAGTTGTTCTATATGAATCGTTTAGACCATCGTTTTTGCTTATACCAATCAAAACATCGCTAAGAAAGCAATGAAATTTTAAAAAATGTATCGCACCAAAAATGAAAACACACTGCATGCACTGGTGTACCTCCGAACAATGTTTCTGGTTGGGGTTTCGCCATTCCGATAATTTGTTCCACCAACAAACTGGTGCGTGGGAGAGAAACACAACTTGGTGGAAGTATGATATCCCGCAGGACACCAAAATCACATTCAGTAGGCAAATTCTTTTTGCATGAGCAATGAGCCTGGAAGAAAAAGTAAAGTTCTAAACTGAAGAAGAAATTAACACATTCTCATGCAAATAGGTATCAGTTAATAACATTTACAAGCAAGTCATTAGAATTGTTAATTTAGGACCCACGCAATCGGATAAACTCTTAGCTACAGTTGAACTGGAACAAATGGCAAATGCAGCCTTCCCAGCTACAAGTTAAACAGCAAACAGCAGTGTTGGTGGATTACAACGTGAGCAGATTGAGAAAGCCTGTCGTGGCAATAACTCTCTTAGATTATTTGATGGATTTAATAAGAAGCAAAGGAGAGATTCGGTATGTGAATCCAGATGTTAAGTTTCTGAGTCCCCTGAGGTGGTTGTATAGGTCGGCTGGTACGACGCCTGCCGATTTTAGGCATTCTGCTACTGTCGCTGGTTCAGATCGAAGTCGAGATCCATATTTTCACAATTAGGTCTCTTCTAAGTTATCTAATAAGACTGTGATGATTAAAAAACAAACGAATAAGATACAGATCACACCTAGCTGAAGAAACAAAACAGATGAACGAATGAGACTGAATTCATTAATCGTTATGGCTTCTAAACCATCTTGCGAATAAACAACAGAGTTGCAAGAACACAACAAATTCTCCAAGGCGTGGGCCACCCCCTACATTTCTTGCTCTTCATTCATAGATAACCCATACAATCAACGGTAAACCATTGCATTGTCGTACATCAGGCAGCTTCGTTTGTGAGAAGTATAATGCGTACATTGAGGAACTGAAAGACAAGTCTCAATGTCAGGAAGACGATGGAGCAGAAACGACTATTCAGACAATGTGTACGCATTATGGAGGACGTGTCATCAAGGCGAGTGACAATGTACTGCTGCCTAATATGTGTGGATACAAGTCAGTCATGCAAATAAGTGTGAACCTTCATGGTCCTGTTTTACCATAACCTATACAGAATTTCATACAACAGCCGTCTTAGATGGTCACCACAAGAAAATCATCTGCTGAATCCAGCTAAATGCCAGATGGATCACGAGGATTATAGCCTAAGAGTTGATCACCACCTACCATTTCTAGCTTGCAAGTGGTCGCTTTTATAACCGACTGTCCAGTCATCGACCAGTTACTTCGCAAAATATGGTACCGAACCGAAGGCTCAAACAGGAATGCGCGACATGGCCGGCGATTGGTTGGCATCCCTAATACACGATCTAACGGTTAAAGGTTAAGGTGAGTGAAATAGTTTGATTCTCAATGGCAAACGCGAGTATTTAACCTCCTACTGCTTATCTGCTGATGCAATCCCAGTGAACACTGCTGCGCTATCTACGAGAACTATTTCAATATGTTTACTTACGTACAGTAACTAGGAAATTCCCACCCACCTGCTTCAGAGTTACTATCGAGACTACTGCATCTATCGACTCCTGTGTGTCAATGGTTATTCATACTAATCGTGGGATCGAGAACGTGAAAGCATGACACCCATCCCGTTGGTGATTTCCTTGCGTATTTCAATTCGAGGTAATTCACTTCATATCATTGTTCCCTCGTTGAACCTTATGGAATACACGTGGATTACAATTTGATTTCTAGACACGTCTGTTCTGTTTCTAACTCAAAAGTAACTGACCAGTAGACTCAACAAGATTCCACATTCACAAACAAGAACTTCAGCAAGTTTGAAGTTCACCTTCTTCAACAGCCACTATTCCACACAATCAAGTAAAACTGCTCCAACTGCGACCTTGCCAAGACAGCCCTTACGTTCAAGCGAAAAAGCTTTTTGATGCTCCAAGATATAGGGCGCTATAATAATCGCAAAAATACAAGCTCCAGATTCAACGTTGACTGTCTTCACTCCACAAAACATCGTCCTATACACACGCATTCAACAGTAATATGAAAAACACTTTTTAAAAAATACAGCATGATTTCCATCACACAGCCCGCGCATAGCCCATATATGAAAATTCACGTTTGTGGATAAGACAACTGGTCAAGGTCAGTTGTCGTTGCTTAACAGGTTCTGATCAGATAAGGGGATCATGACAGTTGAACTCGATTAGCTGCATCTCCAAACGAGCGCACTGTTTTTTCTCTAATTATCATCCATAGTCGACCCTTAGTGAACACCACTCATCCATCCAATAACCGGTCCTCTCTCACATACACACGCCGTATACTTCACCGTCCCAATTGAGTGGACACCATACCTTGGATAGAAAAAAATTAACAACTTACTCAATGGAAAGGATAGTCCTAGCGAGAGAATAGATTCCGTTACAAGGCGTTTTCGGTCGATCACAACATTATCCTCTTGGAATATTTAATTAAACCAGGTGAACACTAACCATGGTAAAAAGTTCTTACGGTAATTCTATATTGATCAAACTAGTAATGTCTTGATACAGAGAAACATTAGTTCTCTCCGGCTGAATACATAGTGGATCTCCCATGAGCCTAATAACGACCATCTATACGGTAGGATTGTCCATATGATCGTTGAAATGTTCCTTCTTGAATCTCCACACATGTATTTTTCGATCTAAATCTCTGTGCTGAACTCACGGCTAGTCAGTCCGTCTTTCAGATTCAAATCGATCGCTAAACTATGGTCTCAGTTGGGCAGTCTGGCAAGCTCGACTGAATTGTTTCGAGCAGAGGGAAATGTTGACTGGATGAAGGAACAGCAGTCAGCCAAAGTCACGTAGTTCACCAGTACCGAGAAGTTGGTAATCACAACAACAAATTGTTCCACTCAGTTTGGACAAATGGGTATTCAGCCAGCACACATGCTCCATGATTATACCAGGTCCCAGCAAAGTTATGTGTTTATGCCGTTCAACGTGAAAGCCGCGTTCGATCGGTAGGAACACAAGGAACAAGCAAACACAGGGTTACTTGCACGGTACAGTAATTACAAGCCCGCAAACGCTTATGGATGCCACCTAAATATCACAGGCGTGTCCTTCACCGTTAATTTTAGTGGTCAGTTTAAAGAGGGTTGGAGCGTCATGCAACAGTGTCACAAGTCAGAGGGTCAGTTGTGAACCGAGAGCTCGTTGTTGTCCAGTGATAGAACTCTCACAAAACACGTCGTCTGAATCAGTAGCTCAGTGAACTTCAGCCCGAGTATACCATACATCAATCGAAATCATGAACCAATAAGTTGTATGTTCACAGTTGTTGGGCCATGTGCTGTCTCAGGCGATCATATGGATGTGTACGCGTGTGCGCGTTTGCGATAAAAGACAGTATTAATCGAGCGCAATCCCCAGGATGCATTGTCAGACTAGCCTGTAGCCACGAGTGGCTTGTACCGAATCATCTGTTATTACATCCACATACCCAGAATCTTGTGCAAATTCAAAAGAATAGGACAAAGGAGCTTGTGAGTGAAGGTCATTGTGACATAATGGGTCCAGACTGATTAGCCAAACAAAAGTCTACAACGGGGTTTCTATCTCTCTGTACCAAAACACCAAACATATATGCATACATACGCTTTAAATCAGAGCTATTCAACATTTTTCAAACCATCGCCTCTCTAGAAACTTTTCGGCTGAACGCCGCACATGACGAAAGTTTAAAACAATTTTTCATTGAAATGCTAACCGATTGAAAACTGCTCAACTGGAGACTCTAAATCGCTCGCACGGCTAAAGTTGAAACATGCAAAAGGTAAATAGGCTATCAACATCACGGTTTTGTTAGCTGACGATCAGTTCTGACTTGCTAAATCAGCCCAACCGTACTATTGAAAGTTGGAAATTGGGTCGATCTAGGAGACGACATTTAAGGCAGCAAAGAGGTTATGCAAGTATGCTTATGGGCTGTACACGAACTCTTGACAATGAGCATACGGAAAACTGGAAAGTACAGAGAACTGATTTCTAACTGATCTACAAGAATACATACATCTGCCCTCAGATCGACGCTGTGCAAGCAATATAGGTTCACCTTCTGTATAGCATAATAGCGCATGGACAGCGGGATCCGACGCTGAGTAGTAGTGCATATTGTGGTTACTACCCGGTGATGCCTTAAACTCGGTGTGGACCCAAAAACATGAGTGAGTGGGTCACGTGGCAAGTGCGTACTGTGGTTGTCACGTCAAAAGGATTGCATGATAAGCTTACCCACGATAAATGTCTAGGCTGCGCGATACATTTGCAAACATACAGTAATCATTTCTCCTGCAATGCTGACCTTTTTGGAAAAAAGGGGAGTAGCTGGATTAACAGAGTTGCTGTTTCACCGACGTTTACTGATTTGTGCCGGTAGGGCATTCAATGGTCTGTCAAGCCAGAAAGCGTCAACGCCAATCGTCGTCACAATCAACGCTCTCTCCATGACCCAATCGTCTATCTTTACAAATTCCAACGTTCTGTATAGTAATTAGGTACTTGACTGCCACCACGACACCTGGATCACACCGTTAAGACACTGCTTCGAACTGATCGTTTTACCACAATGTCATCAGCAGAATGGCTCAAATAAAGGATCCTTGTAAGAATGCATAGAGACAATTGATTCATATCTGCTACAACAACAAAGAACAATTCTAGGTCACGGGGAGACAACTGTCACAAATGGATAGGTAAAAAAAGGCTTAGAGGAAAAGAAACTCTATCTATAGAATGTAAGTGGACATCTGCAGAAACTGACCGCTATTCCACACCATTCACACCGCACTCCTGTCAAACATTCTGCTGAGCCACAGGCTTTTCGGCACGAGGCACACTTGGAGTTCACTGGCAAATTGCCCTCTCGCCAATGATGTAAATGTTGAAACGGCTGTACTGATGAAGATCCAGACAAGGCACACGCTGCCGATCCGGGTTTGGTTTGGGACTCACTATCTGTGGACATCGGAGATCGATTAGGGTTCGTAGTAATCGACGTAACCGTGGAGAAAAGTGCGGATGAATGAAGCAGTGGTGAGACCGCGGAGGAATCAGGAGAATTGGGGAATGTACTGGCTGGCTGCGAACCACTGCCAGAATCTGGGCTGAGTTCGCCCACGTCATCGTTTGAAACCTTTTTGAAGACGTTTTGCATTCGAAAAGAATTCAAGGACAGTGAGGGCAGTTTTGGTTGACAGAGGGAAAAATGACACTCAACACCCCACCAGAGGAATTGCAGTTAACTTAGAGCGAGTGTTGCTGCTAGGTCCTCCAAAAGCTGTTAACTAATTCCCTGCCTCCCATTTGCTGAAATTGGTAGACTGTATCTTAGGAAATCAGTATAGCCACGGAAATGTCAGCTGTAATCAAGATTCGTGATTAGTGGTGCTCATCCTTAAACCTTCATCGCACAACAAAGTATTCAGTTTCCAGTAAGATTGCCGTGTTGCGATAGCTCGCCCACAATTACATCTACCGATGGTCATGCGGTACAAGCTGTCTTACGTGCTCGTTGCGCGTTATTCTGTGTCGTATTTGTAGATATCGTCCACGTTCCCAAAGGAGTGATAGGCGATAAGCTTTCTTCCAAGCCTCGACTCACACGCGTTAGAATGACCGACAAGCGTGAGAAGAACAATGTTTAATTTTCACAATTAACGTATCTTTACTTAGTTAGACAAGCAAACAAAAGTAGGACTAACAATAAAAATTGGACGCCATGTGCACTTGGTTAAAGTTTTTGCATCCAGAAAG
>JTDE01000231.1:7510-18093 GCA_014338405.1 Paragonimus skrjabini miyazakii | reverse complement strand
CAGTTCGTAAGTGTTATATGCAGCTGAAATTTACTTACGCAAACGAAACTCAGAAGTTTCAAAGACACTTTAGCTGTTTCCGGAACCAACAGGAACTAACCTTCACAGATCATACCAGTAGTGCCTAGAATGCCCCAAATTAGATCGGAACAATGATGACATGCGGCTGGTTTGTGTAGATTCTTCTTCACAAATGAATGACCTTGGAATGAATCCTTTGAAGTGTATCCTCCCCTGTGAACATAAAAGCAACACCAACTAATAACCAAGTGTTGATAATTTAAAAAAATTAACAACCGAACAAATCTTTTGTTACAGGTTGAAGTTCAGAGATAGCGTAAATTCCTGTTAAGAACTTGTACAATACCAAATTGCATAAACGTGAGTGTATCTTGATTGTAGACACAACGGGTGGGACGGAAAAGCGATGGATTAGTGGCCACATTTTGAGCTTATTGAAAAGCCTCGAGTGAATTAACAAATCCGCAGAAATAAAAGCGGGGAGTAGTAATAGTCTGTTGGAGTCAAATTATTTACCGTTAAGTACAGATGACGTTTCATACCAGTCAACACACATCTTATTAACAAAGTTTCGAATATGAGGTGCAAACTGTAGTATGAAGATTATCCTGCCTTTCACATTGATCATACAGCATGAAAATCACAAACGCGTTTTAAGAAACAAAGGTAGCGTACGTTACCTTTAAGAAGCATAACATATGAATTAGAAAGCTACCAGCTCTCGTGAGGGTGCTTGCTTGCTAGCACCGTCGATTACTAGAAAAATAAGGTGACCCAAAACAAGTGCCCATTTAGCCTAGTTAAAGTTGCACCAATTTACCGGCTTCATGAGGGTTTACCGAAGTGGTCAAAAAGGTGACTAACAATACCATTAGTTTCAGTTTAAATCGCTGCCCCTAAAAGTCATGTGTAACCTCAAAAGTCAAATTGGTGTCGATCTAGATCAACCAGTAGAAAATGCACACAAAAATAGAATATGGCTATATCGCTTATCCAATAATCCTTCGCTGAAAATCCCACAAGTATGAACAGATTCAGTTCAATATTACACACTCACTTTATACAACATTGAGCATTGTCTTCCTCAGTTACCGAGTCAACTGGAAAAACCGCTTCCCCTCCGGTATCCACAGCAATGTTATCCATGGCAGGTGTCGGACAAACCGGGAATTCGAAACATGATCAGAGACACTAATGTGGGTAGAAAGGATAATAGGTTACATTCCCCCCAATATTAAGTAACACAGTTAAATATTCAACATCTGAAGTGTAACCTACTATTGTAATCGAAACTGACCATAGTTATCGACTGAGATCACCTAGATTCAGCACGCCCTCTCTAGATCCTCCCAAGAACATACAACCAAGACTGGTCTCGATATTTTTCACAGAATCTACTGATGATCGCTGTGGTGACTCATTTAGGACAAACATCTCCTCTAACCATTTTGTCAGTACGACGTACTCTGAAGCGAGCAAATAGCCTATCCCTCCATTTGATATCACCCTTCGTGTGATTGTGGCCAGGCAACATTAAGGTACACACTATAACAGCTACATCGTAAACGGCTGTGTTGTTTGAAAATTTACACTGCAATAATTTGCCTTTGTGGGAAGCATCAGAACCTAACTGTTGCGCACGAGATTGACAGGCGTGTGCACGTATGCGTCATGTGCCAAGCTGCTTTAGAGCGTTTGAAGCCTTCAAAGCAATAAAACAACTAGCTCAGCTAGCACGAAAATTTGTCTGATCATAACTGTTAGCAAAACCAACCGAGAAACCGCTTTGGATACAGCAAACACAACTGAGAATGGACGTTGTGAATGTATGATGTGCGAATATCCTACCTAGTCAGACTAGCCGCGTTTCGGGTTGCTTGTCTGCAGTCCAGATCAGAGACCGCATAGGCAGTAAGATTAAAAGTGAGTAACTAAACGTAATCGGAGTTTCAACTAACAAGAATGTTTCACCTATGGCGTCAAAGTTAAATATCTTGTAAACAGCGCTACAGGTGTGAAAAACTGCAGCAGAATGCGACGCTGGTATGGTACAACTACAAATGATTTTTAAATACAAAGAAGATTGTACAAACCATTGAGTGAATGAAACCTCGAGTAAATGGATGGATATGAATCCAGAGATACACGTTCTGTAACATAAACGACGACTTCCTGTCACAGGATTGCAATTTTGGGAAGTAGCGAGAAGGTTTGAAAAAATATAACAGCCTTCCACGCAGGTAATGGTTGGTTTTTCACATTTTAGAAGAACCACAAGATTAAAACACAACTTCTAAGCGGCGAAGCAGCAAGTGTGTCAAACGAAGATGTACAGACTTGATTAAACTCACCCCAAAAGTACTCGATGTCTATCGATATGGAAACGTTCCAAACGCAGCCAAACAAGTCATTTAATCGAACCGTTCCGACCATCACCAAGGGTTAGTCATCAAGGGTGATCAAGAGTTGTCCATGAGTTAAATATACAAGAGCTAAGTAAAAGATTGCCGTTATACCGACAAGAAATGCCAGTAGTGAAAGGCCTGAGCCCGGAAAATGTGGATAGTCTAGGCAGCACAAGAATATTGATCATGTAAAACTTGGTGTCAGGTATGAAACTAACCAAACGTTAACCATATCGAAGAACTAAATGAACAGGTGCTTGAACAACCGAAAGCTGTCCTTCTCTTGGACAAATGTTCATATCATTAGCACGGCTGCTTTAACAATCAAAAGCCTGAAACACTGAGTTCCCTGTAACAGCTCCATCACGATAGAAATACGTATTTTGCGATATGTTAGTATTTCGTTTACGCTCAGCAGCCACAAATATGAAACAGCAAATCGGCAGAGACATACAGAGTGGACACGTATACGTTCAAGTCAAATGTAGTTATCTAAAGCTAACCCCGGTCCGCCTGATGTACGGTGTGTAAAATTGTTCCTAAACTATTAATTCACACTGCACATTGAATCGTAAGGACTTCTACCTGCCGTCTGCTTGTTGCACGCAATCATGTGTGTTTGTTTGCATGCCTGTCGGTCTAGGTGCACAAATGGCACCATACACATTTCCGGATTGCTGGTGTACTCGACGGCCGGATCTTGAAGCTCTTTAGCTATTCTCGCTTATAAGTATCCTTCAGTGTTGCACAAGATCAATTGTAACTTCCGTATAATATACAGTGTCCCTTATTTGTTTGTATTTTTAGTTCGCGTCTGGTACTTACTGCATGTACCTGCGAGTCGTGAAGTTAATGCACGTACGCACTGAACAACTATCGTGTACTCAACAACACGACAGCCCGACTGGCCGCTTTAGACACACTTGAGCACACATAGCTAACGGGTGGGATCGGATCAACACAGTTTCGGTGATGACCAGTAATTTCAAGTTCTGACTGCGTGACAATATTTTGAATAGAATAAGTTCGTGATGAGGTGTTATGAGATGCCTAGTGACTGATGCTACAAAATTTTGAGTTACGAGTTGGCCGGTTTGATAAGGTTGCGTCAATAGTTGTTTTAACCATTTTGGGGAGTGTTCTGCTACCTGCTATGGTACTTGTCTGTTTATTCGGTCTATGTAAACGCCACCGCAACAGTCAGTGCACTCGTACTCGAAGTAGGAAACAGGATACCTAGACGAAATGAGTTAGTGAACATGCTATACTGGTCTGTTGGGGAGTTGAACCATACTATGTACGTACGAAATGGGTTAGAGTTGACGTTGAGCTTAAGAGTAATCACCAGCTGATCCCCTCTGAATTGCAAAAGCTATAAACATAACTTTCGCTTGGGCCGTTGGAATCGACTCACCGCATTTTTCAATTCTGCTGTAAGCTTTTGTGACTATCCTTCCACAAGCACGACGACAAAGCTTTAGTCTCTGGAGACGGAAAGCTAATAACATATGAAGAATCACGGCGGGATTCTAATTCCTATACATGCGATTGATTTACTGCGGCGTTTTCGCACGAGAAATCACTTTTCAACAGGTAAGATGGAAAATTTCCACATCTTAACCTGATATGTACCAGCCAGACTAATATAGCAGACATCATACGATGGATAAGACAAACCTAAGACACAATTTTTCAGTTGACGATCACTAACTGTTAATGTGGCATTTCTAACCAACCCGTTGTGCACGCCCCTGAAGGCCCAGTTGCAAATAATTATGACCACCAAGGAGTATCCATGCTACTCCGGGGAGGATAGATGTTGAAAACGTGTACATTAAATGGTACTCTCAATTCCAAATCGCCTACACTCTGCTGCAAATAAAATAGTACACAATTATGCGGGTTTTTATGATGAGAAGTATGAGGAAGAGAAGAAAGCAAACGAGGTTTTGGATAAGAATACTGCCAAATATACTCCATTACCACCACTGATTACTTCAGTTTGATTTTTATTGACTATTCCTACTGTCCAACTCACGTAGTATGAAATTGCAATATACCGACGAGGACGACGAAAGACAAGATTACGACACTGAACGATTTTTCGTTACAGCGATTCAAAGAACTTTATATAGGTGAAAAAACAAATAACAGGGGTAAAGGATTCAACCGCGTTATTACAGATAGCAACACGTCCGTGAATTCCACAAAACATTCCTAACTAACAGGGGAATCTTATTTAAAAAAAGGAAGTGCTGTCGCAAGGAGGACACCTTCTCAGATCGTACTAATTCGATAAGACTCGAGATTGTCCATTCTGGAGAAGAAACGCTACACTAAGTTCTGCAGTTAACCGCGAACTGAAGCATTATTCACAGATAAACCTCCACTATCAGTAAGTTATACTGAATCGTCACCTGATTTGGATATGTTAATATATGAGCTGAATATCTCTTAGTACAATGACAGTTTACAAGGTAGAAAATTTCGGTCACTTCCGCTTTTGCTACAGTTCGTCAGCACTGCATGTCCTCGCCATGGCCGAAGAGTGAACTCTACGTACGTCACGATAAGACAACTGCGTTGGCCACTACATCACTGAGCTCACATTAAACATCTACGAATGATCAGACCAAAGCGCTTGACCAAACTCGCTTGCGGGTTCATGTTTTCTTAGAGGACCGCACTCACAGTCATTATCTCCATCATCAATATCAACGGTAATAATACCTCAGTGGTTTGTGCTGATCCTTAACTGTTATACAATCACGGAAAGGAAAAAAGGTTGTATCAAGGAGGCAAAGGAAAATAAAATGATATGATCGCAATAATAAAAAATCCTTTACAGAAAAAAACCCTAACAACAAGGTGTTCACACTTCACAGTAAATAAATGAATTGTGAATGCGGCAAAACAATTAAATAATGACCTTCCCTATTCCGCATCAATAAGCGTACTTACGTCACAGACAATGCAGACAAATACTGGCAACCTTCACGCCAGTGAGCGGAGTTAGGCTCCATCTCTGGAAGTCCAAACCCACCAATTCTGTGGTTCGCAATGGCCTGATCCTAGAAGATGAATTCTATTTATAGTGAATAATGCCACGGCGACTGACCTCATGTCACGACGTTAGGTAATCGTCTGTCCGTTTGGAATTCTGTGTCAGTCAACCACGACGTCGGAACAATAAGCTTGGCTTGACAGACGACCAGTTTAGTTTATGGCCTAACCATCATCTCTGTGTATATTTCAAAGCTGAGCTGACTGTCGTAGTAACAACTTCGCACGTCTTTTTTTCACTTGCGTTTTGAGTGTACACTTGTCGTTTTGTTTCTTATTCACGATTTTTATCATCGATTTCAAATCTCACACTCGCATTGTGAAACAGACAAAGCCTGAGTTTTGAGTGTACACTTGTCGTTTTGTTTCTTATTCACGATTTTTATCATCGATCTCAAATCTCACACTCGCATTGTGAAACAGACAAAGCCTGAGTTTCTGGCCATTCGTCTTTCTGTTTACCACACCTGCTGACGTCCCGTTGCTTTCGTCTGATATCAGGTTGTACTAACGAACCAGTCTGAATTTACCTAGTAACTATCCACCTCCTAACCTTATCGCTACATACTCATTTATGTTACCCGATACAACCAGTCAAACACAGAAATCTGTAGCCAGATACTTGAGAACAGTCCACGTCTTCTACTTTGAGCAACTAGGCCTCGCAGCCGTATTGTAGCACAACTCTTACTGATGTCTTATAGGGGCCATCCATTAGTCCTGGAGAGATGTAATTCTGTCACCTGAACTTTAACAGATTATGAGCCACCACCACAGTTTTAAAGATACGTGCTTCCGTTTCATTCCGTACACCTCCAGCGTAGCTGACGTAACTTATTAGGTATGTGAACTGGCCAATATTCCTTCTACTTTTATTATTTAACAGCACATCTACATAAGCATGGCAGTGTTGCAGAAACACTTTGCACGGTAAGTCTTGAAGGCAGTTTCACAAGCATTCGGTTGAACGCAAAACAGCAATTTGTCATTGTCTGTGCCACTTGAAAGTTTCCAGACAGCAACACCTTGCCCTCAACATAGTCAAGAGCATCTACAACTGGAATCAAGTTAACTGTTCTACGGTTTTTGTGGGCGCTCTTGATTTTTTCCCTGAGCATGGAATCTATTATCAAGTGAACCAGTACCGAGCTGTATTGTCGATCGACTGCACCATGAATGGTCCTAAGTCCGCCTATCTGGCGGTGAGAGCAAGAAACCAAACTAGCTAGTCTTCACACCGTTTTGGCGGGCAGTCAAAACTGTTGGGCCCCTAATGAGCGAGTATGCTAAGTGTTTCCGTGATGGTTTGACTAACAGGTAGACGTCCAGAAGTAGTGTTCTTTGGATCAAATTCAGCCTGCATTTCATTATCCTTCTCAGTTCCTTGTGCCTCACGATCGGCAATCCGATCACGCCTCAGCTTCCTGTGGATATCCCTCTTAAACTTGTTAAATGGACTTCCATGACGAAAGTTTTGTAAGATATCCAGCAATCTCAAGGATTTCCTTGGGATCCAGTGTCCGCAGGGGGGGTTGAAGCTAAACCGGCTAGGCTAGCATTTGAGGTCATTTTGGTACTTATGCTTTGCCGCCGATCTGACAAACTTCTCGATAACCTGCCACTGCGGTCAGCCTGGTCGCTGTCTAGTGGAAGTAAGAGCAAAACGACAAAGCGCCAACCCATTACCTGAATTAATATGCATATGTTTCAAGAAGAACCCCAGTCCTGAATGGAGTCATGTTGTCTATAACCAATGGCTATATGATCCACTTGAGATCAGAACTGATCCGGAGAATGAGGGAACCAAGTTAAACAATTTCCCGCACAATTGTTAAAACTAATGCTGGTTAAAAACTTGCGTTCAGTGCGGAGTTGCAACAACCGCTCGCTACTGTCCCAGCGATGTGGTGCCAAAAACCACGCTATTCAAACGGGACTCAGCCTCACCAAGTCTACTGACCTGGGCGTTTAAATAACCACACAAAATGGTCGTATGTCACCTATTTGCTGGCCTGGGTGAAGCGGTCATACAGAAGTTAAAGATATCCTTGACACTAGTGTTACTGCGGATAAAATGAAAAGATTTTTAACGAATAATAATAATGATAAAATCAGCTAAGCGGACGACATGATGGGACGGGTTGCTGTGCTGATGACTATGCCTACTCCGGCCTGACCGTTGGGGGTGACCGTAGAATCACATAAAGTGTAGAACCGATATCAAGCGGGCAGTGCAAGTGCCGGTCACCGTCCTGAAGTCGCTTTTGAAATAAACCAGACGTGGAAATTTAACTATTCTAACATCCACGTGACAGCGTCCTTTTGATCTATTTGTCTCGGCGTGCGAATGCTGCAAGAACTTGTGGTAATTCGCATTTTAGACTTGAGCAAAAGATAAGGGAGATCGGAGGCCGGGTGGTAAGAGAGTGAACATACTGCGGCAATCACTGTGGTTAGTCATGTCTGTTGTGGGGTCTGAAGGATAGTTATTACTTGTACTGCCGTTAAGTCACTGACTGAAAACGTTCCCGGACATGACGATATGTCGCAGTCAATGGAGAGCCAGTATCCTCATGGCTTTCACCTATCCTTTCCATTTCACAAACCTCCATCGTTTTCGTCTGTTTGCTTGATTGTTTTTGTCCTCCTGTCTTCGGTTTTCTTTGTAGGCCCCAACTTATTTAGTACCCTGCTACTTTTGAGGTGTTTCCTAGACTAACAGTAGCCATAGTGCGGGTCAGAGATGAAAATGACAGCAATGATGATGATCTGTTCACAACAGCAAGAGCTACTCGGTGTATACTGCGAGACAGCTGTTATTAGTATCTGTGGTTGCACGTGGGCTGATATACTGCCGGGACGCCAAGACGTGGACACGAGAACAACTGGTATTCAATCACATCCTTGATCTCAAAGGTCGCTACAGCTAAGTAGCGAGTGGTGCGCAGTGGAGTAGAAATATTACCATTCTACTAGAAACTAGCAACCCAAAAGTTTGATTTACCTGTCAGTGAGAAGCTAGCCCAGTCCAGGGAATAGTAAATAAGGCATCAGTCCTGATTTATCCAAAGCCACATTAGACCTGCGACTATACTGAAACAGTTCGACAGTGATCACAGCTAGCCGCTGTGTGATTGGAATGCTCTTTTTTGAGAGCACCTTCACTGATCCACTTCCTTCCTATACGGAGGATGACAGTGCTGGAGAGGAGAGTTCAGAATGACCGCTTCGTCAGGAGAAAATGGTTGCAATGACATCGAATACCTTGTAGAAAGCCCATTGTAGCGGACTGTTCAGCGATTAGCTGAGATATCAAGTTAATCATCATGTCGCTTTTAGAGAAATATTTCATCGTGACTAATACAAACCTCTTGGAGTGAAGTTAAAACATATTCAAAAACACTTGTGATACACTAAGTAATGGGACAATTCTGAATTATGCGGTAAAGTACAAGTGTTTTCAGGTTTCCCATTTACATAGTTGTTTCTTCGCCCAGTCACCTGGTAGAAAACAGAATAAAGTTCGGTTTGCAGGACTCCAGGCTAATCGTCAAACTACATCCAGCTCCCAGTGCCTTTGAGATTTGTTGACTCCAGTGTGCTATAATAAGTGAAGAACAGAATTCACTTTAATGCTGTCTACGTAGATGTATGACTCCTACTACGAAATGAGTAACACTATTTAACTATCTTCAAAAAGACTTCAAAGTCCACCGGGAAGATTTCGATAGTCGGTCAAAAGATTCAACAACAATCTTGAAAACTCCTAGATAACTGCGTGTAAGATAAGTTCCAGTGTTCATACTGCCACCCTTCCGAGGATGCATTTGATCATCAAGTTGCTGGCTGAGTTCCGAAAAGTACCCATGGCTCAAAGAACAGCGAAAAAGAAGAGCTATAAATAAGGGGCGTGTAATAAACGGAGCAATGTAAGAGAAGGAAAGAAGTAGATTGGTTAGGTGATTCAGCACCATGGTTCGAACTGGTTTACTGATGACAGACTCATCATTTTCCTAGCTGGCTACCAGTTTCCGATAAAATTTTGAACTTTCACATTTGAAGTTTGTGCCTATGTTCTATAACCATGTTGGATGTAGTCACATCCAGAGGTAGTTAATTCTAAGTAGTTACTTTCTACAAAAGAAGAAATTACCCTTAATGTTCACTTTCGTTTTTTTCCAAGTTCAGTTGACGGTTTCTAATATCCCTAAGACTAGCAGAAAATTTTGTCGTATCTCTCTATCACAGGTCACTTCAAGCACAATGTGAAACACCGTTGCATGTCGCTTAGTGGACTGAGGTAGAAGTCAAACTTACTATCTTCGCAATGCACCAATCTGGAGATCACAACACAATCAAAATTTGAGGATAACCCCACAAATA
The DNA here is from genome assembly GCA_014338405.1 of Paragonimus skrjabini miyazakii. Classification (NCBI taxonomy): domain Eukaryota; kingdom Metazoa; phylum Platyhelminthes; class Trematoda; order Plagiorchiida; family Troglotrematidae; genus Paragonimus; species Paragonimus skrjabini miyazakii. The sequence continues at coordinate 8,221 of JTDE01000231.1, read as the reverse complement.
TATAGTATTCATGTCGTATTCTATTTCACTATCAGTATTATGGTTTGATGCGCTTTCAGTGCGTTGCTCGTAACTGTTAAAAATGACATTCTACTTCACTGTTCGCTTTAAGACAACCACTGGCAGAATCACAGGAAATATAAAATACGTTTCACTTCTCACACTGTGGTTTACAAAAGGCTACAATATTATTGGACCAACCTACAACCGAATACAACCGAACCTAGCGCATGACTCAAGCCATTTAAACGGCTTGCTCCACAGTTTTGGTCGGTACACATCCCGGTTAGATCAGCAGATTTAAAAACGAATGTATGCGACGTGCGTTATTCACAACTCCAACAGACTGACCATGTCACTACAGCCAACACCCAAGTTTATTAGACATCTATCCAGTCATTTTATCTTTATTTTCAGCTTTCTAACCCTGAAAGCTGAGGATCTGAATGTGGTCATTGAGTGAGCAGCAGTGGCTCTGATCTCAAGTACTGAATGAAACTGCGGCGTTCGCTGGTTTCACTGGTTTCTTGTGGAGTTGGAAGTATGAAACTTGTGTAGTATCTCCGCCTCGAGATATTTCGGCAAGATTCAGTAGTACGGAGTTTGTGGTTTCACAACAGATTCTATTACGGTTTCGTTGTTGTCCATCCACACCGATCACGTAAACTGCTGAAATGGTGAGAGTATGTGAAGTGTGTTGTGTGTTGAAGC
>JTDE01000230.1:299354-317192 GCA_014338405.1 Paragonimus skrjabini miyazakii | reverse complement strand
TTTTAAACACATTGAGTCCATCCTATTTATCGGTCGCTCTGTTACCTTTTCGGAACTACGTGCGGCGTTATTCTCCCTGCCATCCAAACTTCCCCTGGTGGCGTCATGAATGTTGAGAGAAGTAAAAAGAACTTCAGGTGGTGATGGCTTTCCTAACAATTCATCTACGCACAGCGGTGTTCATCTCAAGCATGGCGTCATATATCAATCACTAGTGGTTAATGTGTGGATTCGGCTAGTTCGGCATCCTCGTTGCGACCTGTCGGTATCAGTTGTGCATTTTTCAGTACGTTTGCTTAACCCTCGTGGGCCAATTTTGTGAGCGTTTTTTAGAGCGCAAGACAGCCAGTTCTATCTTCAGCTTAATCAGACTAGTAAAGTGCACCATCGCGAGTGATGTTCTGTACCACTGCTTCTCCAAAGATAGTTTTATCACACAACTCGTTTGCTCGGCATCTTCCATTTAAACATTTACGACGAGCTTCGAAAGACCCAAGCAGTATTTGCTAGATTGCTGTTGTTTCTCCAGTCACAAGTTGGTCATTCAACGTTTTTATGCGACATTTATCAGCAGGTGGTTATCAGTAGCAAAAGTATCACCGGTAACAAAAATCAATGGTTCAGACTGATGCTTAACTCTTGTACAACCAGAAAAAATATCCTAGTTCAAGTATAAAAGTAAATAGAGGAGTGGGAGCCGATGACATCCCCTTGTAAAGTAAATGATGGTCACACCACTCATAAGGCTACTTCTGAATAACAGAATGTCAAGCTTCGTGCGTAGCATTGGTTTCCTGAGAGGCACTACTTGTGACAAAATGGAATGTGCATCCTGGTCCTGGACGAATCCCGAACTATTCCCCTGTAATGTTTGTCTATCGGGCTGTAACGAGTGGTTGAAGCATGACGAACGTTGGGACTCTAGTTTCCATCGAGGTAATCCTCGTAGACATGAATACACCAATAGTTATCACTGATGCCTAAGTATTATATTAGCCATGATGAGAAACGCAAGTCGTGACCGGGAATCACAAACACAAGGAGCAGTGACCTAACTACTAAAAATAACTACGTCTATATTCAAACGTTCAACGCCACCGAGCTATGAGTGAAAGTAAAGGGTCATCAGCAAAACGTTTCCCTTACGGCTGTCAGTGTCCCGCGTCATTATGAAAACTCACTTCACAGACAACCCGGTCAAACAACGACGATATTCGCGCCACTGAGCCTAATTAACCGCCATCTCGTCTAACATCTCCGGCCACCTACTCCGTGGGTCACGAGGTTTCCAGCCAGGGAGATGAACCTGATCTACAGTGACCAAACCGTCGGTGAACGACTTCATTTCTCTGCACCGTGTTATTATTTGTCCATCTCGCATCTTACGTCTGTCAGCCGCAGCATCGACAAAGATTGTTCCGTGTGGCAGACGACTAGCTGGCATTCTTTGTACATGACCTATTCATCTAGGTTTGTGTAAGCGTAAGGACTAAACAAAAGAACTCGCTTTGCAGTCACGACTAAATACTCGCCTCCTTAGCTCTTCGTTGTTTACTCGTTGGTGCCACCCTATACGAGTGATCAGCCGTAGCAATCGATGGTCAAATGGCTGAAGACGGTTCACCTCTTCTACCTTGAGCGACCATGTTTTGTAGTTGCAAAGTAATACACTCCTTCCTGTCGCCTTATATACGGGACCCTTAAGCCTCAGAGAGATGTCGCTCTTTCTCCAGGAATGTCCTAGATTAGCGAATACCGCCTTGGCCTTAAAGATGTGTGTCTCTATTTCATTCCCTACACTCCCGCCGTAGCCACTGATGCAGCCTCCCAAGTATACAAACCGGTCAGCAATCTGCATAACTTCATTATCCAACATTAAATCTGCATAATTACAACAGTCTTGCAGAGGCGCTTCGCACTATGAAGTTGCCAAGCGCATTCCGAAATATTCAGCAAGTCACGAAATAGCCCTTAGCATAATGTGTGCTGCCTGGAAATTGTCAAACGACAACATCCTGTCGTCATCATAATGAAGATCAGTCATTTTTCCACCGGGTAGGAGATCCACTCCGGTATTTTGTGAATGCCGCAGACAGTCGTTCATAATTTCGTTTCTGACAAAATTATGGAAAGGTGATGAAAGTAGACAGCCTTGACGCACGCCGCTTATGATGCTGAAACTGTCCGACAGTTCATCGTAAACTTTGATCTGAGTTGAATTATGAGGATATTGCGCCGAGAGTATGTCCACGTGCTTGATGGGTGCACCTCTGTGTTAAAGCGACTCTAAAAATGTAGATCAATCCACTGGATCGACTGCAGCTTTATAGTTGAGAAATATCATCATCATCATCATCATAGACAGCAATACATCAAAGTTGAGAAATATGGCGATTGTTGACCGTCGGTACGTATACTGCTGGAGTGTTTGTCGAAGAGTGAAAATGTGACGAATATATTTTCGTCCAGGACAGAACTCTGCCTGTTCTTCCGTAATGTTTGCTTCTCGAGCTGCAATGTGTCAACAGAGTGTAGTCTGTATCATTATTGTAGTAATGACTGGAGTAAAATCGATTCTTTTGTGGTTTCCGTAATAACCCCCGATAACTTTCTTGAGTGTAAGGACAAGTATCAAATGACCCCTTCACAGCGGGATGTTCTCTGTGGTCCACACAAGTTGGGACAACCGAATCCAGGCATCCACTGTGGTCTCACTACCTTCTTCGAAGAATCCTGACACGAAATGATTTAGACCAGCAGTTCGAAGGCCAAAATGCAACTGTGGGACTCAGGTTTTTCGGGTGGTCCTGAATCCGCCGACCAGGGTGCTACATTACAGTTTCGTTTTGGTAACCCACTGAAAGCAGGAGGCCAGCCAAATTGACCTTCAACATGTTCCACCCAGCGCCCTAACGTTCCGAACTTTCTGTAGATAAATGTGCTATCTACCACGTTAATAGATTCACTGACAGACGTGTCTTGTATTGGAAGAACGGATAAGCTTGAAGAGCCTGTCATTGTTCCCTTAAGCTAAATCAGTTCCCATTTCCTTAACCTTCATTTGGCAAGCCTCACGATTGCTGATCAGGTTACGCGCCAGTTTCCTGCAGATACCCCTCTCAAATTTGTTACACCAACTGCCAGGAAAAATGCTCCGTCTAACGTTTAACAAATTTAGGGGGTTCTCCGAAATCGAATTTTTGTCTTGACCATCAACCACTGTGCCGCATGCTACAGTACCTGCCTCGTGAATGGCCTGTGGGATTGGGGTTCAGTAGCTGTTAGGTTCTTTGGGTTGAGAACGGCTAAACTTGCCTTCTAGAACAGTTTGGCACTTATGGTTTACCAACGGCGTAGCCAGTTTCTCAGCAAACAGCTGCTGCTATCGGTGAAGTCCTTGCCCATCAAAAGTAAGAACAAAACGGCAACGTGCCAACGCTTGATCCGAATCCAAGTATACTCTCCAATAAGAACGGCAGTCCCAAATGCAACTACGTTACATATAACTAACATCTGTTTGGTCTATCTGAGATCAGATCTGATTCAGAGGAGGACACTAAGTACAACAATAATGCGCACGATGCCTAACACTACTACTGGCTTAAAATAATTTGCGTTCAGCACACGGTTGCAATAGCTGCCCGACATTATCCGAGCGATGTGATGCTATCCCAAACCTGCCATCTGAACAAGACTCAGCTTGACCAGTACAGCCGATCTGGGTTTTCACATCCCCAGCAAGAATGACTGTCATAACCACGTGTCGACTGGCCTTAGTAGAACCTGTCAAGCGGACAGCACAAAGTCTACTGTTAACAGGAATCCAGTTTACCAATGTGGCTACGGCCGCCTTGCTGAGGACTATATTTACTCCAGCCTGACCGGTAGCGGCAGCCTTGGGGTCACCGGAGGTTTATAATCAGTATCAGATAGGCAGTGCAGATACTGTTAGTTCAATGCGTTGATTGCTGTCTTGGATTCTTGCCTCTGAAATGAAGCAGACGACGACATTTAATGAGTTTAACGTTCATGCTAGAGCGGCCCGTTGACCTATTTATTTTAGACTGCAGAAGCTGAGTGCGTGTGCATTTTTTTGCATTCTGTGCCTAAGCGAGGGACGAGGGAGGCCTGGTGCTGGATGGTGAGAGCTGAGACTTACCAGCACAGTGTTGCTGATTAGCCATCTCTATTATGGGACCTGCGGATTAATTACTAGAAATGATAGTCAAGGGGGACCTTAGACCTAAATTTGGGATGACAGTGGGGATGGGTCAGCAGTGACATGTTTTCGCCTACCCGCCCTGTCGTATGCAGTAGATAGGGCGACCTGTTTTATACTGCGAGACAGCCGATGCAATTATTGGAATGTAATTATTGGTGTCGCGACATGCTGTCAGGACACCCAAATCCAGGCAGAAAAACGATTAGGGTCCTCAGTCAAAGCCTTTGACTCAGAAGCAAGGCAGCGGGTGGGTGATAGTGCACAAGTAGCTGTACTTTCTCCGAAAAAAGGTGCCAACCTTCCTTCAACCCCCGACGTGAAGGACTATGTGACTGTGGTTTGCCTGCCTTCTACTTATTAGCCTGCCAGGTATGAGTGACAGTCGATCTGATCGTCACACCGTGCAGTTTGGCCCAGTAGATCATAGAGATGCGCAGACCGTCACATCGCGTCGGGGTCTAGTCTTGTTGTGACGGAATTGTGGCCAAGTCCTCTTGTGGCTTTCGCAACGGTCCTCACATATAGATATTATTATTATCGAATAGCCCCAGCACAAAGAAATGTTCGTCGTCTCTGCTGGACGATACTGGTAAATCAGAACTTCCATTGATGCCTTTCTTTGCTAAATGCCCTCACGAGGCCGTCTGAGCCTGCAGCTCTGTTGTGTTTGGGAACCGGAATCCCATGATGCGCCTTAGCTTTGGTAGGTCATTTTGAACTCACTGATCAGGATCTTACAAGAGTAACGCGATAGGAGAAGAATGTTAGGCAAATGGGGCGTCGAAATGCTCCGCCTAATTGTCTAACCTTCTGGATCTATTGTGGAAGGATGTCGTCTGCCTCTTTACAGGTGGGTTGGCACCCTGAGCCTGTAGCATTCCCTGAATCGAAAACGGTTTCTTTTCTCTTAACTTTATCAGCCAACTAGGCCTCACGATTGGTGACCAGCCTGCGCTTGTGGGTTTTCCTTAGTTTGTTGAATGGCTTGCTATGAACCTTACTCACTCTTACTTCTAACATCTCTGGGGTTTTTCTGAGATGCATTGTTCAATCCGCAGATCGCTGTGTGGTTTGTTGTAGTAACTCTTGCTTAAATAGCTTCGGGACCCTCGAAATTAGAACAATTGGGCTTGTTTTATGAGTTAATTTGGTACACGTGCCGTACCAACAACAACAGCAAACCATTGTGAACGATAGGATGGAGCCCAGGGTAATGTAAAACAAAGTGACAATATACCAACGCAGGGTTTGAATCTGTATGTGTGCCCTAATAAGAACGACAGTAGTGAGTGGATCCCTGCCACCTACAACTGACAGCAGCGTGGCCAATTCAGGGGCGGATATGATTCAGTAAAAGAGGACACCAAACAAAACAATCATGCATACTTTGCCATTATCTATCTGTCACTCAGGTGAGACTCGGCATCGCTGCTGGCGACGTGGGCTTTCATATCTCTGATTAAAATGACTACATCGAAACTATATGTCGACCTCAGGAGAACTGTTAGATCCGAGTAAAAGGCGTCCTTGACAGTAATGTCACTGTAGTCAGTTGAGACCGTAAGCAAACAATGAAGCGGTTTCCTATGATTTGACCTCTAGAGCTGGTTCCCACAGAATCTGCCAGATGGACGACACAGAGTCTGCTGCTAACGGGATTCTAACCTACCACTGTCGTAGTGGCGGTTGTACTAAAGATCGCATCTATTCCCGGTAGTGGTGACCATGGAGTCACTTAAAATGTATAGCCAACATAAGGTAGGGAATGCGGATGCAGTCAGTTCTATACGTTCACTACCGTCAGCTATTCTGGTCTCCGGAGTGACGAAGATCGACCTCTAATGAGTCTGACGTTTCGGTGAAAGTGACCTGTTGACTTATCCGTTTTGTAGTGCCAACTGTGGGAACGCCTATGCCACCTCGCTCATTCTTCTAGGCAATGAACGACAAAAACCACAGATTGAGTCGCAAGATATTGGACTTACAGGGACAGGATTACTTTAGTTAGCTGTTTGTGATGGGGTCTGCAGGATAGTTGGCGGAAGTAGGAGTTAAGAGAGATGTGTGTACTCAATTGGCCACAAAAATGGGGGAGGTGTTAGTAGTAACATATTTTCACCTATCCACCTTTCTACACATGACAGATTAGGCGACCTAATTTGTACCGTGAGACGACCGATGCGGCCTGAAATTACTAGTCGTTCGAATATTCCTGTTGTCTATGGACTGATGTAGTGCCAAGACGCCCACACTCGGATAGAGGAACGATTACAACTTTTATCTCGAGCCTTTAGCTTGAAAATTTATACCGGACAGCAGCAGATGAGTGACAGTGAACTGGAAGTCGCTTCGCTTTCTCTTGAAAAAGGTAACAGCGTTATTCCAGTCGGCAACGTGACAAGCCAAGTGTGTTTAGTTCGTTACATCTTGCTGCTTGGCACGAATGACTCATTCAATATGCTCATCACACCGTCCGGTATAGCGCAGTAGTCCAATGAAACGCATAAACAGTCACACCTCGTTATGGTTCAATTTTTGTGTCGCGTAACTCTTAGTGTTGTGGTGCGAGCCACTTGTGATGACGTCAGACAGCCACTCTGGGCGTTGGTCGTTCCTTTCTATGAGAATATACTATTCTTTCCCAAAGGTACGTGTTTATATATGCAATGGGCAGTGTTCAGTTGCACCTCACTGTCTTGTGACACTTCGTACAGCTCGTCACACAAGGTAGATCCGTACATCTGTACATCCACATACCCGGTTCCCGGTTAAACGGGTGGGCTAGCTCAGTATCACTGACGGGTCTCTACGCTGCGAATTTGGGAACGGCCTTCCGTGTGGAGGCCAACTGCGAAATAAGTGAGGTTCTCCCATCGAACAAGAAGTCGCGGACAATGGGCGGTAGTACTACCAGAGTGGTGAATTCACGTTTGGCAGACGGGTCTTCCACAAAGTGCCATGTAAACTCTTTGACACTACTACGAAATGGGATATGTTATCCCGTCACAAATGGGTTACAGTTACCCCAATGGGGGCACATGGACTCCCGGAGAGCATGTCATCCGTTTGACTTGCTGTCCGTACGGAGTACTAGCATCTTCAGTCTCCACTAACCATGGACAAACCCCGAGGAAGGCGTATGAATCATCTTGGTGATCACCAGCTCCCACGGGTACATAAGATGTGCCGGGCACCTTGAATTGCTGGACTCCAAATTGGTCACCAGACCCTGGCAACAGGAGGCGTGCATCTCAACAGTCCTGTCGATCATGGACTCCATGACTGGACAGATCTACCACATCGGATCCACCTTCGTTAGTGAATCTTCGAATTGTTGCGCTGCTTCTATTACGACCTTCTGTGGGGTGCACTTGGCATCTTGGATGGATCTATTCTATCTGAGGGCCATATGAACAGAACCACTACTACTGGTCACCAGCCCACAGTGGACTGCGAACTCCTTGATTCGCTCCGCTGTTTTGTGGGTTGGGTTTCGTTCGAACCAAAGGATCCAGGTGAGACACCTCAAGCCAACCCTCTTCTTCCGCCTGAGCAACCGATAAGTATCCTGTTCTCAGGTATGGACTGAAACTTATATTAATTATAAACCTTGTCTTGTCTTCCTGTCACGACTTTTGGCCAGGATATGGACGCTCGGATTTGCTCCTCTGTTACATTTTACCACACCAACCAATTTTGTCTCGTTTTTCTGTCTTTTGTCAAATAACTCTACCTGGTTACCCCCAATCCCGTTTTCGCACACACACCAAAGACTTACCTCATTTGCTGCTCGGGATGGAGGTCATAGTCAGCATGATAGTCTATCAAGCATCACAGTTCCCTTGCCCACAAAGGGGCACAAGCCCCTACTCGCTCCCAGAACACCATTTAGGCTTATCACCCTTAATGTTCGAACACTTATACAAATAGGTCAGCATGCAGCTCTTGGACGCACTTCGGATACCCTCGCGATCGACATCTGTTGTCGTACCAAAGCACGGCTTCAGGATTGTAGCTCGCTGTTACATCTTCGATCTCCATCGCCATGCGGATACAGTGTGTGCTTGACTGGAGACCTTGCGACTCAAATCACTGACCGGGTCGATGTTTAGCTGCCCTAAGTGCATACGCAGAGAAGGCACTGCTTGACCGGATACCCGTCAACAGCCGTCTTTGCGATGTCAGACTGGAAGATACGGTTAGAGCATAAAGAGGCGCCCATCACAAACGCTGTCTGTTTGTTGTTGCGGCATATGCCCCCACAGTGTGTGGTGGAGACGCAGTCACAATTTTTTTTGTCACCGGCGCACTAACTTTCTATACACTGCGCGGCACACGAAAATCGTAGTACTAGCTTCAGATTTGAACGCTCAGGTAGGCAGATTAAGAGTTAACGAGCGTCACGGTACTTGTCGAACAGACAACGGTGAACATTTGTTGCAGCTGTGTTGATAACAGTCCATTTCTGGCAAGTACTGATTTTCGACGTTCCAAGCGTCACTTGACGAACTTCATCGCCTAGTTAACCGTGGACACAAGTGATCGTTAGTTATCGGTGGTGTGGCTGTTTTCAAGATTGCAAGTCAATCTGGAACACCTGTGTGGATTCTGATCACACACTGTTATGTGCCAAGTTTGCTTTGCGCCTTTGTAGAAGGCCACTGACGCCAAACACAAATTGATGTATATAAAATAGCAGCGACACAGGCGATTTACACCTACCAGTGTGCACTTGTCTGTAATCTAGGTCCTCATTCGTCAGACGATATTAAAACACATTGAACACCTATTGGGCATGCAATGTAATAAGTGCGGTACTACCCCGTGTAATACTACTACCCGTTCAGATGTCAGCCCCTGGGTTTCTTGCGATCACTGGAACTTCTCGACGCCTGCCAGAATACTTCATCCAGCAGTGAGTACAACGTGGTCTGCAAGACTACTCGCCTGGAGATCCGGAAACAACTACGAGAGGATCGCGAGGTCTGGTGAACATAACGCGTTATCGAGATGGAACAAGCCGCTGCTAACGGGAACTCTCGGAAGCTTTCCGATTTCATCCGAGTAGCTAGCAGCAGGAAGTCAGTGGTTAGCTTATTCATAACCTGCAACGATGTTTAGGCACTGGGCTGAGCACTTCCGACAGCGACTCAACTGACCTTCGGGTTCTGCCTATGCTCATTGGTCTGCTGACGTTTCTCCGTCCTCGGAAACAGAAGTCTCTCTCGAGATCAAATTTCTGAAACGTGACATGGTATCCAGCCCAGACGAACTTCCTCTTGTCTCTTTTGTAGATAAGGGTCCAGCCTTACTTAAAGAGCTGACAGCTTTGTTCCGGAAACTCTGGATCAGTGACGTTGTTCCAAATGGTTGTGGAAAAGAGTTCACGCGCTTTGTGTACAAATCACAGAAGGATTAGTTTAATTTTCATTGCGTCGAAGTCACCCGCAGCCATTGCACTTCGCAGACTAAGCGAAACGCGTGGATAGCATGTCCGTGAGGAAGAAGCTGGATTTCGCCTTGACCGTGGCTGCATTGGTCACATCTTTACACTTCGTCAGATGCTTGAACTCCACTATTCATATAGAAGGCTAACAGTTGTCTACTTGGACATCAGAGGGGCTTCCGATTCGATTGACAGAGATGTACTCTTAGATTTTCTATCGTTCACTCAGGACATTGTATTAAAAGCACGTTTAAGTATCGGCAGGACAGTAGGGACCAGCCTTTCACTAGGAAGATTTTAAACGGAAAAGTGGAAACCCTACTTGCATCACGGGTTACTTCGTTCACTGTCAGACCGGTATAATTGGCCAATTTTTAATGTACTACTAAACTAGTCAACGTTATTGGAGACAAAATTATTTAGCCAATTATGTGGCCTAGTGTGTAATCCAAAAATTGTTCCCGTTGTAGTTGCAGGCCTCAATCATGGTTCTGTCGGTTCGCGTCCTGCTCTTTCGTACCCGCACTTAAAGAAGATACTACACTGCTTGTGAGATCACTTAATCGTTTGCAAATGTCGTTTTCAGTACAACCGTGATCCATTATTTCCGAGTTTTAAAGACTGTTGCTCGCGACAAGTTTGGTGATCTGTTCTAATCAATTTGTGTCCATCAATCGTATACTTTCACTTGTACAACAATTCATTAATCCCCTATCCTACAATTTTATTAGTTGGCCATGAATAACTTTTGAGATAACCTCATAACATAATTTCTCGCCCGGTTTCCATTAAGCTTTTTTTAAAATATTTTTGTCGCTGTAGTTTTGCATCCACAGTGAACGCTGTTCATGTTCACATTTTTGTTGAACGAAAGAATGCACCCCTTCACAACTATAATGTCCTGTCTTACTATGCTCGTTATCGAATGCTTATTCCAACCGAATGTTGTATTTGTCGTTCGCTGCCTTAATTCGAGACTTTTTTGTCCGTTTTTATTTTGCGTTTCGCACGTTCAGTATCAAGTTGGCCATCTAGCCGTTGCTTTGCGGTTCATGATGCTTGAGAGTTCTAAAAATCCATCGTTTTGGTTTAGCCGTTCGAAGTATATCGGTAGCCTGAAATCTCAATTCGCCATTCGACGCAATCACTTAAGCAATGGCACATGCAGTTTATCAGCCATAGCTGCGCATGATTCTTGTGGTTTTGCTTCTCACTTACTGGAGTGTTCTGCAACTCTACACGAAATTGTCATGCCGAGAAGCAATAGGTCTAATAAGATATTATGCAGTGCTTGTAAAAACTTGCATCTCTTCGGTTAAGAATGTGGTTAGTCGTTTGCAAGCAGTGTGTAACATGTATGAACATTTTCGCTACTGAGTCGTTATTCAGAAGTCGTAGGAACGACCTGCTGTTCACCGGAAATAAAGATAGCATCTAGTCTCTCTTATGGATTACTGCTATCTTCGTTGGAGTTAGGACAAACACACGTGTTATCATGTCATGGACTCCAGAGAAGTAGTTGCTGTTACCGCTTTTAGTTTGAAAAAAAAGATGTACTTAATACTTTACTTAGTGAAACAAAATCCGAAAGACGCACGAAATGATACGAAGGCCATCAAATTTTAACCGATTGATGGGATCGTGCCTTTTTAAGTTTTAGTATGCAATTTTCTTTCCCATCCAACTTTTTCAATGTCTCAGTGCTCCAATCCACTTGTTGTCGCTAGGATACAAATTATTTCTGGTAGTCTGTGATTGTTTCCTTCATAACTATATATTGCCTTGATGACTACTCGTATTACTCCTGGACGTCTGTGCGCGCATTTTTTCTATTCACCCAATGGTAGTACGCATTTATAACATTGTACAGCCGCTCAACATATTTCCCGTAACTTGATTCAGCAGTGGGTTGGTTCATGGTTTCTGTTCCTGAGCAACAATTATCAACCAGTATAGTGTTGCTCGAATTATAGGTTGCTTATTTTATAGTAGATATGGACGCCTAGAAAGATGCCATTATCAACAACCGACTTTGTATCATCTGATGCCCAGATTAGTCACGACCGAGCAACTGCATCAGTTTTATGTGGGTTGTTATTTCGTTCACTCCATGTGCAAACTTTCACGGTTAACTGTTTTGTCTTTCGTAGTATATTGTTGTAATCATTAAATGTCTTGCTCCGATATATCTAGATGCGATGCATCTCTACGTTACAAAAAGCTGCGACGACTTCACTGCTTATCGAGATGACGGTTGCGTGGTAAATGTTCAGCTACCCTCGGTGCACAAAGGCTATCACTTCTCTACATTCAATCGCACAGGTACCACTGTCGAGTCAGCCGGGTATTCAGAACCGGTATCTCCTAACGAATGCAACAAACCACCTTTGGTAAATACTGCCACACAGTCGTGCTTGGCAGCTGTGGAGGCCACATCGCTAGGCCTCTCTGCTGCTTTCAGTTTGGCTGCGCGTTTGAACGCTCCTCGACCTCTGGATGAAATATCTGGCTTCGAAAGTGGCTACCATATGGATAAAGAATCAAATGTTATAGTGCTCATTGGGTGTGCATCCGTACACGTTATCGCTTTGTCAGATACGGACGAAATGTTTCGTTGGGCAGACGTTATGTCGCAAATCATGATCGGTGAGTTTCCCTGTGTTTATCCGCTCACTGTGTGAAGGTTGCATAAATATGACGTGATATCAGGCTGTCGTGTTTATGTTCGTTGTCAAATATTCTTGTTGGATGCTTGTTCGTTCTAGCCTTTTCTCGTTCATATCCTCGAAAAGCTGAACGATTGAAGCTCACCAAGTGTGTTTACTGGGGCTGGCTACTTACTACTGAGATCTGGTTAAGTAACATTGGTTGTCAGGACAGGGGAAGATCTACGGGCAGTGAGAAGGAGATCAGCAGTCTCACTTACGAGATCCAGGCCTTGATGTAATTTCTGATGGGAAAGCGATCGACCTGGATTGTGCTAACGGCCGGATAGTGTTTGACAACTTCCATCAGGTACGGATTCTGCGGGATAATACCTCAGTTGTTTTGAAAGCCCCCTTGTAACACAAAATTACAAGGTGTTGCTTCGATGATAACGTTGGTCTTAGGTTTGACAGTTCTCACGGTTTTGGGTTTGTTTACTCAAGAAACTGTCTCAAATGTTGGTGATTTGAGAAGCGAAATTGGGACGCGTATTTTGAAGTCATGGACAATGCTCTACAGCTTCAAACACTTTTAGCTCAGAACGGTGTTCGTTTTATCTTGGGGGTCCCATATAGTAGACTACAGATTGAACGGTTATAGTTTTCGGCTGCCAAGCGTGGCCGCTGAAGGTTGAGGATATAAAAATTATCGAAATCTTTGGCAATCGATTTTCACGTTCATCGGATGAAATCATGTCGGTAAGAAGATAATGTTTATCCGTGAGGATCTGTCCAGTCTTTTCACCTTGGCCTTGGCAGTGCGTAGGCTTAAGCTATGCATTGTAACTAACAACCCATCGTTTGTTACCTTTTGCAGTCTACTGAGTTCTCACTCAACCGGCCCGAGATACTTGTCAGACAATCTACAATCTAGCAAAAGGAATGAAAGCAACCACCAGTTTGATCGGAACGATTGATCTTATTTGCCTTCTGAGCTTGTTCTCATTGTTCACTTAGCCTTTGACCGTTGTTCTTTCGAGTTTTCTATGACGTGATCGCACTCATTAAAGCGCTGCACTAAAAGCCGCAAGGAATCTTTCTCACGGACGCCGTCTTATTCGCACTTGCAACTGGGCAGTTTCCTTGTATTACACGGAATCCGGTTTGCAGCCTCAAAATGCAAAGTGCTTCTGCATGGTTGCTGTAAATATGTAGATTTAATTTTAGATAACGAAGTCATGGAGGTTGTTGACCGATTTGTATACCTGGGAAGCTACATCAGCGGCGGCCGCGGACGTGTAGGGAATGAAATAGAGGCGCGTATTTCCAAGGCTAGAGCGGTGTTTACTAATCTGAGACACCTATGGCGACAGAGAGGTATTTCCCTGAAACGTAAGGGTTGCATATATCAGAAAACAGTGAGGGCTGTATTACTATACGGCAGCGAAACCTGGCAGCTCAGGATAGAGGACGTGAACTGTCTTTAGGTATTTGACCACCGATGTGTGCGTTCAGTCGCTCCTATCGGGTGGCACCAGCGAGTAAGCAACAAGTAAGTTAGGAAGCGGGTATTTGGTAATGATTGTCAAACGAGTTCTTTCGTGCAGTCACTACATTTGCACAGACTTAGGTGGTTAGGTCATGTACTAAGAATGCCAGCTAATCGTTTGCCAGATTGTTTGCCGACGTTGCGGCCGACTGGCGTAAGGTTCGAGGTGAACAAATGATGACCTGGCGTAGACAAATGAAATCGTTCACGAAAAGGTTAGTCACTGTAGACCTGGTTCGTCTCCGGGGCTGGGGCCCTCGCAACTCGCAGAGCGGGTGGCTTGAGACGTTAGGTGAGATCGCGGCTAACCGAGCTCAGTGGCACGAATGTTGTTGTTTGTCCGAGTTGTCTGTGAAGTGAGTGCGCTTAATGACGCGCGGCAGTGAAAGCCGTAAGGAAGCTGTCTTGTTGATGACGCCTTACTTTCGCTTACAGCTCGGTTGTTTGTTTGCAAGGTGTAGGCACCTTGATGTTGTGTGCTTGAATGTTGACTGACCTATTTTTAGTAGTTAGGTCCATTCCCCTCCGCTTTTTCTTTACTCTCTTGTCACATAGGTTTTTCTTTTTCCTTTGTGGTTGTGTGGTAGTTAAACATCAGTGTCAGTCACTGATGTATTGCTGTGTATGATGATGATGAAGAGAAACGCAAGTCGTGACCGGGAATCACAACCACAAGAAGCAGTGACCTAACTACTAAAAATAACTACGTCTATATTCAAACATTCAACGCCAAGATGCGCAACCTTGCAAACAAACCACCGAGCTATGAGTGAAAATAAAGGGTCATCAGCAAAACGTCTTCCTTACGGCTGTCAGTGCCCCGCGTCATTATGTACACTCACTCCACAGACAAGTCGGCCAAACAACGTCGATATTCACGCCACTGAGACTGATTAGCCGCCACCTCATCTAACATCTCCGGCCACCTACTCCGTGAGTCGCGAAGTTCCCGGCCTGGGAGACGAACCCGCCTAATCTCTTCGTTGTTTACTCGTTGGTGCCATCCTATATGAGTGATCGGACGTAGCAATCGATGGTCAAATGGTTGAAGACGGTTCACCTCTTCTACCTTGAGCGACCATGTTTTGTAGTTGCAAAATAATACACTCCTTCCTGTCGCCTTATATACGAGACCCTTAAGCCTCAGAGAGATGTCGCTCTTTCTCCAGGAATGTCCTAGATTAGCGAATACCGCCTTGGCCTTAAAGATGTGTGTCTCTATTTCATTCCCTACACTCCCGCCGTAGCCACTGATGCAGCCTCCCAAGTATACAAACCGGTCAGCAATCTGCATAACTTCATTATCCAACATTAAATCTGCATAATTACAACAGTCTTGCAGAGGCGCTTCGCACTATGAAGTTGCCAAGCGCATTCCGAAATATTCAGCAAGTCACGAAATAGCCCTTAGCATAATGTGTGCTGCCTGGAAATTGTCAAACGACAACATCCTGTCGTCATCATAATGAAGATCAGTCATTTTTCCACCGGGTAGGAGATCCACTCCGGTATTTTGTGAATGCCGCAGACAGTCGTTCATAATTTCGTTTCTGACAAAATTATGGAAAGGTGATGAAAGTAGACAGCCTTGACGCACGCCGCTTATGATGCTGAAACTGTCCGACAGTTCATCGTAAACTTTGATCTGAGTTGAATTATGAGGATATTGCGCCGAGAGTATGTCCACGTGCTTGATGGGTGCACCTCTGTGTTAAAGCGACTCTAAAAATGTAGATCAATCCACTGGATCGACTGCAGCTTTATAGTTGAGAAATATGACGATTGCTGGCCGTCGGTACATATGATATGAACTGATATGCTTTTAACCCTGTCGGCAATTCAGTTGTCCTTCTATGCCGACTCTACGGCTACTCGTCCTGTTTGACCACAGTGCTTTCATTGAACCCGTTCTGCTATGAGATGATGCCTCCGTTGTCATGCGAGATGCGGAACCGGACGTGGGTCGGATTCTGTCTCTTGGTTTGGCTGCTCTTTAACTTCTCTGTGGCAGTCGTTTTTTTACTGGCAATATCTTCTTCATACTCATGGCAGCGATGCCATATGCCTTGCTAACTGTATTGTTCCAAACTATTTGTTATTTTATCGATACTTGTCTACTATGTTGATCCGGCGGGCGTTACTGACCTTTTCAAGTAATATTCTATGAGACGAAAGTCAGCCACATTACATTCAGTGACAGGTCTAATCAGTTTGTCACTGGTCCTCATACAGTTTAAGATAGCTGTAGCGTTTCCTGTCATGCGCATTATCGCGCTGGTTGCTTTTGGTGATTTACTCACAGGTCATGTGTTTCTAACTATGGTGAGCTGTGTACGATGCTCGTCAGTCATCACCGATTGTCAAATGGCCTAAATCCTATGCCTCTCTCCTGTTACGGTCAACCTTCTTGAAATTGTACTTGAGAAATCCAGTGTGGTTGATCTTGAGTCCCTTTTTAACACCAGGTTAATCAACAGGGAGTACGCAGCCGACATCTCTGCCGAAAACATACATTTCCTAGTGAACATGGTGAGTGCTTCATCTGGTCTGTATGGAATGCGCTCCACACCTTCAAATCGCGAAATGTTAATTTAAGACTGAAACATTCTCATTCGCGTGTTCTTCATTGAAGGCTGTCCGCTGGAGACGGTGGGACGTTTCCTATACTTATGTGACACCGTCCCGTCAACTTGTAATATTGCTGATGACATCTCAGCAGCGATATCGTAGGCACGTGTTGACTGCCTACCTGCATCATATGTAGCGTCGAATTGGTGCCTGGTTATCGCTGTAAGATGAGGCTATATGGCTTGTGTGTGCCGTTTCTCTGGTTTGGAAACGTTGTCTCTTCACTACAAAGTTATCAAGATCCTTGTGTTTGACCATCCTTGTCTCCTCCAGTAAACCCACCGCAGTGGGATAAGCCCGATCGTTTACCAGCACGTATTTCGGATGAGCGATCAGTTAGTCGAACCGCACAGTCTTCATTGGCTGGGTTGCGTATTCTTAACGTCCGTTGGGCGCTCGCCGTACTGAGACCGCCAGTAGTTGGGTAAACCCACATGGTTGCCAAACTACGACGTTTCCACGACCTTTGAGAACCCTGACTGTTTCATTGAATAAGGTGAGTGAGTATCGCCTGGTTGGGGATCTCTTGGTCACTCAAATCGTCGGTTAGAAACATTGTCTGAGGTGGCATTGTACCGCAGCCAATTTTGTGTCCCCATCCACAGCAGTCTCAGTTGTTTCGTTTGTCATTGTTCCGTTAATTTTTATTCTCTGGTAAATTCTTCCTGACTACTCCACGTCACTTGTGGTTCGAGCCACAGCACCTTCTGATCAGACTCATTTCTGTTATTTGTGAATGGAAATCATATCACCGGAAAGAACCTAACAGAAGCTGAAGGGGTTCGCTTCGATTCTGAATTCCTACGTGACAAAACAAGTCCGTTGAATTATAACGGAAATGCATCTATCATCTCGCAGTTCCCTTCTAAGAACTGTCGCGTGAGCTCACGTGACTGGATATTCCAGTTACCTTAGAAAACGGAAGCTGTGATAAACAGTGACCGTGAGATAACTGTGAAGACTACTCGATAAGACGACCGTTGGAAGTCGAAAAAGCAGTTTGTCTGGCAGTAGCTGAACGTTACCTGTTTCATTGTTGTGTGCATCTTCAACTTTGTGTTCATAAGATAATCTTTGAAGAAGATAACCGATCATCATCAGCAGCAGCAGCATTAAGTTAGCCGATCACATTGATCCTTAACTGTCATACACTCGTGTGCATAATAATACAAATCCTAGTGTGTTATTGATAGAGAACGTAGGAGTGAGGCCTTATTTCCAACAAAGCCTTTATGTAACAACTAGTCACCTTCAAAAGTTTCGACAACAAGCTCAAAATGCGTGATCCTATCATTTGAATTGACAACTCCTAGTACGAGTTTAATACACACATTCATACAACTTGATT
>JTDE01000230.1:265525-298345 GCA_014338405.1 Paragonimus skrjabini miyazakii | reverse complement strand
ATATATATATAATCTTTATGCTTCGGCGAAGTGCCTCTCTGTCGCCTTGCAAATTTGCCATCAAGTTTCAAGTGATTGCAAAACGAGTTCTGAAAGCAGTCTCCTTGTGGTTTTCACTCTCCTGGTTCGTTACTTGTTTTTTTCTTCTAGTCGTACACCTTACGATTTACTCGACTGGTTAGAGTACCTGTAACCGGTGTACGTTCTTCCGACGAACGTTAAGTGACGCACGTATAACCAACGACGCCGAATACCAGAACCAAATCAAGCCGCTGGAAACCGTGGTACTATTGACATAAACAATATAATCAATTACAAAGAACAAACCTCAATTCGTTTGCGTTCGTGGGAGAAGATACAATGGTTGACTGCAGTAGGCCGTCAAAGGTCCAAAAGACACGACAAGTACAAGCACAGGCGACCGACAGGCAATGACGAACCGACGAAGTGTGATCGGTTCGGTCTTAATGCGTCTCCAAATAGCCGGCCTTCGGATAAACCGATTAGTCGGCAACAGTTTCACAGCGGCCCATTGGAAAGCCGTATTCATGCGGGTGGGGAGAGTGAGACGGTCAGACATCATCATCATCATCATAACAGCCATGAGCCTGACCAAAAGGTACTGTGGCTCGGGCAGCCGTTCACCTCAACAGTGACGTAGAACATCCTAGAAGAAAACGTTACTGAGGAGGCTGAGAATTAATGAGAGAAGGCTAACAGGAAGAATTACAAATGGTATGGACACAGGTCCGCCATTGACTGCGACACATCGCCATCTCGGATAACGTCTCTAACCAGCGGTTTGAGTGATCACGAGGACCCCATGCAGGCAGGCGAAACCTACCCACTTTGCTCAATGGAGCAGTCAAGGTCTTCATATTTTGTGACCACGTTGTTGCTTGACGGGCAGACAACAATATGTGTGTGGGCAGGTAAGTGAGGTTCGATAATTGAGAGGCAGGATGGAGCAATTCGTAAAATTAGACGCGGGTTGTGAGAATAACAAGAACAGGCGCCTAGTTAGACGGAGTCAAAGGGCAGAGTTCAACAGAGTCAATCGAAGGGAATTTTGACTTCCGAAAACGTCCTACAACCAGTGTTGCACGTGGTACTTAATTATTTGGTATCTTTACGACGTGATTCCATGACCTTATATTCATACTTGAATATTTAGCAGTTGAACGGGCCTACCAAATATCCGCTTGCCAACCCAATCATTTCATTGCTTACTCGTTGACACCAGTGGTTGGGTATATGAACACGACTCACGCCCTTCCATCTTTTCTACCGCGTTTCACAATCACATAGTAGAACCGTTCTCACATGATCCTTAGGTTTCAGAGAGATCCTTCTCTGTCTACAGTGATGACCTAGATTGGCGATGACTTTCTCAAAGATAAGAGCGTCCATTTCATTCCTCATGTCTCTGTCGTTACTGTTGTCAACTTCTACGCACGTAGCAGCTTCCATAACTTCGTTGAGATATTTTGAGGCCTTGGAATACGTGATAGTGTTTAATATATTGTCTACTGACACTGGAGCTGTTTGAGAATAGTCGGACGATAGTGCCTTGTCGTCGGTGTGGACGAGGTCTGTCAGGGTTTCCGAGACATTTGTTGAGTGTTATAGACAGACTGACGGAAGTACTGCAACAACATTTGACAAGATTGTTTAGCGAAGTCAGCTTTGCCGCGGGTCGCTTTTGGTATTTTATTTATCGGACAATTCTCTGTGGACACAGACTTTAACCGGTGAGCAAGAGGAGAGCGTCGGCCATAGGCTTGCATAGTTGTTCGACATTCTCTTACGTTAGGGGAATTCGAGAAGTGCAGGCTGATTCACTGGTTCGGACTCATTTTCATAATCGTACTAAGCAATCGACCCTCGGTGTTTGTGACCCTGCGCTCGATTTTGGTGATGAACGAAACTGTGATCTATTAATGTGACCTATTACTGGGCAGAAACCTGCCGTTTTCTTTCCAGACATCAGTTCACATGACAGCAGTATACTGCAATTCTGTCCAAAACCTTTGGGATTTTAGTCTGTTCTGTTCAAATTTGTGGTGTCCCTTAGGTATCATTGTACCATTGTAAGCCAGCTTCTCTATTAGTCTTTTTTCCTATTCCAGTCTATCTGTTAGGTTTCGCTACACATGTTTCAATTGTGCACCTTTTACGAGATAAATTTGGTCCACTGTCCAGTCATAAGTACGACGTGATCCGTGCAAACTTGTCCTTCCTCTTTCTGTTAGACGTTTGATAATTCTGAAATATTGTCCAGTGTTGTGAATTAGCTACCACGTATGTTACACTTCGTGCGTATGCATGTACTTGTACATAATATGCGCTTGCACGGCTATGGTACTTTTCGGTCCGTCTCGACTGTTGCCAAATCGGAAAACGTGCGAGGGTGTAACCGCCCGCAACCGATTTTCCACACGTTTAGGCTCTTTCTTCACTCCGTGAATGCATGCTCTTGCATCCACGTGTTCGCGTTGCAGTGTGTGTGTGTACGCGCGCATGCACGTGTGTTTGTGTATGAGTGTTACGCAATGACGGCTGCGTCGTGTGTCCGTTCACTACGATATGGCCATATAACCGTACGCATCTGTAACACAATAACGGCAGACGGCAACCAGAACGAGGCTCAGTAGCACCAGAAGTGGTGACTATCAATAGTGAAAATTTGCGCTCCTTCATGCTCCTTTGACCAGCAGCCATCATAGCCATAGTGCGATAACCTTGGCACGCGCACCCGCGCAACTCGAGGCGTCTCTTTGACATGGAATAATTCTGGTTTCAGTCTTCGACTGTGTGTGCGCGCGACCACGCGCGGTCATGTGTTCCATGCACGCGCCAGCCTGAAGACCAATCAATAATTGCCCTTACAATCGTGGTAGCGGTGGCTAGGCCCACATGACATTGTGTGTGTGTGTGTGTGTGTATGTTTGTGCATTCACACCACGTGCTGCAGTTGTTGTGTATGTTCACATGTAAACTATTGTAATGGCGAGGGCAGTGTAGGTTTGAATATTGCTGCCTCTTCTGCGATTTCGCCTACGCTGTCTATTTTTAATTGTTATATCCCCGGCTTAGCCACAGTAAACAATCCTCGATCGAGTTAAATGTGCCGACAATTTTGGCCGTGCTCGTAAACTACAGTCGAATAGGTGTTGGCACTACGTCCGTCAGGCATACTATCCCCGTATGTGCGTTTGACAGCGTATCTTAGTGTAGAATTGAACCGGCATAATCGAATAAAGGGGCGAGAGTCGGGCGACAGGTATTCTTGCCAGTTTAATTCTATATACTAGGACTGGCTGTTAAATAGCTCTAGACACGACGACAGTTAGAAGTCACGAAAAGCCAACACAGTTGTCCGATTTTAAGTTATAGGGTGTGCATGTTCTGGTAGCAGAAGTGCCATTGGCTTCCATTCTGCACTCGCTCTCACAGCGTG
Source organism: Paragonimus skrjabini miyazakii (assembly GCA_014338405.1). NCBI lineage: Eukaryota > Metazoa > Platyhelminthes > Trematoda > Plagiorchiida > Troglotrematidae > Paragonimus > Paragonimus skrjabini miyazakii. The sequence continues at coordinate 294,885 of JTDE01000230.1, read as the reverse complement.
CGAGCCACGGATTGACGTAGTCTTTCAGGCTCTAGCCTTGACACTAGGTCATTCGCCCCTAGGATTCACATCATACTATGTCTACCTAGTTGCCGCTTCCAGTTTTCCCCAGGTCGTACAAAGTGCACACAGCACAGCAAACGACGGGTTGGTATGATCGCAAAACATATCCTGGCCATCGAATACCTGTGTATCAAGATCAGGACGCTTGTCGACAGTTAGATTTACCGAAACCATGCCAACTGGAAAGTCTTTGGGAATGCGACAGCTGCGATCAGTTGTGAGTGATTTTCAATCGATATGAAAACCAAAATCCCCTACTAATCATCGGTGTTTTTGTTTATTCGGTTCCTCTGTCACACATCCACAATGCTACAAGGTTACCGATGGTCGAAAACGGAGGGATAGGTTTTCATATCAACTTCCCACTGATATCTGCCTACACATTAAATTTGAGTTGGGGTTTGATCTCGCCGGCCAGTCAAAATAAGAACGCCGAGTAGATCTGTTCACAAAACAGTTCGACATTGTCTGGGAACGCTCGGGATACGCGATCAGTTGGTCAACTACTCCCGGTGCACAGCTTGCGATGGTTGGGTCACGTACTCCGTATGTCATCTGATCGTTTATCGTACCGGGCATTATACACTGAGACCACCAACAGTTGGGTGAAACCACATGGTGGTCAACCAACAACGTGGCCACGAAATATGGAGACCCTGACTGCTCCACTGAGCAAAACGGGTAGGCGTCGCCTGCCTGGATGGGGTTTTCGTGATCACTCAAACCGCTGGTTAGAGACGCTATCCGAGATGGCGGTGTGTCGCAGTCCATGGCGTACCTGCATACACACCATTTCTTAGTCTTTTCTTAGTCTTTCATTAATTTTCAAACTTCTTAGTAGCGTTCTCTTCTAGGATATTCCACGTCACTGTTGAGGTGAACGGCGGCCCGAGCCACAGGACCTTCTAGTCAAGCTCGTGGTTGCTATGACGATGGTGATGATATCAAGGAATTATTATCTTGACTCGATCTATCGTCTGTGTGAAATAGAGAATATGCGAGAAATCCTCAATTTGTTCAGAGAGCGAAAGTAGTTTGCACAAAGCATCTACTACAATGGCTGACCTTTTGCCTATTTTTTCGTCGCTTCATGGCGTTACTTTCCATGGTTGATTGCGGATGGTAACCCTCGTGGCGAATTTCTTTGTTGTTTTGGTGGGAGGTAACGTTCGTCTCGGTGTTCGTCCTTACGCATTTGGGAGTTAGTTTGGAATTGATATATTCGTTCGGAATCACTCGTGGAAGTCCCTGTGCGTCACGTAAATGTTGCTGATTGCGAGCGACCTCCAGCGGAAAATATCTATACGCCATAGACATGGTGTTTGTTCACTGTGACTCATCATCATCATCATCATCATAACAGCCATGAACCTGACCAAAAGGTACTGTGGCTCGGGCCGCCGTTCACCTCAACAGTGACGTAGAATATCCTAGAAGAAAAAGTTACTGAGGAGGCTGAGAATTAATGAGAGAAGGCTAACAGGAAGAATTAGAAATGGTATGGACACAGGTCCGCCATTGACTACGACACATCGCCATCTCGGATAGCGTCTCTAATCAGCGGTTTGAGTGATCACGAGGACCCCATCCAGGCAGGCGACACCTACCCACTTTGTTCAATGAAGCAGTCACTGTGACTGTGTTTACCTGATCGATCCTTAGGTTCACTTTTATGAAATCCCTACACTAGGTCCATATTTTCGAATTAACAGTCCGACAGCTAAGATCCTACGTAATCTAGACTTGATGTCCCAAATTTGGTTACATCCCTCTTGTGTATTTACTTCCTTTAAACGTGTCTACCGAACTCCATTAGTGATCCCAGGTATTTGCAAGCAGGTTAACCTAGTGACCTCTGTCGAAATGATGGACAGTCGTCTCTACCTTCTCATATCTCAATACTCGAATCAGATGATTTCGCAACCTTTCTCAACCCTTTCGTTAGCCTTGATGAACGTGCGTTAGTTTTGCAGGTCAAGGACAAAAATAGCTGGTCGATTCTGGCTTAAGAATCTTAGATACACATTCAATTCCAGACTCGTGAACGTGCTCACCAGTATAACTTGCTGACCAGTGTGTCGGAGCGCGCGAACCTCAAAAGCGCCAATGCCCATCAGTTGTCTTAGCTCTAAGAACTTGAGGTTGGAAACAGAGAAGAAAACTGATCGAGTTGGTCTGTTAAAGCAACGGTACGTTTGCTTACTCTGAGTGTTTATGTTACATAAGTTGGCTAGCTTGAGTGACCTCACTCGTCATCCTGTACTCAACAGCGTGGGCTGCGAATCAACAAAATATAAGGTTTTCTTGAGGATCCTATCTGGAGTCAATATCTCAACAGTCTAACTCACATGACAATTGAGGACTGACCCATCTTTGGGGTATATTGAGTAATATGTCGCTGTCTAATTCTGATCATTGCTCCACGCAGTAAATACATTCAAGGTTCATCAAACTTCTGAGAAGGACTGGTAGCTTTTCAGCGGTACTAAATAGTGCACTGATAGCCACGGCCAACCACTGGGCTATCGGAGTGCTTTTTGCTCAAGAGCACTTTTTCTGCACCCTTCGTTGTTGAAAGTGGCGGTGCCCCAGCACCGTAAATAATATTACCATATAGATCCAGGATGATGCTGCGTTTTGTAAGTATCTCCACGCAATCGGTAATGCGACACGATCCTTTGAGAGTAACTACTCGTTTGTCTGCTCTCCACTACTTTGTCTAACATAAATGTCAGCACAGCTCTCCAGATCAAAACAGCACGTTAGCTGGACCACCACGTCAGGGTAGATTTCCCCTTTGTATACGATCTGACTTTATGTTAAATCGTTGGTCTTTCGCTTGAAGTGTGTATGCTAGAACCTGTGTATGCTAGAACCTGAATGTTCACTTCTCAAGTTTCATAAGGCAATTCTTCACGTGACAGAACCAAGTGCATGTAGTTTCATATCTGCCTTTTGCGCGTGAGCCTTTTCCGGAGTCACATGTTTTGTTTTAATACTTCTGTTATTTCTGGGGGCTGTTAATTTTAGTGCTTACTGTTTGGCAAGACGGCTTGTAAATTGAACAAAGTACTTGAGTGGGGCAGTTTATATGTACATATGTCGGTCTTGGTTTAGAAGCTCTGCTTACTGTTGGTTCATTACTGGTAAGCGAACCTGAGTTACATTTCACACGCTATGTTCATTCCAATCATGCTGTTGATCAGTTTGAGGTGCCTCGCGGAGAGTTTTCGCCTGAAACACCACGTGACATTCACTGTCATGTCACTTGCTGTCTCGTCAAGTGTATGTACACACGTATTTATATAACAGACTAACAAGGACAAGTACTGTAGTACTGTAGACGGTTAATCGGATCATCGGCTGATCGACGTAACCGTTTACTTCGGACAAATTTTGAAGACCGGAAGTAAACCGAGGATACGACCTTACTGTATTTCGGCTACTTCAGCCAACAGGTTACATCTCTTGGATGGTGTTAGGGCGCCCACCCTGTGACCGTCCCAGGGCGCCTCCGTCGTGAGAAAGAAGAAAAAAACCCACTTGACTCAGTCCTAACTAGCGGAACTGTTAAAATCGGTTTAGACTTTTTATACCGCTATGCACATGTGCGATCCTAACTCTTTCTCATGATGTAAGGGGAATGTGTGATCATGACGTGCCCTACAAATACTTTGTACTTGTCGCCCTAGCCGCACCCCGTTTTGTAGAGGAACAAAGCTTCTTATTTTGAACGCGTCTTCTGGCTTGTCTTGGGAGCGAATACTGGAACAGTCGCGGTACTATTCGGGACCGAGATTTTCGTGTGAACTATTACCGGGACGAGAATCCGATTTTATCGAGCGCACCACTCTACCGAGATCGAACCAGCGTATCGTTTAGGTGGGTTTACAACAGATGGTAACTAAATGCGCTCCTGTAGCCTGCAGTGTAGAAACCACTGTTTTTGTCTAGGGTTTTTACAGACGACTTGTATTCAATGTAGAAAAATTACTGCGACGAGAGTAAATTGTTGGTGTAATGCCTGAAGTCTGACTCGCTGACGGTCAGACGTTTTTAGAACTGAATGTGTATCATCACTTGGTCAACAGTGTAGCTGATGAGCCGCATTATCAGTGATCTGAACGTGAACTAATTGTGGCATGAACAGTACTTGATTTCACACAAACCCCTGTTCACGTCATAACACAAGAGTGTGGTTGATTTGAAAATGCGGGGGCTTTCATGGTTTCAGCAGATGCAACTAAAGCTGCATTAAAGGGTTAACCTTGCCGTCGTGATGTACGACCTGTTAATTGAAGCGTTCTACCACAATTATGGTCCTTGTCGATCTGAAGAATGGGGTGGCATCAGAAAATGTTTCGATATCTGAATGTAATGGTCGGCCTCATGATTATCGTTCACTGTGACCAGTTCACTCACATTAGAGGCCGAAAATGTGGGTTCTTAAGTTTTGTCTGCCTCAAACCATATATTAATCGGTCTTAGAGTTGCACAACTGGCAGTGGTCTACTCGGCGTAATTCTCCCACGATTCATGTTAGTTTGGTAGCACTTCGCCATTTATTATAGCGTGCATAGTGTTTTCCATCGAAGTTTGGCGGGGTTTTACCACGTGACTCTTCTTATTTTCAACTGCCACCAAATAGTCTATACTGTCCAGATCCCATGTTCTCCCTTCTTCTAGTTTGCGTTGTCTTCACCATGTTAGTGCCTACGGTGTGCACCGATATTATGGTTGTTACTGGAGCTGTCGTTCGTTTGACGATTTTCATTTGAGCTGTCATTCGGTTGCGCGTCGAGTTGTTACCAACGCCAAGGGTTTATGTCGTTGTGGGCTTACGAACTATCCAGTGAACGCTATGGCGACAGCGCAGTTACACACCGAATCGAATCATTTGGTAATGTAGTGGGAGCTGCTGGTCAATTGTGACAGCGATAGAGATGGTTCCGAGAGGAAGCAGTATACTAGGTAAAACTAGGTTAATCGGAATGCCTGTCAGTGATCATTTGCGTTCATGCACACCATCGTTTGTGTTTTCTGCTATATCGGACAGTGTTTCTACCCAGCAACGTGAATGATCACATGTTTCTCAATTTGACGGATAAAATTTGTTGATATTAGATAACGGCATATTTAGAGTCTTAATGAGGTATAATTACCTTGGTACCTGACTGCTTCGTAGTTTTCGTGGTTTGGATGTCTATAATTCCCAGCTGTCAGCTGACATACGGAGAAGGTTGAGTTTCCTGCCAATCTGCTGCGAGTTGTTTGTTGCCATGTTGCATACAAATTCACATATAGTCTGCTTGCTGTCAGGTTGCCAAAAGTTCGACTGAAGCAGTTGGAGCAACTGGGCTAGACTCAGCAACCGTGAGATTGGTAATTGTTCATCGAGCTACTGCATACGGAGAAGGAGATCGGTCGGTCAATTGATTTATTGTTTGATCCATTGGTCAGTTATCCTGCTGAATACGAACTAGCCGACAAAGATAAGGGTTAACAGGCAGCAGTTTTCTCATATCTCTGTCGCAAATACGTCAGATTTCCTGATCATGTAGTGCAAGATAGATAATATTCAGTCTTACAGCATTTTTGAAAGTGACAACCAGGCGTCAGAAATAAAAGCATTGTAGGTTTCGATTGGCAGTCCGCCGGCTGCGTGCCCACTCCCAAGTTTGGAAAATCCGATAGTGCTGCGCCCAAATGTGACCCAACATGAATATGAGCGAACTTTGGATGATCGTCGTCTTTCTGCAATATAACCGCATTGGATTGCATGCAACAGGCAGCTCGCCAATGCTGATGTTAAACAGCTTTTTGACTGCATCATGTAATGTGCTGTCCAAGATGGTTGGGCCAGCTGAACGTTCCACCCTGTACCAGGACCGATAGTGTTGGCAAAACTGCAAGGTGATTACATAATAACATGGTCACTGGTCACTATGATTCTGGCTGTTACATATGTCGGTCGCTAAGTTGAAGACTTCGTGGCCGTCCATACTGCCGATTGTAGACGATATGCTGCACGGTGGCCTGGTGATATTGATGAGATGCCTACAATCAAACAAATGCCAAATGTAATAATGACCGTCGTTATCAGCTCTGTCATACTCATGAGTACTGTGACTCGAGTTGGCTTTGGTATCGACAATGGCCCGTAGGATAGCGAAACATCAAATGAGTACAAGTGTGTGAAGAATAAGAAAACAAGGACAAAACAAACAGACAATGGAGCTTCAGAAGAGAAAAAGTGGCGCCACAAACTTTGCGGATACAAGCTCACAATTGACTCCGGCACACACCATATCACAGTGTTTCCAACTGGCGGTGTCGATAGTTGCGAACTCTCTAGCGAGATGGACAGCACCTACAAGCCTTGTTTTGCCGGATAGTCTGGGCTTTCATAGACCCTGCCCACGTCACCACTTAGTTTCCTTGTAGTTTCTTCCAACCATTGTTAGGAGCCACATTAAACGACGCGAAATGCGGCAGACGCTCTGTCGACATACAGAGGGCGTGATCCAAACGGCGAAGACTGCATTCTCGTTACCTCGGTTATCGGTCACGAACTCGTGTCCGGATTGCTCACACAAGCACTCCATGTGATACTGGCTAATTAGTAGGGAAAACGGTGGTAATACCGAGAGTCCATAAACATATTCCACTGAAATGGACCATGCCTCTGGTCCACAGCTCAAAATTAAAAGCACACGCTTGTTGTAAATCTTACCCTTATTCGACAATCGTACGTTCTCGCGACGCCGCAAATGAAAAAGATTGACGACTGTATTACGTGCTTTTGCCATCTTCATGAACGGTTTTCATCATCATAGACAGCAATACATCACTGGTTCACACTGATGCTTAACTGCCACACAACGACGAAGAAGAAAAAGCAAATCCTGTATAGGAAGGAAGAAGGAAATAAAAGGGAAGGAGAGGGGACCTAACCACTAAAAAATGGCTACGTCTACATTCAAACACACAACATCAAGGCGCCTACACCTTGCAAACAAACAACCGAGCTGTAAGTGAAAGTAAGGCGTCATCAGCAAGACAGCTTCCTTGCGGCTTTCACTGCCCCGCGTCATTAAGTACACTCACTTCACAGACAACTCGACCAAACAACGACAGCATTCACGCCACTGACCTCGGTTAGCTCGGTTAGCCGCGATCTCACCTAATGTCTCAAGCCACTGACTCTGTGAGTCGCGAGAGCTCCAGCCCGGAAGACGAACCCGATCCACAGTAGCTAACCCCTTCGTGAACGACTTCATTTGTCTACGCCAGGTCATCACCTGTCCATCGTGCGCCAATCGACCGCAGCGTCGGCAAACAGTGCACGGTGTGGCAGGCAACTAGCTGGCATCCTTACTACATGACCTAACCATCTAAGTCTGTGCAAATGTAAGGACTGAACGAAAGAACTCGTTTGACAATCATTACCAAATACCCGCTTCCTAACCTCCTCGTTACTCACTCGTTGGTGCCACCCGATACGAGCGATTGAACGCAGACATCGGTGGTCAAACACCTGAAGACAGTTCAGGTCTTCTACCCTGAGTGGTCAGGTTTCGCTGCCGTAAAGTAATACAGCCCTCACTGTCGTCTAATATACGCGATCCTAAAGCTTCAGAGAGATGCCTTTCTGTCGCCATAAATGCCTCAGATTAGTAAACACCGCTTTAGCCTTGGAAATACGCGCCTCTATTTCATGCCCCACACCTCTGCCGCCGCCGCTGATGCAGCTTCCTAGGTATACAAATCGGTCAACAACCTCCATGACTTCATTATCTAACATTAAATCTACGTAGTCACAGCAATCTTGCAGTAGCACTTTGCATTTCGAGGCTGCAAAGCGCTTTCTGAAGTACTTAGCAGAACGTGGAATTGCATTTAGCGTTGCTTGCGCCGCCTGAACGTTGTCAAAAAGCAAAACCCTATAGTCAACATAATCAAGATCATTCAGCCTTGCACCAGGTAGGAGGTTCACACCAGCATCTTGTGACTGCCGGAGACAATCCTTCATTATTTCGTCCATGACGAAATTAAACAAAATTGGTGAAAGGGAACAGCCTTGACGTACGCCGCTCCTGGTGCTAAAACTGTCAGACAGCTCACCGTAAACCCTAACCTGAGACGAAGTATGGGAGTAAAGCGCCGACAGTATGTTCACATACTTGGTCGGTACAACTCTGCGTTTAAGCGACTATAAAAGTGCAGATGTATCTACCGAATCGAACGCACCTTTATAGTCGAGAAATACGGCAATTGTTGGCCGGCGGTACAAATGACGCTGCTCCAGAATTTGACGAAGGGTAAAAATGTTATCTATACATCCCGACCAGGACGAAAACCTGCCTGTTCTTCTCTAATGTTCAACTCCCGAACTGCAGTGAGTCGGCGGAGCATAATGGATACAAGAGCTCTAGAAATGACTGGGGTCAAACTAATTTCTCTATGGTTTTCGCAAGAGCTCCTGATAACTTTTTTGAATATAGGAACTATTATCGCGTGACTCCAGCATGGAGGGATGGTCTCTGTCATCCACATAATTTGAATCAACTGAGTCAAGGCTTCAACTAGAACCTCTTCACCTTCTTTAAAAAGGTTTTACAAGCTGATGAGTTTGTGCTACCCAGGTAGGTCGGTCGACCGACTATCTCGAGCAACTTGCCTGCAACAACAAAACAAGAGCAATGCCAATCCAATCCCGTAACAGCGCCTTTCACTTTGAAGGTGCGAAATTCGTGCCATACAGATTGGTTCAGCAGGACCTCTATGTTCTCTGAAGAAGAATTATGTAAAGCGATGTCGTCCGCTTTCGTAATGTAGATCAGCTCGGTAGAAGCTTCACTCGAGATCCTCAGAACTTCCAAGTACTCTCCAGAACGCAATCCTCAAAATCTATCGAACTACTCATTAGTAATACAGTTTCTATGCTCATCAGTGGCGTTGGTGGATTCCAGCGTGATCTGTTCGAGAAATAAGGCCGGGACAATCGATCCCCTGGATCATTTGATGGATTCCATATGAGACAGTTGGACGGGAGGGTACCCGAGTCCAAATGTGAAATTTCTGAACTCCTGGCCTGGCTTTGTAGCTCAGCTGGTAGAGCGCTTGTCGCGTTTAGGCATGCTGTTTCTGTCGCCTGTTCGAATCCGGCTGAAGCCCTGACTCTTCACAATTGGGTCTCATCTTAATCATCACAAGCTTGAAAAGGAAGAAGGAGATCGAACACCCACATCGAATGCCACTTGACGTGGAGAATGCCCGGAATGGCTCTTCATAAATGCGCACTCTGCACTCAGAGCGCTTACAACGACTTCAGTGAATCAACACTTCACTCGGACTCCTCTGCGTTGGAGACACCCCCAGATAACATGTCGGACAACCAAGATAAAAGTAACCTTTGGGTCCAAAAGTACCACGCTAATAGAAAAGGAGCGCTGGTGTTCCAAGGTGTAAACCTGATTGATACACAAGAGACCGGGTAAGAAAGCTGTCTGTTCTTTCCTTACATGGTTTTCTCTGTGTTTCAGAAGCCGGTTTATTATGAGGTCCGTCAGCATATTCGATGCGATAGAAACAAGGCTAATACCTCTATGGTTGTCACCTGATGTCCTGACACTTGTTTGGAAAATGGGAATGACTTTTGATATGCACCGGTCATGGGGCACCTCTTCAGTCTCTCACCCGGAACGGAGGGGCGTGGTCGGTTCAGACGCTTTCGAAATGTGCTGGAGAAAGAAGATGCGGACCTGTAACTTTATTATGTTTCAACATTTTAAGCCTCAAATCCACTTCGGTTTCCGACAGAGAATTGTCTAGAATGTCAGCTCACCACACGATCTCCATCATCCACAACTGAATGAGATGGTTCAGGTCAGCTCATCTTCGATGATGTTGTGTAGGAACCCTCTTAAAGAGTTATCGTCATTGCTGGTGCGTGCGGCGAGTAAATCCGCAATACTACATGGGCAGGCTCATGGTGTACTAAGTGTGTGTGTATATGCATACAACCATATACGAAACACTATCAATCAGGGCAAGTTTGTCGTTCTCATTTGAAGGCACATTTTGTTCTCATTTTTACCTTTCCGACGCCTAAAAGAATGAAAAACAGGCACAAACATTAATTTGTACGTAGAAATATATGTGCGTATTATCGTTGTTTACCTATAGTTCTACACGTTCTACAAATTGGTTACACCCACTTCACTGAGCCTTCGTGGCCTACACGTAATCAGTTGGTGGACATAGGTGATCAGTGTTTTATTCCATTCCGTTAACTGAGCATTAAGTTTGCCCAAATGAGGGGCAATTCAACTTGACTGACTGTTCGTTCTTAACAGTCCCACATATGTGTAGTGATTAGGGACTAATGAACCAGTCGGCAAAGGTGGGGTTCGTATTGCAACGGTCTATTTGCAGGCGTCTCCTTTTCTAGCTCAATATGAGGAAGTTTTTTTATTTGCGCCGTCTGCCATTACGAAAGTGTTCGTATGAGGGTCAAAAGCAGACACAACGTACGATTTAGATCGACATTTAGAAGTAGTTCGCTTTTCATCTTCAGCTGTTGTACGTATGCCCTGCTGGACATTCCTCTTGGACGACCAGGAAAGTACTTGTTATCGCTAAACAGTCTGTGGTGTTTGATCTACCCCGTCAGACTTCTTCCATTCATTTTTGACGCTTTGATAATCCAATGTTTCGATAATCATCATTGTTATAGTCAGCTGTAGGTCGTTGGCTCGCATTCGTGCTCAATTGCCATACAACCGTGAAAAGATAAGAGCCTTAAATAGAAAGCAAAGGAGAAGGAGGGGGTGTAACCTACTTACCAAAGACGCCTATGTCTAGGTGCAGACCTAAGATCTTTTTTTTTCCAGACAAACAGCCAACAGTCAACATCAGTAAGAGGTCCACACCAGCATTTTGTGAGCGCCGCGGACAATCCACCATGAATGTCTTTTATGATATGATTAAACAAGAATGTGAGAGTGGTCAGTCTTGGTGTACACCGCTTGCGCTGCTAAAGCCATCCGATAGTTTCACACTAGACCTCCAACTTGGGTTGAATCGTTTGAATAATGCGGCAACACTACGTTAGCATTCTTGTTTAGCACACGTTCTGAATTTAAGCAGCTGTAAAAGTGTGAGTCAGTTTACCTTTAATGTCTGGAACAGCGATCATTGTTGGCCAGTTGTGTATTTGACGTTGTTCCAGAATTTAGCAAAGTGAAATTTTGATCAGTACGTTCAGAACGAAACTCCACCTGTTCTTCCCTAATGTCTGTTTCTTTAACTTCACTTTTACTCTATGGCATGTAATGTACTCAATGACTTTAGATACGCTTAGGCCCTGGCTCATCTCTCCATGGTTTCTGCAAGAGCCTCTGACTCCTTTCTTGACTGAAACTGTCATCAAATTACCCCAGCACAGAAAAACATTTTCAGTTGTCCACACTAATTGATGCTACGGAGCCACGGCTCGTACTTTGAAAGTGTTTGCACGAGGTCATCTGGACCAACAGACCCATTGCGTTTGAGAAGCGAACTATGTTTGCAGTTCTCAGCCGTGGTGGATCGTTTTGAATGTGCCTACGTTACAAGTTCGCGGCAGTAACACGGTAGATGCAGGAGACCACCTACCTCTTAACGTGTTCTTCCTACCAGTCCAACCTCGCGGACTCATTGTGGATGAGTGCACCATTTGCGTGGCCAGTGATTTTTACTGGCAGATGGACACCTTGGATCAGTGTTACGGATAAACTTGATGAATCTGTTAGTGTTCGTTAAAATCTTCTTGTCTCTAAGGTTATGCATAATTTATAAGTTAAATGCTATCGAGTATGTTTTTTAGTGGTTGGTTGTTTTGATAATCCACGAACGCTGCCGGCACTTTCTCTGTTTAAACGCGTAATATCGCAGTCACAGTAAGTGTGCCATCTGCGTAGGTGTCAATCGTCGCTCTATTTAGCACATACGCTCCCTGACCGAACTCTCGGTTTCACCTGGTCGAGTGTGGCTTATCGGATAATATGCGCGTCGTGTGTGCCTGTCTCAGTGATCGATCGTTTTGTCCGAAATTGTCTGCGTTGACCCTAGTGTCACGTCGCGAGGCCCTGTGCCTGCTGCATGCGTCCGCGTCGGATTGGCGCATGGATGTGTTTGATGGGGGCAGGCAATCGCACTGCACTTCGACCGTCTGTCCGTTTGGCCTAACTTGCCGCATCTAAGGTCACTCGTTGAGTCTGTCCCGGCTGCGATCGCTTGTCCTGTTTGCGCGCATTGTCTCTCGCAATGTTTGATCACGTGTCTGGTTATCTACGTTAGAGCAAGTAGAGGAGTGGTTCGTTGTCGGGCTTCGCCCCCTCCCCCGCAGTGACCATTCGCGCGGTGCCAGCAGCTCCGACATTTCATCGCTGTAACGTTTGTCCGCTGTGCACGCCCTCGTTTTTTTCCATTTGTGTCTCGTGACTTGGCTCAACGGCCTGCCAACTTAACAAACAGTATCTCTCAGCCCTGTCTGGTATTTTAATCACGTGCCGGCAACAAATATCGATTTGCAGACTGGAACGTTTAGGTTGATATAATCTGAGGCTGTCTTGCAAATGATGTAAACACCCGACGAAAATTTTATGCGGCCATCAGCCATCATAGTTTTCTGACAACAGCTATTTTTCACAACAATCGTACAACTGCTATGATATAGAAACTGTAAACTGAGCTCCATCAGTAGGGCTTTTTACAGAAAATGAATTAGGCACAAAGTACGAAAAATGGTTGCGACTATGCAACGATGCTTTGAGGCTGACACATCGGCCCTACGTTATTTGACAGTATGGGCCTCAAGCGTTTTTAGAACAGAATGTGTGTCGTCACTCGGTCTACAGTGCAGTTGCCGAGCCGCACTGTCAGTGATCTGGGCTTGGACTAATTTGTGGTATGAACAGTACTTAACTTCACACAAGCACTGCCCACGTCATAACACGAGGATATGACCTGGCTGATTTGTAAAGGCGGGGGATTTCATTGTTTCAACGCTTGCGGTTCAGCGTTCGAGAAATCGCCAAATATCCCATGAAACTGGAGATGTTACGAGTACTTGGGATGGGTAAATGATATCGCGCCCTCGGGTCAGGATGTGTAGATTAAAGCCTTGTTTTGCTGGAAAATTGCAATCCATTTCCGGTTTGAAAGAATGGATCACAACGGAAAATGTTACAGTGCCTGAATGTAAGAATCGGCTTCATGATAACTATGGAACACTGAAAATGCTACCCATGCGATTACCGTGCGTCTGTCGTTGGTGTCAACTCCATCACATATCCATATCTCAATTACCCTTCGAACGGAATCAGCCCCATTCAGGAGGCGTACGGACGTCCATCGTGCAATCCGAAATCACGGATTATTTGCGGAACATTCACCGTCTACTTCATGAATGCGTTCATTTTCTATAACACTGATTACAAATTGTATAGCTGGTCATTTGCCACACCCTGCTGTCCTTGGACTTAAATTTGTCTGTGTTCCTTTCTATTAAGAAGTTGAATATTTCGAATTTTTGTATACATTACTAACCGTCTCTCGGCAATTACTCAACAATAACGATGCGCATGTGCCAGTCACGTGATCGTGAGTTCGAGGCTGGTTGATGTAAATGCTTTTGCCTGTCCATGAGCAGCCTGTCGGTCCACACTTGACTTCACATCTTTCTTAATAGATTTATAAGCAGGAACATAATTGAACTTGAACAACCCCTCGCAATTTTGTCGGTTTCTCCGAGTGTTCATTTTCTTACTGGTGTGTATTCTCTCAGCCTGTTATGCATCTTCTACGATCAGTGACTTATGTGAATTCAATGCTTTTTGTTATTCGACGCACTGCTCTCATTGTCGCGACTGAACATGTGAACTGTAGCTTAGGACAAAGATCCTTCTGCGAACAGCTGGTATCAGTGACCTCCCACGGGGGGTGGGGGGGGGGTGGGCAACTGTTTCGGGTGTCGAAAATCGTACCCAAGATTTGTGATTAACTGTCATAATGTTAGTCCAGGCACTTATTCACTGGACCACGGGATTGCTATAAAGTATGTAGGCTGTTTTTTTCCTTTATAGGCTGTAGTCGCTCAGTCGTTTGTGGTTGGCTGACCTGAAAATATCCAGTACGGACCGCGAAAAGTTGTGAAAGTAGTTTTTATAATCATTCGGTCCAAGTTGCCACCAAAGAGGTGGTGGACAGCTGTTTTAACCTTGTTCAGTCTTGTTAGCATTTTGCACTTCGGGGAATCGAATTATATAGCAACAAACTCACCTTAAGTCTCTGTATCGTAGCAGTGTATTTTGACGTTTCTGTCTGTCTATCTCTGGTTTAGTGGTATCTTTATTCCCCATGCATTCCTGGGTGACGTTGTGTGCATCAACCAAGCAGGTTAGTCATGTGTCTCCCGCATCACATGGCAGTTCATATCGAACACTATGTTTCTGTACATCATCTTTCCATCACACAACTAGCTTACTACATAAGATGTTAGCTTGTACTGTAGTTGGTTGTCAAGCCCTCAACATCAGCGCTGATCTACGGACTCAATTGGGTTTAAGGTAAACGGCACAGATGACCGGCAAATGGGTTAGTATTTACAAACGTCAGCATCTGCCGTTTCTACAGTAATATATGTGGTCAAAGTTTACGGAGTAATCAAACCTGATGAGTGGCAACAATCACTGAACCGATCGTGTGCTTCCGGTGAATTTTGGGCGGCAAACACATACTACTTATGCTCCCATACCTTATCGAATTTTAATTCTACCTGGAAGCCTGAGTTGGATTGAGTTTCTGAACAGTTTCAGTCAGTGCTGTTAACATCAGCCCAGTTTCACATGCTCCAATGAATATGAGCTAGACCTCAGTTAGCTCGCAAATGTATGTACCGAAAGTAGATTTAGTTGGATTTTCTATATCTTAGTATAGTCGGTCCGATTGATTGTTCATGATAATAATCTCACCAGTAAATTGCTTGTTCTGTTCAGCTTTAAATCTTCGTATAATAATTGGTTGCCATTCTGTCAAGCATTAGCCATATCATACCGCATTGCCATATGGATTTCTTCATTCATTGTCTAAAAATTGCATTTGAGACCATTTACTTGCACATACGCCCCCACTTCTTCCATCAATCAACACTACTCATTTTGGTCTCTCAAAACTGACCACCACTCTGTTTAGCCGTTATGGCAATTATTCTCCATCCAGTTGATTTCCAGATGGTTTTAACATCCATTTCGCCCACTTAAGTATCCGATTTTTATCAGCATTGGGAGTAAAGGGATATTTCTTCCCGGCGTATGCTTTACATAGCGAGTAACATGACTACGGTCCATTAACGGACACGATGCTTTGGAGGCCATCCGATTGATTAGTACACAATTCTTGTCCAGGTTCTGTCAGGTTGTGTCCTTCTTACTCTCGGTTGCCCTCGTTCTGGAAACCTCGTCTCCCATGTCACTTCGTAGTTAGTAAACAAACAGTCATGACAGTTTTCAGTTTATCTATTCCGTCATTTATCTGCCTAGAGCGATAATGCTTTGTTCATGTTATATGGTTGACTATCACAATTACAATACAATTTATGTTATCTGGGTCGGTCGTTGAAGACATATTTTACAATTGACTTCAAAATACATCAGCCGCCCAAAGTTGGATACACGCGAGCACTTACTCAAATGTGACGCGCAAGTCATTTAGTGGATTTGTTTCCCCCTCCCTTGTTAGATGAACTTGCATGCATGCATACACACATACAACAGCTTTCGACCGATCAATGATTGCGTCGAGGCTATGCCAATTGCATTGTCTGTCTGGCCACCTGCCGAGCTTGAGCACGATTACTTCATAGACATTAGAAATGATATGATAACTCGGTTGGTTATTGCCGAGTAATTGAGGATTTGTTTGACCTAACTCGACCACC
This sequence comes from Paragonimus skrjabini miyazakii, assembly GCA_014338405.1. Lineage (NCBI taxonomy): Eukaryota > Metazoa > Platyhelminthes > Trematoda > Plagiorchiida > Troglotrematidae > Paragonimus > Paragonimus skrjabini miyazakii. The sequence goes on along the minus strand of JTDE01000230.1, from coordinate 278,840 downwards.
ATTCACTTTGGATCTTGGCTTTCGCATTCCGATAGACTTTCTAGCCAACCCTTTCAAAATTTGCGAAGATGCTTGGGCGTTTGGATATACTTGTTCAGTCCTGCTCAATTTGAATTCCGTGATGCAATGATCAACATGACTACCTCATAAGAACGTAAGTTAGAATTTAATTCGCGGTTGTGGTAAGGGTGTGCGGTGGTAACAAGCCCTCTCCTTTTCTTTTCAAGAATGGTGGCGAGAGGTTGATTTCAGAACTGACAAAACTCTTCCAGACGATTTCGTGATTGGTGCTTATAAACAGTAATTCCCGTTTTCAAAACGGGGACCCGAAGTCTTTGTGAGAACCACAGAGGCGTCAGTTTGGTGTCTGGCGCGTCCAAGTTACTCACTGGCCTCATTTTACATCGGCTCACTAAGCCCAGAGAAAGCCAGATACGCAAAGAACAGACAGGATTCCGATCCGGTGCATTGATCATATTGCGACGGATCTTGGAACATCGACACTGTTACAGACAGCCGACAGTCGTGGTCTTTTTGGACCTAAAGGCTGCTTTCGATTCAGTTGCTCGGAATGTTCTCTAGAGCTGTCTCCTTCGCAAGGGAGTTTCAGGGAAATACGTAAATCTGTTGAGCTCACTGTATGCTCACTCTACAAGCAGGGTGAGAGTTTATGGACAACTGTCTCGGGCGTTCATCACTTCTAGTGGTGTTCGTCAGGGGTGTCCGATTTCCTCCTTGTTCAGTTTTGTCATGGACGACATTCTGGAGGGTGCGCCTCGGGAATACAGTGGGCTTGGTGTTGAACTTCTTCCTGGCGCTAGATTGACCGATATGGAGTACGCGGACGACATTGTCTCACTTAACCCCTTTGCCGAAAACATGCAGACCATGCTGGGCAGGTTGAGCGACCGGGCTGGTTTGTATGGAATGTGCTTTGCACCTTCAAAGTGCAAAGTGTTGCTTCAAGACTGGGGCACTTCAACTCCTACTTTCTTCATTGCAGGTAACCCGCTTGAGACCGTAGACAGTTTCACATACTTGGGTAGCACTATCTCGTCAGCCTGTAATATTGCTGCTGAGATATCAGTGAGGATAGCAAGGGCCCCAGTTGCTTTTACCAAACTGCGTCATCTGTGGCGTCGAAAAGACGTTCGGTTGTCGCTGAAAGGAAGGGTGTATAATGCCTGTGTGCGTTCCATTTTGCTTTATGGTTCGGAAACGTGGCCTGTTCACAAAGAAGACATCAACAGGCTTGCTGTGTTTGACCATTGTTGTCTCCGCGAATTGGCCCATATTAAGTGGACTGATGGCGTGAGTAATATGGCAGTTCGCCGGCGCGTATTCCGGAAGGCTGAGGATGCGCGATCAATTGGTCAACTACTGCCGGTGCACAGCTTGCGATGGTTGAGTCACGTACCCCGTATGTCATCTGATCGTTTATCATACCGGGCATTATATACTGAGGCCACCAACAGTTGGGTGAAACCACGTGGTGGTCAAGCAACAACGTGGTCTCGAAATATGAAGACCCTGACTGCTCCACTGAGCAGAACGGGTAGGTGTCGCCTGCCTGGATGGGGTTTTCGTGATCACTCAAACCGCTGGTTAGAGACGCTATCCGAGATGGCGATGTGTCGCAGTTCATGGCGTACCTGCATACACACCATTTCTTAGTCTTTTCTTAGCCTTTCATTAATTTTCAAACTTCTTAGTAGCGTTTTCTTCTATGATATTCCACGTCACTGTTGAGGTGAACGGCGGCCCGAGCCACAGTACCTTTTAGTCAGGCTCATGGCTGTTATGATGATGATGATGATGATAACGATGATGGTGGTAACAAGCTCTAACACAAATGAGTCTCCAGCCTAGTTTTTCCTTTCCAAAATGACTGGTTGGAAGGCTTGTGGAAATCGGGAAGCTGCGATCATTTATAAATAGTGACCAATTCGTATGAGCCATTTTTCCGACTACTCAATAATTTGCTCAGTAATTTCAGTGAGTTCTGTGGGTTCAACTACTCGTGGAGTCATCAATTTAAATTCCCTAAAGAGTTATTGTATTCGCCTTCGAGGCGATTGGGTAGTCCAGATACTACTGGCAAACGAATGTGGCTGAACGTTTGCGTATGATAATTCAGTCGTGCTCATTGTGAAGTCAATGGTGCAATATCCAACACGGTTGCCGCCCAAAGGCGTGACTGAAGTTCGAATCCCGATTGTGGCAAGGATATGCACTACTGACTAGCCACAGCAATTGCGTGACTTGAGTTTACTACTCGTTTTCAAAAGGGACTAACTGGAAAACCTATCGAAGTGCGCTGGCCGCGATGCAATGTGAATGGCATTCGATTACTAGCTCTCAGTCAGACTGCCTGTTAAATCTTTTAACCTTGACGGGTGGATTGAACGAGGTATACTCAAGTCGAAAAAATTAGCCTCCCGAGTCGGACGCACACTCGACGTGCAGTCACATAGGTGAATCTACGATGCGGTCCATCGCACAGCTCTCCCGAACACGTAAGCACACAGCGATGAGGCTGACCTGGTTGGCATATGGTTATTTCTGTTTGAAACATTTCGTATTGACTCGTCAGTACCAAATTTACAATAACACGGGTGCGTTTTTTTTAAATAGCAAACAACTAGAGGGGTGGATAATCAATAAGCGGGATAAGGTAGGTCATTAAGTCCAGGGAAGGGTCAAGTTCACGAACAGTTGTTTCTGAACACAGAGAGCTGGCTTGAGTCGATTGATTGCGACTGCTTCAGCAAACCGTAAGAATCTTGGGTTAGAATGACGCAACAGGACTCTGAATGCACAAGATGGATCGATAACGTGACCAGTGGTCAGGATGTGTCTTGCGACTGAGAAGGCTGGCTGTTTACGCGTTTCGGCAACATTGCCGTTCTCCGGTAACACGGACTTCTGCACCCATTTAGGTAGATGTTCCTTCATTCTGGAGCTCAGGCATCTCTCGGTTCTGTCTATGTAACTTTCTCCGCAGTTACATACAAATTGGTAAATACAATGTGAATTGGCACCGATACGCTGATCTCCTTTGACTGAAGGCACCGGTAACTTCTGAGTCCGAGCAACTACACGGAGTTCAGCTGCATTGAAAGTTTGCTCAATCGAATTCCTCAACCGTTGTTTTGTTTGGTGCATGTTATAATCACTCTTAAAAGGCAGCTCTATGTAGACCTTCTTTTTCTCTACAGTGACCATCTCTTCGGATGGTACTTTTTGTCTACTGTGTCTATCTATGAACCTTCTGGGGTAACCATTTGATTGTAGAACAGAAGTAATGAGATCTAATTCTTCCGCAAGACTGTCATGCGTACCGATTCGCCTTGCTCGTGTAAAAAGCGTATTCACTAATGTTCGTTTATGTTGGACCGGTGTGAAGCTGCTGAAGTTTAAGTATTGGCCGGACCACGTAGATTTCCTATAGACAGTCCTTTTGACTGAACCATCTTCTCGACGACTTATGAGTATATTTAGAAATGGCAGACAGTTGTTGATCTCAAATTCACAAATAACCTTCAAGTTAGGGTGACAAGTATTTAGACGTTGCACCAGGTTATCTATCGCCGGTTTAGATCGACTGAATATTAATGTGTCGTCGACGTAACGCTTGTAATATGACAATATCTGCAATCGTTAAGAGAGCTTAAGTCAAAAAACCTAGTTATACTTAAGCCGGGCAAGGCCTCTGGGGCTGTCGTTTTAAACAAAGATGCGTATGTACAGAAGATGTTGTCAATATTGGGTGACAAAACAAAGTTCCAGCGAATAGAAAATGTGGATAACGTCACCGAAATAGAGGATCGCATTGGACGACATCTTCAGCCGCTCTTACAGTTGAGGATTATTGATGAAGTAATGTATGAATCTCTTAAACAGTCTCAATCAATCGACTCAAGCCAGCTCTCTGTGTTCAGAAACAACTGTTCGTGAACTTGACCCTTCCCTGGACTTAATGACCTACCTTATCCCGCTTATTGATTATCCACCCCTCTAGTTGTTTGCTATTTAAAAAAAACGCACCCGTGTTATTGTAAATTTGGTACTGACGAGTCAATACGAAATGCTTGCATCTACTAGTGTTCGTATTTCTGTTTGGTTATTAATTGCTGTGTGGCCAGATGGCTTCGTGTTTCCATGTTTCATTGACTTTATGGGCAGTGAATGGTTTGTGGCTTATCCAATAAGTGTCCGATTCAATGGTTGTCTGCATGTTTGGAGAATAAATGTGATGCGCGCTCTCAGCGGCGTTACAGTCGTTTTTGCGATTTTGTCAACTAATTAAGATTAAACGGATATCAATTATAAAATCAGAACGATGGTTTATAACGATCTATGTAGTTTTGACACGAAAACTGCGCACTCCTTAGTGACCTATTACAGAATTGTTTGTCGAATATTGAATGCCGCAGAGTGTTATTCGTTTGGCTTACATTTTTGACACAGGTATACTTTATTGTCCTGGCCACTTATCTTTGGTCAGAGTTCAGACGCGAAATTGGTGATAACAGTGTGCGTAGTCTCTGGAATTCATAGTGTTTATTGTAATGAACAATGTTTTATAGTACAGATAACTTTATTTCAGCACTGCAATTATAATTTACGTTAAACACGCAGTGTCCTACTGAACTCGAGGAATGGCGATTTTTTTGAGGTGCTTGAGAAATATTAGACGCAGTTTGCAACTCGACTTCCAATCAGTGTGAACAGAATTTTTCCCCGCTTTGATATTCCTTGAATAAACTTAAACGACAGGTTAACGAGAGACTAATGGAATAACTTCCTACAATCCAACTACCATTCCGATAATGTAGTATATAAAGTTCGCCTGATGGTTAGAGAAAATTTCTCATATTGCAGCAGTTCTGCCAATAATCGTTTGTCCATAATGTGCTGGTTTACAAGTGAACGAGTCAAATACCGTGGAAAACATTCAACGTTCTTTCCTCGCTGCTTTTCCTTCCTTATAGATCAACGATTTCGAGTGACCTTATGCAAGTCGACGGACGGTAAATTGTCCCAGGGTATTCAAGGCAGTTTGCACGTTCAACATTTGAGACTTTGTTTAATCGGAGAACCGTCTGCCGGCTGCAAGTTCATCTGTTCTTGGCGACTAGACGCTATTGACCACGCTTACACCATGCCCGTATCCACCAACAACGCGTCGGTTCCAATCAGCGACACACAGTCTACTGTCACCCGTAAATCCTACGGCGTTGACGTTTGCCATCGTTCATCTCGCGGTAACCTGTCTAACTCGAACAATGCTGCCACGACATCTCATAAAACTCCACAGAAGAACGTGTTCATTTTGGAAGCTAACCAATCAGCTGGAAAAGGTATGCTGGCTGTGTTTTGAATTCTCCATTTGCGATTGCTAAAGAAGGAAGTATAGATCATTTGTTCTGCATGAATGCCACTTTTATACTGATGTCCTCATTTTCGGCTGCTTGGTTGTATGGCATATTTCATTTAATCAAATGAAGACTGGACGAAGCATTAAGGCATAAGGTCACAAGTTGTGAGTATTGTTAAATAGTACTAATTATCAGGATAGCTTCGAGTAGGTATGTCTTCTGCATTGCTGATTATAAGTGTTATGGTATGGCATCATCTCCTCAGCCTGTCCCATGATGCTGAGGAAGTATTTACGAAGATGCCAAAGGCTCATGTTACTGTTTTACGGAGGTCTGCATGATGCTCATAAGTGATCCACTTTCATTCATGGCGTGAAAGCGACCTATTGGCGGCAATAATGTGAACAAGCTTACACCATCTGACCACCGTTGTTTCCGTCTACCAGGCCTCATCAGAATAGATGATCATGCGAGTAACTTGGCCACTCACCAGTGCGTATTTCGGAAACCTTGGGTACACAAATAGTTTGTCAAATACAGTGAAAATTGATTAACATGACCACGTCTGCTCAATCACTTTCGGTCGCGTTAACCGGATTATTACGCGGAGCAAAGTAACTTGTTACCCTTCTTGTCAATATTCTTTTAATGTAACCTGTCCGTCATTGCTGCGCGTGTGGTCTTAACAGCCGGTACTCAACTCGCAGCGCGTTTTTGATTGGAAGTACAAGTCTGGAATGTTTACTTTGAGATTTTGCTGAAACTGCCTATGAATGTTCCTTTGCCCAACATTCTCTATCAGTGCGTAAACGGTATCTCTCAATAATGCCGCTTAGTAAATTTAATGATTTATGTTTTCAACTTGACGGGAAATCCCATTTGTGAGATCATCGATTTAAATTAAGCAGACATTTATTGCGTCCATTCTGGCGAATGTGGCTGAACCTTTGCATACAATAATTCGGTCGTATTCATTCTGAGGTCATTGGTGCATTGGTCAGCACGGTTGCTTCATGAGAACGTGACAGTGTTCAAATCCCCATCGTAACAAGTACATAACTGCTGAGTAGCTGTAACAAACGCTGGAATCAATTCCAGTGGTAATTTTCAAGAGGACTGTTTGGAAAATCGATGTTACTGCAAACGCTGTGATCAATTTTGGTTGATGTTCAGTTGTTGTCAGCCGAATCCTCCATGTTTATCTGGTACAACTCACACAACCCAAACGTCACCTGCTGCCCTCAAAATTGCTGCTTCATGTAGTACTTTACGGTTGAAGAATGATTTCTTTTGAATCGTACGAATCCTCGGTAAGTTCGCGTTGGGGTCACATGTTCTGCTAAGTGTCCGAAATATCCAAGTCAGCACTGACGTCCGGTTCATGACACTGTATATTATCATCAACAGTAGCGTTTTCGTCGCTTTAGACAGGAAGTGCTGGACCCCCTGAATTTGCACCATCGACTGATGAAGCTTAAAATTCTGCTTTATAAGCCTTCTAACCGTTTCGGTTGTAACACTTTCAAGCATTGTCAACCGTTCTGGTTATACTGAACGTTGTGCTTCGGCGTGCTAGCTTATTATGGTCATGTTGACTTATCCATGTGGTAATCGCTTTGAGATTTCCCATAGACACTCTTGTGGACGATAACATGACCGGTTATTTAACGATTGAACTGGTGTTCAGTACCAATGCATGCCGTCTTTTCAAGTTCAAAGTCGGTGTTTTCTGCTTTCTCCAGTTTTGGATTGCTTTCTGGATGTGTAGTTTGGGCTACTTTTTAAGCACCATCTGTTTCTCCGAATTGTCTTTATGTTTATTGGATTTTGGTTCATTTACGCTCACGTCGGTAGCCTTTTTCTTTAAACATTATTCAGAGGGGATCAGTTTCTAAACAGTTAGTGGATATCAAGTTAGTTGCATAGAACAGCATTTGCTCATACAGACAAAGGTTGTTAGACCGAATTTTTGGCAGATTAATCCGTGACCATGTTGACCTGCCTTCACTAGGTTATAGAAGTGCACAACCTCCATCGAGTCATCTAGGTTCTTCGTGTACTGGGTGGGCGCTTACCGTTCAGAGTGTGATCCGTTGATTCTACCACCGACGGTGGCATAGTCAAAACATGAGGTGGTTGTGCAATACTGTAGGCACCACTTTTTAATGTGGACTAGGTTCTTGGGTAAAACAGATCGACGTTGTTTGTCAGGCTGAAGTTTTCTTGGTAGTCTTCCTCACCAGATAACGACACTATCCAAAGCGACGGTGTGCTTTGTCTACATCCTGATGAGTGTTAGTTCTCATAGTTACTCCTCGTCATTGTGGCAACAAGTTGCGGCCCTATCCGCATTGCTATGCGATCAGGTTCAAAGTTCATCACGTACGTGTGGTGATACGCTCAGTAGCGTTGACTGGTTGTCTTTTGAACTACTCTAGCTTTTCTGTCTTTCTTACTCTTATTGTTTATTCCTTGCCTTATTTCTTCTTCCTATCTCGAGCTTTTGTGGTCTTGTCCTGATATCTGCCTAGGTGTACTACATGTGTTTAACGTCCTGGTAACGATGCCAGTTGTCGATGTTGTGATTCCAGGTTCGAGCCTGGATAGCCTAGAATTGTTTTATCATCAAAGACCGTTCAGTCTGAGTAGTATCCTTCCCACGTGATAATAATAGTAGTAGTTTTGTGGTTTATGTACTAAAAATTGAATTTTTTCTCCTTGACCTGCGTCTAATGGCTCTCAGAAACTCTGTTATTTTTAAATCGTCTTGTGTTTTTGTGCCAGGTCGTGGTTCGCATACTTTCGAGTTGGATGGAGGATCTCTTGATGAGCTTTCCACCGTAATCGAGCGACTCATGGCGCAACGGTACAATCCCGAGCTTCGGTCTACTCGTAAATGGACCGACAGTCAGCTACAAGGCGCTGGTCAGTCATCGACGGGTTCCGTTCCCATTGCTCCTGGCCCATGTGCTCGTAATTACGAAGTGGTTGTTTCCAGCTCCTGTCCTCGTGCACAGCAGTTAGAATCCTCGCCGGATGTGTGCAGTAGTCGTCATTCAATGTCTCCTGCCCAGAATGTCCCTTCACGAAGCCATCCGACCGGTCTTTGTGTATCTACTTCCAGTCCATTCACCACACCGGAAAGCGGTCTGGCTGTGCGCACCGAGGATTCATCGAGCGCGCTATCCAATCACCAGTTGATTTATGGACGCTCGGTTCCCGCGCTTCCTACTAATCGGCACTATTCGAATGTTTTCCCATCTGCTTGTTCGCTCTCCCCGCCTGACTTGTTATCCGGGTTATCGAAGCCGTCTGAATGTAGCTCTAGCCATAGAAGAAATCCCGGTGAACGAGGAGCCGAGCTTCTGAATAACAGCCATACGATTGATAATACTTCCGGATACAGTAAGTTTCGTTCGGCCGCACAATTTTTGTTCTCCGAAGTGTTTTGTAAGGCATGTTATTTGTATGACCCGTTTGGGTTTTCCTGGTAAATCTTCCTCGTTGCCACTTTCCACACTCGATAATTATAGAAAATTCCAGAGTAAAACAGGACGTGTGTTTTCTGCACGATGAGCTGATTGGTATTTTCATGCTATCGTGTTTCACCACAGTTCTGTGAAATGTCTGACTTATCCCTGCCACTTCTCTTACTAATTATAGTGCTCTCAACGAGGCTGCCATGAAACCTTAGTCCTCTCACAGAATTGCATAGGAAAAAAGAAGACGTCTCTAAAGTAGCTGACCGCTTCTCACTCAAACATTAAGCAAAGCGTGATTGTTAATTTTAACATAGGCGTAGTTGTTTGGAAACAAAAGTGGTCGTTTATCTGGAAGTTGTTGAAGCGGCTAACAGGTTTAACCTTTTCTTCCAAGATACCCGTCCGCAATGTTGAAAATTTTACTTATCTTCATGAGTGGTTCTGTCATCTCCCTTTGCATTATGCCGTCGAAGATTCGATCATTTTTAAAGATCTGAAAGAACTGAACTTCAGTAAATCAGGTAACTCAGATGGTCTATCTCCCACTCTGCTAAAGTGCGCACGAGATTTAGTACAGCCGCTAGTGGTCATATTTTCAGTGCATTATGTGATGCCATATGCTAGAAGTTGGAAAACTGCTAGTATTATTACTATTGCCACAGAGGGGTACTCCGAAATTCTGATCCTTAGCATATACCTCGATCGTGTTAAGTAACTGTTCAAGGTAGTATCAAACCATATCGGAAGTAGCATTCAGTGCCAGTCTGCTTATCGTCTCTCAGGTTCCACTTTGGGTGTGCCCACCCACCTGATTCATTCCATTCTGCCGTTCTCCGGTCAAAATGTTGAGCAATTCGCATGTTTCCTGGACTTTGGTGATGTATTCCATCGCGTTAACTTCTCTAGCTTCTTCAAAAACACGTATTCGGTGGGTCATCAGGAATATTTCACTAATCGTGTCCACTCCACTGGCCGTTTTCTGTAGGCTTCGACGTATTTCAACAAGTCTTCCGGTCACAATTTTTACTTTCCTTCTACGATATTTTAAAGCCTACTCTTCCAGGCACCGTTATTCTCAGGCATACAAATGTGTTGTTCGGCGTAGACTGATTGAGGTTCAACTGAGTCCGTGTCGTAAAATGAATTGTACCACTCAGTTAATTGATTTCGAATCCGTTCTTTACTGTTTCTTCAAAATGTATGAACTCTTTATTTTCATATCACGGAATGTTCAGTGACGATACTAAACTTATCGTCGTTACCGTCGCACCCCACCTTATTATTGCTGAGCATTCAAAGTTACATTGAACCATAACGTGACGTTGTTTCTCCTTGTGATTTATTTCTTCGCACAGCTCAGAAGTATACTGTTTTGTCTTACACCTTATATCCTTTGGTCACTTCCAACCTTATCTCCCGCTTCATAGATGCGTATTTACTCACCTATTAGTGATATTAGTATTCCGTTATTTTTATTGTCTTGTTAACCAAGGTTTTCCAATCTAATATCTCGATCGTCGAAGCATTTATCAAAATACAGGGCGTCCCTGAAATGAATTTTTAACGTTTATGCTGTTGCACAGTAACTTACTGCTGCTTAGAAGCTAACTCCAACCTTTTCTCATTCAATCGCTATCATTCTCTGCACACTTCTCCTTAGTCCAGGCTCACGATTTCCATTAGAGGTCTTCATTCATCTCACCATTTGCTTGAACGATAGTATGTGCTTCCAGTATAATTCCCTATTTAACCAGTTTCTTAGCGAATCCTAATCGTATTTATCACGAACCTGTTGTACATCATGGCTAGTTTTTTAGCCTCTCTTATTATCCAACTCATTAAAGGATTGTTCTGCTGTCGAATATCAACCCTTCAGGATGCTTGCGGTGTTTCTAGACTTAATTTGCATTGAAACTTGGTACCGTGCTGCAGTTTTTCTGTCCCACTTATACTAAGTGCTGTCTCCTTACCTGAAGTCAGACTGTGAGCTGTCCGAGACTTGTTCTGTCCAATCCCGTTTCTGATGTCTGGTCTTGTCTGCTCTTTCCATCTTTTCTCCATCGTGATAACTTTCGATGAAGTTATCTGAACTAATGAATAGTGCATACAATCTACAATTCCCATTAAGGTCAGTAGGTAAACAAGTGAAAATCGATATCATACGCGATTCGGTACTTGATTCAACCAACTGGCTTCTCAGGGCGTGCCTCCCACTTGCATGTTGCACGGTGTTGCCGGTTTATCACAATCGATGTGCGTTTTGCATAAGTTCGTCTGTCATATTCATGTTTTTTGCCACTTGTGTCAGTTGGTCAGCACATGCTTTGTGTCCAAAGCTTAAACGGGCCGGTGCGGCATAAAATCGATACTGTGTTGCCTGTTCGTACTTTTTCCAGTCCGTGTGAACAAATGTTGCGCATACTTTCTCATACTGACACGTCTTCGCCCTTTTCTTACTGAGATGCGTCATCGTCTGTAATCCAAGACTTCTGACAGGACCAGACGCTCCGATAGTCTGAATTGTCTGGCTTTAAGCCCCATTTGATTTCAGGTATGCCATTGGTTTGATTGACAGTGTGCTCCAACATATTGACCACTGATGTGGACCTGTGCATCGGTGACTGTAATGCAAACGCACGTGCACATGCATGCCTGTCGTTAGTGTTGTTGTCGTCGGCATCTGCTCATTTCGAATCCAGTGTGCTCGTGCCAACAGGCAACCGATGTCCAGGACATTTGCCCAGGCAGTTGGTGCTACTATCGTGGATTACCCTGTTATCGGAACCCTACCTTTATGGTTCTGGGGAGGGCAAACCAATTCCCAGGTCTGATTTTAGCCTAGCTATGGAGCTGCCAAAGGAATATGAGAACTACTAATAGATCGTCCTATTTTATCCATCCCGGACCGTTGTCTGGGACACATGGATGTTATTTGAATTGATGTTCGTGGACCAACAATGTTTTAATTCAAAAAGTTTGCATTACAAAAATCAAATTTGAAGGCAGTTTTCGGGTTAATAAATATCCTAGTCGTCCACTCGTTTTTCCGTGTCATAATTCGCCTATATACTTCTTTTTCGTCGTGATGTTAGCCACCTGTTTTTGATCAACTATACTAGCGTCAACTGATTAGCTAGTCATTTTCAGGCCCTGCAAGCCAGTACAACATCCTGTTCCTTCATATTATGGTGTGTGCAACTGCATAGAAGTGAACGCAGTTGTCGCAGTACCCACCTGGCATGAATCCGACGCATGTCTACGTAGTGTATTCATCATCCGTATTCATATCTACTTCCCCGTTGTGTATATGTACCACCAATCTATCCACTCGATCAGATTGGATATGGCGATGTTTGTTTGTTTGCTGTTCACTTCTCGTTAACAACATGCTGATCGATGGAGACCAAAACAGTTGGCAATCGTCTGGAAATGGAAGTTTCTCTCAGCTTATTTCACCACCGGGCCTTATTTCCACAGCGCATTTTGGTGGTCATCTTGGCAGCTTGATTCTTAGGACTGGATTGAAGGCGTGACAGCAAGGAAACGCAGTAACAAGCCGGTAGTCATTTTCCATTCAAATGATTTCAGTTTGGTGTTAATGTATAATTATTTTCACTTTTGGGTTCTCATAATTCATCTTCCTGCTTTGAGACATTCTCAATGGGTGTTGATGTAGCAGATTATTCACCCCGCTGCTTCCCCGCTGTTTACTTACCAGACAATCGACAAAGCCCTTACCAAGACTAAATGATTTTGTTTAATTCACTTCGCTATCAGTTGGTCGTAAACCAATTCGGTTCAACCAGAGGTAGTCTTGTGGTCATTCTTAAAGGCTGGGCTATATCGAGATGACGTGGCCTCAACTCTAAACTGATGGACCTTCGACCGAACGGTAGCGTATTTACTTGCTAGGGACTTACTTTTTAAAGCGGGGCAGGCCAATGGTGACAATTCGTCACAAACGCAAAGTGTTGTTTCAGAACTTATACCATAGTTTCGCTAGTATTTCTGGATAGTTGATTTTTCTGAGCAGCATAAATATTTTAATGGTCCATCTCTGAACACTTTCAATAAGTATCAGTATTTTCTAAGATGAGTGTGTTCGGTTCCGGGCAGTCTATACAGTGATTGGTGCCTATCAACAATCATTCCCGTTTTCAAAAAGGGGTCCCGAAGTCTATGTGACAATCACAGGGGCATCAGTTTGGTGTCTATTGCGTCAAAGTTACTCACTGGTCTCATTTTACGTCGGCTCACTAAGCCCAGAGAAAGCCAGATACGTGAAGAACAGGCAGGATTCCGATCCGGTCGAGGTTGCGTTGATCATATTTTTTACCTTGCGACGGATCTTGGAACATCGGCACTGTTACAGACAGTTGTGATATTTTTGGACCTGAAGGCTGCCTTAGATTCAGTTGCTCCTAACGTTCTCTGGAGCTGCCTTCTCCGCAA
>JTDE01000230.1:253816-264608 GCA_014338405.1 Paragonimus skrjabini miyazakii | reverse complement strand
GTCAATGGCGGACCTGTGTCCATACCATTTGTAATTCTTCCTGTTAGCCTTCTCTCATTAATTCTCAGCCTGCTCAGTAACTTTTTCTTCTAGGATATTCTACGTCACTGTTGAGGTGAACGGCGGCCCGAGCCACAGTACCTTTTGGTCAGGCTCATGGCTGTTATGATGATGATGATGATGAGTTTATACAGCCGAACATGGTGAAAAAATCTTCGGGATGGACGTATCCATAAATCCTTCCTAAGCGGTTTAGTCTAATTTGTAACTTATTGGCGATGGCTGTGCATTAGATAGACAAACTTATATTGCCTATCATTAAGGCTATTCGCATACTGATTGTGGAAAATGTGTTCATGACTTTACACTTGCTGACGTCAATCATGGTAATCTGTTATCTGGGGGCCGTTAATTAAGACTGTACAAGTCTTTCTGTAAGGTTTCCATATCTTCCGGACATTTTGTAACTCGCTAGATTTGTGTCGTCGGCGTACAGCAACATCGTTAAGTGGACATTCCTAGATGGTTAACTAACAACTAGGATAAACAACAGGATATGTGAAATGGATTCACGCGAAATACCGCCATCGGTAGTGAATTAGTCTATCTGTTCATTATTCTTGATGATAACCTACCCTCGATCAGATTATCTTCTGGGCACCTGAGTAAGCGTTCATCGTGACTGTAGTTATGGAGTTTTCGTAGCATAATTCAGTAGTAACCGGTATCTTTCATTCAAGAAACTAACAGCAAAGAGTTGTTTTAACCACATGGATGTTGCAGCCGTTGGATTATGTTTTTTCCTGGAAAGCTTGCTTCTCAGCTCGAACCCGAAGAGTTCAATATAAATATTTCCGTTCTGTCGATGTCGATTATCTTCACCTTTGCACTGACGTCACCACTTGACCTAAGTGCAGAATTTAACTCGCTGTGTATGAAATTTACCTTTATCAATAGAATAACCACATCCTTGTTACAGAACAATCCAGTGAATTGACAATTAAAATGCACATGTGCGAGATGCCGCACTTCACAGTGTGCTTCTGATGATCAGTAGACCAAGCGCGATCGTTGGGCTTGGTCATCCTGATCTGTCATACTGGTTCTTATCAACTCAGTCTGAACTCAGTCTCACTCCGCACATAGCATCAGTGTGAACCACTGATGTATTGCTGTCTATGATGATGATGATGATGTTCTCCGTTTTGCCAACATGTTGTTCCTCGAAAGTTCGTATACACACATGACCGTCTATGCATTGAAACTTTTCATTTTATCAGTATAACATTTGTTGGGTACCACTGTGCATAGAGAACTATTAAGAAATCATCCTACACAGCACCTCAGGACCGAGTCATAGCTTTGGAACATACTAGACATGAATTCGGAATATTCTTGCTGAAGTGCCCAGTGCGTGTTAACCGCCGACGCTCGTCTATACTTTTCGTTCAAACGTTGACCGGAATTTTGGACGCTCCGATCAGTAGTGTGAACAAAACCGAAACAATAGCAAACCTGGGAAGAAACGTGGTCGTTATGTGGAAAAGAGAAGGAGCTACTTACCGTTTGTCTTCTGGTGGATTTAGATCGTGCTTTGCGAAAGTGGTGGTTATTGATGGGAGGTCGGTAATATGTGAGTACCGTTTTTCTGATTCCTTTGTCTACAATTTTCTCGTGAAAGATTTTCTGTGCACCTGCTCTTGTCCATGATTTTGTGCCCTCGAATAAAAGGGTTCAGCGGTGCAGAACAGTCAACGTCGTAAGATTTTAAAGTCGTGATCTGTTGAGAGTTGGTCATTGTTTTACGAGACGGTGTGCATGTGGACTACTTGACAATGAATGAGAAGTGAAGAAGACTAGATTCAAAGACCACGTCATGTTCGCCTGTTTACCTACTCAGTGAACATCATCGCCCTTATGTTTGATTTTTTCAGTTCACGCGGACCTTTTAACGATGCCGTGCTTCGGAACTCTTCGATTCGTCAGGACACGGTTACCACTATCATGAGTTGGGTTAAGCTTTTTGACGCTTACATCACATGACGTCTATTGACAGGCGTCGTATATGAGGTTGCTCACTTCTGAGTGGGACAATGGTGGTAGCCGGAGCTCCGGTCGGTGTCCATACCATTGGCGGTCAGTGTTGATGGTACTAGTCCAACTCAAGTTTTCGTATTCTAACTGATAAGCCAATCATATGTTGTTTTGATCCTCACTTTTATTGGGATGTGTTTAATTATCTCACGTGTTCTACGGTTAATCTGGAGACGCACCCATCTTCAGTTTGTTTGATTACTGGTACAAACCCACCGTTTACGACGTATATAGATTACGCCTGACAGGTCACGGGAAAAATGTGTCGCACAAGTGCAGTTGCTCCATTGTGGCGTTTCAGTCGATGCACACACGCAAAGCCTTCTAGGATATGCATGCACGGTATAGTTACTCTTTGGCTATTCATCATCATCATAGACAGCAATACATCACTGGTTCACACTGATGCTTAACTGCCACACAACCATGGAGAAGAAGAAACAAACCCTGTTTAGGAAGAGAGAAAAAAAGGGAGAGGGTAGGGGACCTAACTCCTAAAAATAGCTACGTCTACATTCAAACATACAACATCAAGGCGCCTACACCTTGCAAACAAATAACCGAGCTGTAAGTGAAAGTAAGGCTATTATTATAATCTTGTCGGATATCTTGTCTGCCTCCGTTGACTTTCCGGTGTGACGATATGTCCAAGACGTGCAACAGTTAGTCATCTCCAAAATAGTGGTTACAAGCTGTGTTGGGTACGGGCAACACAAGTGTTACCAAGAGCGGTAACTGAACTGAACTAGCTCCGCTGTCAAAAGTCACGGTAAGCTCGGATTTTAATCCACCTAAGATTAAAGCCGACCGAAGAACATGTGTACTACATCCTGTTTTGCCTCTGTGTACTGGCTTACTGGGATAAATTATCACACATCTCTATTGCATGGCTAGTTTCGCTCATACTTGGGATTCACCGAGTAGGCGCAGATAACCAGTGAGTGGAACCCAATTTATTTGACTAGTTTCAAACTAACTTCCAGATAGTCAGATGTTTGTGCTGCTAACAGGATGCCGAACCACACCAGGGCAGTCTAACTTGTCTCGGCATCAAGCGACATGTGGGGTTGATATTCGCCATCACCACTACGAACAATGCATTAGTGGTTGATCCTCCAACCTCAGCACGGGGTGAAAAAGTAATCCTAAGTAAAAATGGTGACGAGAATTGATCTGGTTACCAGAATCTCTTATGTTTAAACTCAGTTAACATCAAGGTGACCAGGCAACGATAACACTGTTGTATAACAGGCAGCTTCGTTTGTGAGTAGTATAGTACGTACATTCGGGGACTAAAAGGCATGTCTCAACGCCAGGAAGACGATAGACCAGAAGCGACTATCAGAGAAGTTTGTAAGCACTGTGTGAGACGTGCCACCAAGGGGAATGACAACGTACTTCTCTACCCAATGTGTGTGAATACACGTCAGCCGTGCAAGTAAGTGTACGCGTTCGTGGTCCTGTGTTCCAACATAATATGTACGGGATTTCATACAGTAAACAACTTCGCAGGCCAAGCGTCTTTTACGGTCACGACAGTACTACTGGACCCGAATAGTAGCTGTCTCGCGTACCGTTTCTAGCCGCTGAATGCGAATCACGAGAACCTCTGCTTGGCATACGAGTATGACCCATAGGGACCAATCTACTGGTATCCTCAGCTTTTTGTATCATGTCGTCCCTTGCCCTATTCACCTACTATCCCAATCGACTGCAGCATCGTCAGAGGGTACTTGACAGGGCAATTAGTGGACACTAAGCAACTGTCTAAATCTGCGCGTCCTAAAATATTGAACGGAAGAGTTAACCTGACCCTTCTTTAACCGCATCCTTACTTATCTTTGCCAGTCGATGCAGACGTCGACAGCGGAATATTTTGAGACTACATTTCGCTGACATGGGATAAAACACTGTTCTCACATTCAGGCAAGTGTTTCTCTCCCACCGGAGATGCGAACTTGACACAAGCTACCATGACCTTCTGGTCTCTGTTTCATTTCTGATACTCTCACTGTTGATAATGCAACTTTTTAAGTATGGTAGCTGTCCAACAGCTTTCATTATTTCGTTGTCCGAATCGAGGTTACTTAAAATTGCAACACTTCTGGAGAGGTAGATGCTTCACACCTTGAGAGGCAGATCACATCCCTATACAGTAGGCATTATTACCTAACGTTATGTTTAATGAATATGATCAGACAGCAGTACCGTTTCGCCGACATAATGAAGGTTCGTCAGCCTTTCATCAGACAGGTCTATACCGGCATTCTGTGAGTGTTATGTACAGTTCTTCACTGTTTCTTCTGCGATATAATTGAGTTAACTTGCTTAAAGCTATCATCTTCGACCTACTCCACTTCTGACATTGAATCCACGTTTATACGACTGATTGATCAGCAGTACGCTGCTTCAAACTTTGTGCAAAATCAAAACTATGATCTGTATATCCTCTTGCTGGGCGAATCCCTGTGCGTTGTCCTCTGATGTCCACTTTCCTGGCTGTGGTACATCAGGAAGGGATGATTGTCGATGGAACTGTAGTACCTGAGGTCAGGCTAATTTGATCTTGTTTCCACAAGAGCTCCTAGTTCCCTTAAATATGGGAACTATTGTTGATGAGCTCAGATGTAGTGAATTGTCTCCAATCGTCCACACAACTTGAAACAACTGAGTCAAATCCAGATTTGATAGCCTTGCGGTTTAGAATTTTGACTGGAAGATTTTTGTTTAATGAGTCTACGGAACTGTGAAACCGACTTGAAAGTGGACGCGATGCACTAAAATTAATTCAAATTTGATCCACGTAATTATTTTTCCTGTTCTTTGAATTGGCATGTTCTTTTCCTGTTTTCTTTGCGGTTTAGATACTGATGTTCATGCAATCGATCTCGCCGTGGCTCGCCCGGATGTCAGAGTTGCTGCAAACTGTGCTACTTTGCCTGCTTCCACTTCGTCCACCTATACTAACATAGTTAGCACCCCTTCCTGTTTTCCGAATGCACGTAGGTCTCTCGGTTTTCGCCCACCTGAAGACTGCTCGTATTCTTTTCGGTCACCTGTGATACCTGCTTACGACGAAGTGGATAGTGTACTCCATTCCTCTCTGGAGGAAACTCAGGTTGTACGAGTTCCTGCTGGATTAATCATTGCAAAACGACCCTTGCCTTCTTCGATGTTCTCAGCGAACACGGTCTCCAAACAGTTCCCGTTGCCGACGCCCGTTTTGTCCAATCGCAATCTACTGAAGTCTCGCCAAGAACCGGCTACCAGTCTCACCACAATGACTACGAGTGCGGACTCACAAACATCACCGAATCCACATAGGCCTTATCGGTATCCCAAACGCTTCGGTAAAGTATGTCGCCCGCATCTCAGTCCACGAATAAAAGCTGCTGTTTCTGTACCCTATTCTGTTCCGTCTGAACCGAATTCGATCAGTACGATGCAGCAGCTCCAACAGGATACCTCGGCTCTACCGTCAAACGGATTCACTCAGCAGGGTGTTTTCACTGCTGATGAGGATCTTTGGGATACAGGTGAGATCCTGTGTTCAATCTTTTTGTTTACCCGCTCCCTTGTATAATTGCCTACCAAATCAGTTTTCTTCCAACAACAACGGACAATCGATCAGTTAGTGCCTATCAGGTGGCGGAGATACCCTAACAAACTATGTGAATGAGATCTCTGGATACTCACGTGGATAGCTAGTGCCAATCCGCCCACCACCTCTAAAATATTTTGTATGTTAATCGCTTATGTGTGAAGTTTGTTCAATTTCACCTCATTTCCATTTCTGACTTTCTTTAAGTAAGACAAATTTGTTTTGGATCCAGTTGCGCTGAATACAGCGGATAGTTTTTTTAATAATCCTGCCATTTGTATGACTAAAATGTCGACTTCTGTTTTGCGCTTTGATTAGCAAGTGTTGTATTAGGGCTCACAGCACTGAAGCACCTGAGTGCGATCCACACTCAGTGGCGGGAATGTAGTTGTGCCTGTTGTAACCTTTAGCATGCTATTATATGCACTTCTTTCCGGAAACACTTCAATATATGACTGAAACAAACGATTAAATGCATTCATCATGTGGTGTGCCATTTTTTTGTGCACAGCAGAAATGTTACAATGTAGTTTTTTCATGCTTTTATCCAGGTCAGAGCAACCAAAAGTACGCCACGTAGTAAGTAATACAGCAGCGAAGGTCATAGTGACACATTCGCTAGGAGCACAGCTAATCGTTTGTATTTAACTAGGACTGTGTTTCACACCCACTTATGGCTTGCTAACTACTATATGTCGGTGCCTGTACCGGTTTGTTAGTATCTTTAGTGCTTTGGCAGAATCGGATATTTTTACACTGCGGAATTGCATAGGTTAGGTGTACCTTCCTGAATTTGCAGATAACTTAGGGACATTTCAATGGCGCCAGTCACCTGTTTCCGCATTCGTCGTCGGCTCGTCGGCTGTTTGATCAGTCCAAGCACATACCACCGCCAGCGGCAATCTTCTCTTGATGTGAGTCGTACACTGTTGGGTACAGTGTAAGGGCTCGCACTCGACCTGCTTGAAAACCATTGTAGTCCTTCGGTTCTTGCGGTTACACCCATGTTGGGGTTAGCTGGAAGGTGATTACGGGTTCGGATAACGAATAGGCCATACTTCTCAAGCTTCCTTCTGGTGACTTAAGTCGTTGAATCCGCAGGGTTCCGTGCTTCGATGTATGATCAATTCTTTCCAGCGATTGCATGCTATACCTGATACTAATTTTGTTTTGACGTATAAATCATGTTAATAGGAGTCAGTTGCATTAAATTCTTACAGGCAGTCAACGTTTTCTGTTGACCGTAGTAACATGGTAACAGCTTGTCGGCCATATTCTCACGTAACCAAATTGAATCGTTCTTGTGTTCCACTGTTAACATTCAGTTTCATTTAACGCTGTAGATTATAAGTATGTTCTTTGTTGCATCATCCATGTGGTTTACAGAACAAATGGCGCCGTCGAAAAGTACCGTCTTGGAGTCTGAGGTGCGCCCTGCGTCGGTGGGAGTGTTCAAGTGTAACTTGGATACGGTGCTGTCTGTTCTACCAAATTCCAATCCCTCTCGCAAGATGTTGTATCGTCAAGAACCCCCCTGCCATACGTGTTCCTCGTGCAGTAAGAAAGAGAAGAAACTCGCTTTGTGCGCCAACTATCATCGCATTTATAGACACCGATGTCGGCAATATCGAGTGTGTTTTTGTCCTTCCTATGTTGGACGTTCACTGTCATTCGATGCCCTGTTTCTGCTGGAGATTCCCAGATCTACGGACGCTGCGCCGTTTACCGGTTCTATAACGCATGTGTCGAACACTGTCGACTGCGCCGGCCATCTCGCGTTTCGTGGTCACTTAAACTCTACAGGGCCACTAGACCACAGCACAGCTCATCCCTTACCCATTGTGTCGTCGGACCTCTCGCCGATCTATTCCGTTGAATTGGATGCTCCGAAATCTTCAGGTGTAAACCGTTGGAAGCAAATTCACCGGTTAGTTCAATCATTTTACTTCTGTGTCAGAGATTCCTTATTGACATAGTACAGTGCTAGGACCGTTGGTACTATATAATTGATTAACGGTCTGTCGAGTCAAAGAAACTGCTTTGTTCCAAGCTCGCGACAGTTCAGTGGCAACGACACTAACCGCCAACCACACTCGGTTATCAACCAGAACACCAGGGTTATGTCCACCGCTGCTGTCTGTTTTCAGTTAGTTTGACAACATACAATTCGCATGACAACAAACATCCGTGATGTGAAAGTCTAAGTTCTCCTAGTGTTACATCTTGCTAGTTCCCTTCATCAAACGTTTTGTAGTCATTCACCTGGTTGCTCGCTCAGATTTTTTAAGATTGTATTAACTTCATAAACCGTTGTAATGTCACTGTCAAGAGAACGATAACTTCCGATACTTCCCGGTCGTTTATGCCGCGGAAGGGGGTTGACTTGAGGGACCCCACCCCGAGTCTCTGACTCAAAAGTCTGACCTGCGAGACAACAGGATATATGGTTTTCTTGGGGGACCCCACCCGGGGCCAATGACTCAAGAGTCTGACTCACTTGGCAGTGAGGGGCTTGCCTAGCCCGAGGGCGCAGTGAATAAGACAATGATGTCTCGTTCTGAGCACTGCTGCGTGCAGTGGATGTACTCGAAGCTACATCAGGCTTTTGAGAGGTAACATTTTTTTCGACCGTATTGGATAATACGCCGGCGGTCACGGTCAACCGTTGGACGATCGGAGTGCTCTTTGTTTGAGGGTACCTTTTCTAACCCCCTTCTTCCTGATACGGAAGACAGCAGTGCCGCAACTATCAAAATAGTTCTGCTGTATGCCCGTAGGATCGTGCCTCACTACCTAAGCACTCCTACGCGGTCAGTAGTGCGACATACAATCCTATGAGTGAAACTGCTTTTCGTCTGACTGCTCCCCTTTGGCCTGTCTGACAAGGTTGCACCTGGAAGGACCGGAGTCCTAGTCAGCATAGCCCGACCACCTCGCCAAGGTAGCAGTATAGGTCTGGAAAAACCGTTGTACCATTTTTCTTACCATAGTATTTCACTGTTGTTATCCACGTGATCTTGTCACCGAGTGCCCTGTATGTGACAGTGAAATTGAACTTTTGCGATTCACGTAACCATTTATTCAGCATTTTCTGATGTGTTGCATCTAAGCAACACACTAGAGTAAACTGAAGGTCGTTATCTTATGATGTCATGAAAACGCAGTATACTGAACCAGTTTGTTCCCAGTGATTCGTCGTCAAGCGAATCACACATTCATTTCAAAATTTCGCAAGCGATTATGGTCGTGATAAATAGAGAAAGCGTGCGTTTCTGGGTTCAGCCAACTCAGTAACAAGTAGCAATCACAGTGCCACTTGAATGGTGATTTTTGCGTCGTTCAGGATGTGTTGTTTTGACCCAGGCAGTTCCCAAGCTTGGATCTGGTGGTGCACCGGGTAAGTGTTAGGGCGATGTTTACAACCCTTAGGCCTGGTTACACTCGAGTCCACTTTCAGCCGAAATTTACGTAGAGGGTGTCCGTATTGTTGGCAGCGACATTTTGGTTGTCTGTGGCATTCCTGTCAATTCAACCTACAGATCGCACTTGAAAACAAGTGACACTACGATTTGCACCTTGTTTGACATTGATTAAGTGAACTGTTGATACGAATTGACTTTTATTCACCAACTGCTTGTGCACCTTTAATGTTTCCTGTGCCACATATATATGGTTTTGTTGATAAATTTCTAGACACTCATAATGTGTACTTGTGACAAGTGTCCTCATAACTCAATGAGAGCTTGTTTATAATTTTTACGAGTGTTTTTGGCATCGATGAGGAATAATCGTTCACTCATCTGTTGGCGTTAAACACTTGCAATGTAGCTGTCCAATCCTAAGCATTAGTGTTGCATGATCGGTAATGTTATCATTTTACTTTTTTTCTACTTGTGCTCCGTCTCCTTTTCAGCATTTTCCATCGAAAACACTCGAAAAGTCACGATAACCTCCATAGCAACTGTCGAATTTCTGAAAAACCAACACCAAGTAGTAAACCTGTGATTTCTACTTCAGCTACCGAAGGGGTAATGGAACCTACAGATTTACACCAAAAACAAACTTTCCACGTTGAAGCCCATGATGGGTCTCTACTGTCAACCGACCAGAATTATGCCATAGTTGTACCTCGTGAACTGTCAAGTTTGACAAATCAAGGACAGCAATTACTCCAGTTGTTTGTTCGATGTCCACGCCACGGTTCTTTGTCCTACCATACCTGGTTTGAGTTCTTTCACGGCGATTTACCATTGCACAGCCTTTTTTGTCCACGTTGTCGTAAGCGAAGCAAACGTCATTTGCCACTGAACGTTTGTATGAAGAATCCGCGTGCGTGCGATGATTTCTCGCATGTTGCTGGCCAGGCCTCGTCTCTATTCTCCACGTTACGCAATCTTGTCCCATCGCGACGGAAGTCACACGGAAGCAAGTTCTCGTTCGGAAAGGTTGTGACGAAACGCAAAACGTCCGGAATCTCTAAGCCAGTCCAAACGCAAATCACGGCTGGTGGCGAGTTCATATCGGAATCCAGAGTTGTCCGACCGGCGGGTGTTTCTCGTTCTTTCAACGTGAGTACCTATATTTGTCTGTTCCACGAACGTCGCCAGCCTGACGCTGTTGGCAACTACTTGTACTTATTTTCTTATTAGCGATTAGTTCAACTAAAAATTTGGGCGATTATCACAAGGCGCTTTTTTTTGGTTGCATGTTCTTAACGTTTACTGCGGAGACTTTGAAGTCGGCGTTAGTGGAACAGTGTTAGTCATATTCGTGTTCAGTTTGTTATGTGATTTTAATTCGTATTGTTTTTATCGCATCATATCATCTGTCGTAATTCCCAATTCAGTTAACAATCTTCCGTCTGTGTATTTCAGCTCCATTTTGTCTCTAAACCATGATTCGATTTTTCTTTTCTACAGGCTGTACTTTATACGGACGTCGTTGATTCCACTCACTCCACAAATAAAACTGGTCAGAATCAGATTACACACTGTGAACACATACTTCAGCGTACCCATCCGTTTGACCGTGAACGACACTCATGTTCAATTCTTTCGTTGACATCGCTCTCCTGCTCCGAACCGTCCATCTCACGCA
>JTDE01000230.1:124560-253716 GCA_014338405.1 Paragonimus skrjabini miyazakii | reverse complement strand
TCTTCTAGCACTGAATGCCGTCAATCGCTCCTCATTGCACTCTTCCCTCTCCTCCTTACCAACTTTTCATTCTTTGTCCGGATCTAGTTCCTTACTGTCAGCGTCTCACGGAGATGCTTGCGGCAAAAATCTTATCTGCGGTTCGTGTTCCATGTCCAACACGGAAACGGTAGACACGGGTCACCCGGAATCAACGGATCGCCTTGAAGAAACTAGGAGCTACTCTCTGTGTGACCCCGATGATCTCTCCTCTGGATCTGTATCAGCTCATTTTGATGAGGCCTATCTAACCGACAAGCCTGATGCCCGACTCGATCTCACTCGAAATCTCTACATTGATTGTTCGCCTATGAAGTCACGTTTGCTGTTTTCCGATCAGAATTTTCCATGTTTCCAGCCAGATCTCAACAATCCGATCCTCGGCAGCTTGCCACCACAATCCGCCTTTACCACTAACCGCAGCCAATCTTTGTGCGATCCTAATTGGTGTCCAACTAGCCGTGCTTTGGAGCACAAACTGGTCGTCAGTCCGGAACGAACCGAGTCGAACTCGACATCATGTTGGTGCTCGCACTCGCAGAACTTAACCGGAACTCGTGAACTAACCCACCGAGCCAATACTTTACCTAATGCCAAAGTTCTGAGGGGCATTTCCGAACGGAAGAGTTTTGATCTGACAGCCCCACCTTATGATTCTCACTCACAGTTGCTTCGTGAGAAAGGTCATAATAAGGATCCTACAAAAATTGGCAAACAGTTAGCCTCCTACGGGTTAGATCGGTTACTGCCTCGCTTCTCTCGCAAAGGTAGACGAAATCCTCGCTACAATACGGCCGCTGTGACATATAACACCGGTGACCCAATTTCCTTCAACAGGAAGCTTTCGTGTCAACTCAATCTGGATGAACAGTCTCAGTCTGTTGGTGGCTTTGACGGAACCCGTCCTGTAACAGAAACTGCAAGTTTTACACGTGTATTTCTCTTTCTTGATGTCGTTACCATTTCGAACGTTTTCTTACCTCAGTGTAAAGCAAAAACAGTCCAGAAAGCCATCGTAACAGTCAGTTTGGTGTGTTTAAATTTTATCTCATTGGTACACTTATCTTTTCGTTGTACACTTCATTAGCCACCCGTCAAATGTTCAATGTAAAAGTGAATATACATTAGCAGAGTTTACTTCAAGCGCCTCTAACTAGCTTGAGTGAAACTTTAACCTTATACTTCGATGCGTAAAGCACTACTGGTTGTGTAGTAGTTTTCCTACGATGTGGGGGTATCAGTGTTGTACCGCTTAATATCGAGCTGCTACTCAGTTCATAGCCACCCATTTAACGGTGGAAACAGATGCCAAATAGCTGTACAGAATGCCTTCACTGCTTTCATTTGCCTTACTGCTTTCTTTTGTTGCCACACATTAATGTTGAGGTTTTACATCTCCTGCCGGTCTATATTTGTCCAATGGTTTATCTCGTTCTGTTCAAACATCTGAAATTAATTTTTTTTAAAATTCAATCCCTCTTTTGATTTAGGCCACTTATTGCAATGTTTCGTCCACACAACGAACCGGTTTGTCGACTACCTCGACCCAGTATCAGTCAAGTTTATCAAAATTACCTAAACCCAGTCCTCTGGAGGACAGAGACAAAAACATGGTTAACGGCGTCTCAGAATCTACTTGTCAGAGCATATATGTCAACTTACCGCCTCCACTCAATACCAGCTCTACAAACAGCGGTCATTCCACATGCTCATGTGGATCTCGCTCCGAACGTAAATTGCAGCACGTGCTCCACGCGTTGCATCATCACCACTCTCATCATTATCACTCCCAACATCATCCTGGCACAGGATCACTCTCATCCACAAACAAAGTGGTCGCTGTGCAATGCCCTGACAGTGCATCCCTCGTAGGCACCTTGGAACCACATTCGCAGAAGGAGCACCTGTTATCAGCATGTGGAAAATCAGTGTTGTATGCTGATTGTTTCTTGAATTCCTCAGCAAACCCAAATTTTTATGCAACTATTAAAACAGAATCAATGTCGCTGACGTCGGATATGTCATCGCTGGTGCCTGCCGAAGTAAGTGTTCCATGTGTGTGTGTATGTGTGTGTGTTACTCTTTCCGGAATACAGTAGATACGATTTATGTTGGTGGAATCGCAAGTTGCGCAGTGCAAGCCACTTGCGGTGACATTTATGCGCAGGCGTTCTCCGATTCCGGTTACTAGGTTTTGCAGGAGATTGTGACAGAAACACCGCAGTTCTTTGAAGATTTATAAGGGAATACCGATTTGGTGTAGTAGTTCTGCCGAACGAAGATGTTCAAGCCGAAAGAGTTGTTGTTACGTCCACCTGTTGTTTCCGGGGGCCGGTGGACAAACTTCTTCATACACCCTTCGAATGGGTTCTAGCCGTTTAAGGCACTCGGCACACCTCGTGTTCACCGTGGTGATTTGCAAGTCTTCCTCGGGATTTATATTTGGCTAACAAAGGCCGAAGGTGTATATACACCATATGGACGGCACACCTTGTTTGCGTCCATGTGTCCCCATGTTGGCTTTTGAAGCCTTTTTGTGGTAAGATGTCATGCGCAATATCTTAATACCCGTCAACTAGGTTGTGTGGCACTTTATAGGAGTGCTTAAATAATGTCACAACTCCTTGTTCGCTGCCATGCAGTATACAAGGTCATGTGGGCTAGATACTGCCAGCTTTCTCAGACTCAGACAAGCTATCGCGACAGGTGAGTTCATATGGTCAGTTGTTCGGTCTTGTTTCCGCTAGGTTACTGTGCAGTTTAGTGCGAGAACGGGTAAAGTCCCTGATGCTACGCGACGTTACCACGGCGTGACACGCGTAACTTCGTCAGCAAATTGGTCCATCTACTTTAAAAGGTGCATCTGAAGAACCTTCTTTGATAACAGATTAGTAGAGAATTCTTTTCGTGGAAGATGCTTTGCTTAGGTTCCTCCCTTTGAGATGTTTATAACTGTCGTATGTGTTGTTTGCCTCTGTTTCTGATGCTAAAAGATTATGTTGCGTACATCTCTGGACATAACTGCTCTAACATAACTACTCAGTTTTTCGCAAATATAGCGCGTGTTACTCCTGATTTTTGGTTGGTTGGCGTTTTTTAATATAACTTAAGCATCACTCACAATGGATCGCAGCTTTCGCATTGCCATGGACGTTTCAGCCAACTTCTTTTGAAAATAAGCACTGGAGTCGAATTTCACTCTTCTTAGAACTCGTCAATAATACATATTCCTGCCGGGACCGGAAGTTGAACTCGGGTCACGTTTTCCTAAGACAACGGGGTTAACCATTCATTCATAACCTTCACATTAGGCATGACCAAGTTATCCCATTCAAACAATGAAAATCACAATGAGACGGGACCTGGACACAGTGTGACGGCTTGCGCATCCCGATAGCCTAATGGGCTAAACTAGACGGTGTTTCGATTACACCGACAGTCACTCATATCAGATAGGCCAATAGATAGAGATCTGAGAGGCCACAGTCTCTTGGTCCATCAGGTTGGGGGTTAGAAGAAGATTGACATCTTTTTCCGGAAAAAACCAACACCACTTACCCTCTGCACTGTGATATAGGCTTTCGAGCCAAAGGCTTCGGTTGAGAACCTTAATCGTCCTCTCTTCCAGATCTGAACGTTTTGGCAATATTTCGGCTCACATATAACCATAACTATTCACAACATTAATTCCCTACTGCATCGACCGTCTCGCAGTAAAAACCAGATCGCCCTATCTACTGCGTATTGCAGAATAGACAGGCTGAAGTATGCTACTGTTGCCCCTCCCGACCCCCATTTCTGGTAATTACTCTGCAGGTCATCATCATAGACAGCAATACATCAGGGGTTCACACTGATGCTTAACTGCCACACAACGACGAAGAAGAAAAAACAAATCCTGTATAGGAAGGAAGAAGGAAATAAAAGGGAAGGAGAGGGGACCTAACCACTAAAAAATGGCTACGTCTACATTCAAACACACAACATCAAGGCGCCTACACCTTGCAAACAAACAACCGAGCTGTAAATGAAAGTAAGGCGTCATCAGCAAGACAGCTTCCTTGCGGCTTTCACTGCCCCGCGTCATTAAGTACACTCACTTCACAGACAACTCGACCAAACAACGACAACATTCACGCCACTGACCTCGGTTAGCTCGGTTAGCCGCGATCTCACCTAATGTCTCAAGCCACTGACTCTATGAGTCGCGAGAGCTCCAGCCCGGAAGACGAACCCGATCCACAGTAGCTAACCCCTTCGTGAACGACTTCATTTGTCTACGCCAGGTCATCACCTGTCCATCTTGCGCCAATCGACCGCAGCGTCGGCAAACAGTGCACGGTGTGGCAGACAACTAGCTGGCATCCTTACTACATGACCTAACCATCTAAGTCTGTGCAAATGTAAGGACTGAACGAAAGAACTCGTTTGACAGTCATTACCAAATACCCGCTTCCTAACCTCCTCGTTACTCACTCGTTGGTGCCACCCGATACGAGCGATTGAACGCAGACATCGGTGGTCAAACACCTGAAGACAGTTCAGGTCATCTACCCTGAGTGGTCAGGTTTCGCTGCCGTAAAGTAATACAGCCCTCATTGTCGTCTAATATACGCGATCCTTAAGCTTCAGAGAGATACCTTTCTGTCGCCATAAATGCCTCAGATTAGTAAACACCGCTTTAGCCTTGGAAATACGCGCCTCTATTTCATTCCCTACACCTCCGCCGCCGCCGCTGATGCAGCTTCCTAGGTATACAAATCGGTCAACAACCTCCATAACTTCATTATCTAACATTAAATCTATGTAATCACAGCAATCTTGCAGAAGCACTTTGCATTTCGAAGCCGCAAAGCGCTTTCTGAAGTACTTAGCAGAACGTGGAATTGCATTTAGCGTTGCTTGCGCCGCCTGAACGTTGTCAAAAAGTAACACCTTATCGTCAGCATAATCAAGATCAGTCAGCCTTGCACCAGGTAGGAGGTTCACACCAGCATCTTGTGACTGCCGGAGACAATCCTCCATTATTTCGTCCATGACGAAATTAAACAAAATTGGTGAAAGGGGACAGCCTTGACGTACGCCGCCCCTGGTGCTGAAACCGTCAGACAGCTCACCGTAAACCCTAACCTGAGCCGAAGTATGGGAGTAAAGCGCCGACAGTATGTTCACATACTTGGTCGGTACAACTCTGCGTTTAAGCGACTCTAAAAGTGCAGATGTATTTACCGAATCGAACGCACCTTTATAGTCGAGAAATACGGCAATTGTTGGCCGGCGGTACAAATGACGCTGCTCCAGAATTTGACGAAGGGTAAAAATGTTATCTATACATCCCGACCAGGACGAAAACCTGCCTGTTTTTATCTAATGTTTAACTCCCGAACTGCAGTGAGTCGACGGAGCATAATGGATGCCAGAGCCCTAGAAATGACTGGGGTCAAACTAATTTCCCTATGGTTTTCGCAAGAGCTCCTGATAACTTTCTTGAATATAGGAGCTATTATCGCGTGACTCCAACATGGAGGGATGGTCTCCATGATCCGCACAAGTTGAAACAGCTGAGTCAAGGCCTCAACTAACACCTTTCCACCTTCTTTAAAAAGTGCCGGCACGAGATCATCTGGACCAGCAGCCTTATTGCGACTGAGAGCCGAGATGCAATTGCGAACCTCAGTCTCAGTGGGTGGTTTTAACTCTACCGACCAGGGCGTTACACCAGAAGTTTGTGGAGGCAGCACGGTAGAAGCAGGAAGCCAACTAAATTGACCCTCGAAGTGTTCCGCTCAACGTTCTAACCTTCTGGACTTATTATAGATTAGTGTGCCGTATGCCTCGCTGATAGTTTCACTGACACACTGTCGCCTGGGATCAGTAGCACGGATCAGCTTAAAGCGTTTGCCGGTGTTCTCTGAAGCAAAAGTGATTTCCATTTCCTTAACATTTTGAAATAACCAAACCTCACGATCAGCCTTTAGACTACGTTTCAGCTTTCTACGGATATCTCTTCTAGACTTATTATGTGAACTACCCGAAAGAACCTTCCCCCGGGCTTCTAACAACTCCAAAGGTTTCTCTGAGATCCAATGTTTATTAAACTTATGTACCCCTGTGCCGCATGCCACAGTACCTGCTTTCTGAAAAACCTGTGAGATTTGTGTCCAGCAGCCATTAGGGTCTTCGGAGTGAGTATCACTAAGGCAGCTTTCTAAGCTGGTTTGGCACTTATGCGTTACCGATGGCAAAGCCAATTTATCAACAGCCAGTCGTTGCTGTCGGTGGTGTCGTTGTCCAGCAAAAGTAAGAACAAAACGACAACATACTAATGCGTGATCTGAGTCCAAGTACGTGCTCTAATAGGAACGACAGTCTTGAATGCAACCACGCCACCTGTAACTAACAGCTATGTGGTCTATCTGAGACCATGCCTGATTCGGAGAAGGCGGGCGCCAAGTATAGCAATGACGTGTACGATATCTAAAACTAGTGCTGGCTAAAAATAGCTTATACTCAGCGCACAGCTGCAACAATTGCCTGCCATTATCTGACCGATGTGACGCTATCCCAAACGTGCCATCTAAACAAGATTCAGCCACACCAAGGTGGCTGACCTGAGCATTCATATCTCCGGCCAGAACGACTATATCAGAGCCACGTGTCGACCGCCGAAGGAGAGCGGCCAGACCCGATTACAACGCTACTTTGACGCCGACGTCACTACAGTCAGTAGGAGCGTAAGCAAAACACAATGGATAAATTCCTGAAAGTCTTGTGTCTAGAGTTGGCCTTAACGGAACCTGCTCAGCGGATGGCACAAAGTCTACTGTTAACAGGAATCCAATCTATCAATGCGGCTGCGGCCGGCGAGCTAAGGACTATACCCACTCCAGCCTGACCTTCAACAGCGGCTGTGGAGTTACCCAAAGTGTATAACCATTATCGGGTAGACAATGCGGGTGCTGTTAGTTCCATACGCTGACTACTGTCCTGGATTCTAGTTTCTGATATACAGCGGACTTCGACATGCAACGAGTCTAACGTTCGTGCAAGAGCTGCCCGTTGGCCTATCTGTTTTAGAGTGCGAACTCTGCAGGTCCCACAATAGACATAGCTGATCATAATAACAATGTGCCGTTAAGTCCCATCTCTTATCAGTCAGCCTCAGGCCTCCCTCATCCCTTGCTCAGACCTATAATGCGAATTAATATAAGTACTTTCGACGTTCGCATTCTAAAACAGATAGGTCAACAGACCGATTTCGCACGAACGTTAGACTCGTTAAATGTCGATGTCTGCTATATCTTGGAGACTAGAATCCAGGACAGTGGTCAAACTATGGAACTAACATTACCCGCACTGTCTACCCGTTACTGGAGTAGGTATAGTCCTCAGCACGACGGCCGCCGTCGCATTAGTAGATTGGATTCCTGTTAACAGTAGACTTCGTGTTGTCCGCTTGACAGGTTCTACTAAGGCCAACTCTAGAAATCTTTTCATTGTCTGCTCTAACTGACTAGTAACGTCGGTGTCAGAGACACCTTTTATTCGGATCTGGCCGCTCTCCTTCGACCGATACACGGTTCTGATATTGTCGTTCTTGCCGGAAATATGAATCCCCAGGTCGGCCGCTTTCGGATTCTTGTTTATGTGACAGGTTTGGGATAGCACCACGTCACTCGAATAATGACAGGCGTCTGCTGCAGCTGTGCACTAAGCGCAAGCGATTTTCAACCATAACTAGTTTTAAGCATCATGCACGTAATTGCTATACTCGTGATCACTCAAACCGCTGGTTAGAGACGCTATCCGAGATGGCGATGTGTCGCAGTCGATGGCGTACCTGTATCCATACCATTTCCGCTTTTTCTTCTTAGTCTTCTCTCAATAATTTTTAACCTTCTTAGTAGCGTTTTCTTCTAAGATATTCCACGTCACTGTTAATGTGAACGGCGGCCCGAGCCACAGTACCTTTTGGTCAGGCTCATGGCTGTTATGATGATGATGATGATGATGACGATGATGATGATGATACTTGGTGCCCACCATCTCCTAATTAGGCCTGGCCTCAGATAGACGACATAGCTGTTAGTTATAGGTGGCGTGGTTCTATTCAGCACTGTCGTTCTTATTGGAGCACATACTTGGATTCGGACTATGCGTTGATACGTTGCCATTTCGTTCTTACAACGACCTCACCGACAGCAACGACTGGCCGTTGAGAAGCTAGCCATGCCGTCGGTAAAGCATACGTACCAAACCAGCTTAGATAGCTGCCTTACTAGTTCTTTATCCAGAGATCTTAATACCCGCTGGACTGATATCTCACAAGCAATTTATGAAGTAATTACTATAACATGCAGCACGTGGGTACGTGGGTTGAATAAATATTGGAGTTGTTAGGAGCTAGACGGAACATTCCTTCTGGCAGTTCATATAAAACGTCTATGAGAGATATCCGTAGAAAGCTGGAACGTAGCCTAATGGCTGATCAGGAGGCTTGGTTATTTTTAAAGGTTAAGGAAATGGAAATCGCTTTTGCTTCAGGGATCATCGGAAAACTTATCCGTGCTACTGGTCTCAGGCGACTGTCTGTCAGTGGAGCTCTCAGCGAGACAGATGACACACTGATCTATACTAAGTCCAGAAGGTTAGAGCGGTGGACGGAACACCTTGGAGGTCAGTTTAGCTGGCCTCCTGCTTCTACTCTGTTGCCACCGCAAACTTGTAGTGTCACACCCTGGTTGGTAGATTTCGAACTACCCAGTGAGACTGAGGTCCGCAATTGTATCTCGGCTCTCAAACCTAATAAGGCTGCTGGTCCAGGTGATCTTGTGCCGGCACTTTTCAAAGAAGGTGGGGGGATGTGTCAACTTGTGTGAATGACGTAGACCATCCCTTCGTGTTAGGGTCACTCGATAATAATTCTTATATTCAAGAAAGATATCAGGAGCTTTTGTGAAAACCATAGGGGAGTAAGTTTAACCCTAGTAATTACTAAGGTTCTGGTATCCGTTATACTTCGTCGAATCATTGCAGCTCTGGGGGCAGACAGTATTGAAGAATAGGCAGTGTTTCGCTGTGGGCGAGGATGTATAGATCAAATTTTCACTCTTCGTCAAATAGTGGAGCAGCGTCATGTGTACCGCCGGCCAACAATCACTGTATTTCTTGACTATAACGGTGCATTAGTTTGGGTAGATCGATCTACACTTTTGGAGTTACATAAACACAATAGTATACCGATCAAGTATGTGAACGTATTGTGGGCGCTTTACTCCCATACTTCAGTTCACGTTGGGGTTTACGGTGAACTGTCTGACGGGCTTAGCCATACGAGCGGTGTACGTCCAGGCTGTCTTCTTTCACCATTTTTGTTTACTTTGGTGATGGAATATTGTCTACGGCATTCACAAAATATCGACGTGGACCTTTTACCTGGTGGAAGGCTGATCGATTTTGACTATGCTGACGACAACGTGTTGCTGTTTGACACCTTCCAAGCAGCACAAGCGATGCTAGACCATATTTCGCGTTCTGCTAAATACTTCGGAATGCGTTTTGCAGCCAAAAACTGCTTCTGCGACATTGCTGTAACTAGGTAGATTTAATGTTAGATAATGAAGTCATGGAGGCTGTTGACCGGTTTGTATACCTGGGAAGCTTCATCAGGGTATATAGTCCAACCCAGATGGGGCAGAGAGCACAAGTCAATGATTGGACCACATGACGGCCTTCACAACTCAAGTGCTCCCTCGGGCATTGTCCTAACGCAGCAGTCAATGCGAGCAGTCACAATCAAAAAGGTCGCAAAATATGAGTCCACTAGACCAATCATAAGCCACTTCCACAGCCTGAAAATACAATGGAGAAATTCTACTGCACTAAAACGATAGGCTTTTACACGAAAAATACATTCTTATGCCTAGAAGAGAAACCAGTATGGAAAAAAATATAGTCATTTGGCTGACTATTCGCTTAACGTGTCATCGCGTTACTCACGTTCATCTCATTTGATACAGGGCACTTGCAGTAGGCGATGGTGGTCAGACACTGCAAATCTATTCAGGTTGTCGTCACACATAAGTATGGCTTCGAGCCATAGATCAGAATGAATTACACGGGCATTATATTCTTTTTTTCAGCAACGATCAGATGTTAAGTAGGAAGGTGATCTCGATGTCACCTATGGATTTCACGACTTTATGGTCATTCCCAGTCTTCGACAGTCCAACAGCTTTCGCCCAAATATGACCCATAAAGTTGATGTTAGTTAACGTACAACTTGGAAACATAACGTTTGTGCCCACGTTGTGCGAACGATTCCAAGCTCTTTCTAGTAATGTTCAAGCCCCTAAAGTTCTCAGCACATTGTTCTTCTCCGTTCGTTTCATTGATCAGCATGAAACGTCAAGAGCAAAGCACTAACCCATCTGATCGATGCCCATTTAAACAGCGTTCTGAATCCGACCACACCTACGCATTTCCATGGGTTTTGATGACTAATCTTTTTTGCTTGAGTGTTAGTTAAAAGTAAACAGTGGTTACATTAGCATTCTTCCTAGGAAAAGACACCCACGAGGTGTGAAACCTTTTTGTCTGAGACGCTCGAATTGATGGAATTAAGCCCACGAAGTCATTCAGAAGACAGTTTGTATAGCCTGAATTAAGCCCTGTCCCTGTCCCAAAGAGAAAGTACGGCAGTCTTACCAAATTGAATCCATCTTGTTTGTACATTGATCTATGAGTGGTACCTTATTCCGTTTATGTGTAGTTTTCACGCGTCGTCCTGGTTAGCTAAATATCTAGTGCATAACTGACTAATGAACCTAGTTTGGGGTTTATTCGGTAGTACTTTTGTTCATTGAACTACATCGAAACAATGCTCACCAAACGATCGCTGGGACATGTGAACGATGCTCTGCAGACACGATCTCTTGCCAATTTTAATATGCAAAGGATACCAGAGCTTTCGTTTTTGGGTCTGTGAATTATTAACTCAAATGACGCATTTTCAATGTGAACAAATGACTCTTCAGTCGGCGACCCAGTAGAAACGGAAATTGCTTGACTCATTTTTGAGGCTCCCCAAAACAATAGCAAATTGAAAGATATTCCGTAAAATACAGTCTTCCTCGTATTAGAAAACTCAGTTTGGTGAGATCTCGTTAATAGCTATGGGAACTTTTGTTTTGATGGCTCCGATAAAGTAACGCTCTTGCTCACTACATGTCACTCACATGGATCAGAGCCTGGGATTAGAATTCTCGCATTCTACATTACGAAACATCTATTCCACTTGGGAGGTGTTTTTTTATTTGCCACAATTTCCGATTTATTCCGTATTATTTTGAGGTTAGGATTTTTTTGGAAATGTCGCAGTCTACTATTGTTTTCTGTAAAAAAGGGTGCAAATCCCAGAAACCTGTGGACAGCAGTGCACAACCTCTTGTGGTTAGGTATTATTTGAAAGTCGATAAGTTCAGATCATAGCACATAGACAGCTAAAATTCTCCGGTATTCCTCCTTTGACATACACAACACTTGCTCCATCCTTATATGCCCTCATCGCGTCGCTTTGACAAGCAGCAATACCTCTTATCCGGACTTAGGAACAATTATCTGTTGCTTCGTTCTCTTTCTTTTTCCGGCTATAAACCTTTCATATAAGTGTCTCATATCTCCTATTGACCGAACTGAGTTTGAACGTACTGTCTATCCTCACAGGTTCGTGATCCCAGCAGAAATTACGCTATGGTTGATCTGAGACCTAGCCCTGCCAGTTCTGTTAATACTAATACGGAGCTGACGATTGGTGTTGTTCACCATCACCATCAGATCCGCCAAGCTCCACTTGAGAGCATCAATTCGACCAATTCTTCTGCCGGAAGTGTGGTTGGATTCTCAAACAGTGCCAGCACTGGGAGTGACTGTACCAGCGATGCAGCTACTTTGACGTCCGAAACAGTGGGTAATAATGCGGTTGTGTGCTGTTCGGATGGCAATACCTTCACGCAATCCGGCTCTTCGGGTTTGTTTACCTGTTCTCCCACTGTATCCCAACCGGAATCAACACGTCGTCGTCATAGTCACAGTCTATCGTCTTCGGTCACAGAGGCACCAGTGCTGAACTACGTCCACGTGATCGCCTCAACTGCACCGTTAAGCACGTCGGCCTCTGCGCGTCATGATGACGGAAGCACGTTTTCCGAACCGCTAGGCTGTTCCATACAGGAACATGCGGATTCACCTAGCTCGAGCAGCGGGCTAGGTGGCATCGCGTCCTTGTCTATTACACCTCCGCTTACTCAAGCTAGTAGTGGATTATTCGGAGATGTCTTCACCAGTCGGTCCATGACTTCCTCTGCCACGTCTTCTGGTGAGGGCAACCCGGGCGTTGCCGATACCGGTTTTCACAGCTATTCACCCCCGGATGCGAACAGTGTAGCTTATACACAAATAGATTTTGCACGCACCCTTGCTTTGGGCGAAGTTCGTGGAGACATGGATATGCAGGATAAACTAGCAAGCACTGGTTCCGGTAAGCTGCTGAGCACTAACACGACGGGCTCTTCCGTTTCACAGTGGTATTCCTCCAAAGTAGATCGTTCGATCTCGGTACGGAAGACTTTTGCCCGTCCCATCCGATCCATTCGACGAGGAAATCATAGCCACAGCCAGAAGAAACCTGGGAGTTTTCTGTAAGCAAAACTGCACCACATGAACCAGCCTCCGAGTGTGTATGTTACAGGCTTGGATTTGTTTTGTAGTGTTTCTATGCTGATCTTTATGACAATTATGTGTAAATGAGAGGATTTCCTCTCGATTGTTCTAACTGAACGACACAACTTGAATACTACCTTACAACATAAATACCTCCTTATCTATGTATCTCTCTCATGTGCCTGTGCACTTACATAGGTACCTGTTACGATCTCGTGTGTTATTTATTTTTGCTCGTTTTCTGCCTCTTTTCTCTAACTCCGTCTGCTCCACTTCGAAGTACCTGACTTTTCATTTCAATTGTTTGATTTTCATAAATCTTCTATCCGCGTTACTTCATGACTCACATCGGCGCACACTATTTTGCACTCATTGACCAGTTCACTAATTTTTGTGTACAACGTTGCTACAACTGTTTGTTTATCCATTTTCTCTCGTTTCTGACTTCTTTATTTTCGGCCTCACTTCATTTTTTTATAGTCAGCGCCTCTCATCCAGTTGTGTGTTTGTGGGGAGGGAATTCTTTTGTAAATAACTTCGTGAGTTGTTGATTTTTCGTTCTTTTACTCATTAATGTTTTACCCTCATTATTACTGTTATTATTCCGGATGAAGGAGTGCACATCCGTTGTTTCTTAGCTGATGCTGTGAAATTGACCGATTTTTTGATCAGAGGCTTTTTTTGTATTTTATCCGAATTTGGCCGAGCCACCCACCCAGTCGACCCTCGCCGAGGCCTTTTTGTTTTGCTTATTTTTTCAACGTTTACACACCAATATTGCGTTTATGTTCCATTGTTCTTTTATCTTTCGCGCTCGTGTCCTATTTTTTCGCCTATCCCGGGAAATCCGCACGTTGCCTTCATATTGATCCAATGGACATTGTACGTTTGTGCGTGTCGGTATGAAACATAATTCCTTCGACCAATTTTCTTTCTTATTTGGGCCTATTTGCTCTTGACTAACTTTATGTCGGTGATGGTGGTGGTGGGTTCACGCGCGTATGACTCGAATAGTTGGCGGTTTCCATTGTAATCAAAATATAATGTGTACGTGTAGGGCCAGACTTCTTCGCCGTTTGTGCTGGGATTGAAATCTACCTCTCTATGCGTGTCTTTATGTTTATGCATTCTTTTGAATTCCTGTTGATGGGCGAATTCCTTTTCTGATTCTGCAGATCCTTCTGTATCAGTACACATATATATGTACACATGCATTCTTGAATGTGAATAATTTTAAAATACTCCCTTTTCGCGTTATTCTAGTGTCATGGACCGAATACCGGCAAGACCATCTATCTACAGACGGCAGTGATAAGGATAACCTGAACTGAACGTTTCAGTCCTGTAATTGTTGATTAGTGTCATTGCTGCTGAATTGAATGCTTCAAACAGGTTGGCATGCAAAATTCGTAGAGGTTGGAAGAGTTCGAACACAGTGTGAGGTTTCCTAACCATTTTGGATTGTTGGAAAGGCTCGAAACTTCTATTGTTTGCGGAATATGAAAAGATAGTGTAAGTTCCTCCTTCGTCTTTCGTCGGTCTACCTTTATCAACAATTAACGTCTGGTTGTCAACACTTGTTTCCCTTCAGCCGGTTTTCCTCATGTGGTGAAACTATTTGGGAAGAATGAGGTTATCAATGATGCCACCAGCGCCATAGCTGTCTGGCTCACTAAGGATCAGAATAGTTTATGGGAAGAAGGTAATGGACGTTGGCTTGTGTGCAAAACAGAACAGTTTCACAACTGAAGCTTCCATTGTATCTAAGTACTCTCGGGATGTAATGTACGGGTTTCATTAAATCAATGGTCCGTAAACTTCGTACAACCCTGAGTCAATCCAGTCCATGGTTTATCTTGGTTGCAGCCAAAGATCCTTATATTAATTGTATCAGACAAAGCTTTGATCTGGACAATATATTGACCATTCGTTTGGAGCAGCCCGAGTGAGAAGCAAATCGATATTCTAAATAGCCTTACTTCCGACTTTGTGGTCATCGATTTTCTGACCACAGTGTTACTCAACTACTCCATCAGCACGTGGCTCGAGAAAACGAAAACACTGGGTTTTGGGATAGGTTAGCAGATACTGCTTTCTCTGGGACATGCAACTGTTGAACGCAGCTTCAACCAATAGCAGTGATTACCGTCGAAGACCTGAAGAAAAACTGCTTGGTTGTAAAACGGTTTATCTACCAGGTAGTCATCACAGTTCTCATCATTGAGCAATTGAGCTCACATCCAGTGCCAAAAGCAAGAACCGCGAAAGCTGAAGAGCGCGGTCACCTTATCCCGGTACCAATGATCGACTCGAGCTGGAGTTAATATCATCGTGTCGATGTGTTGATGAAACTCAAGGACGGCGGAGCGTTTGCTGAAACGTATGTATCTGGAATAAACGTCACTTTCACAGATAGTGGACAAACTGTTTATATTTGACCTATGAGGTCAGCTATCTGGCTGTTCCGTGTATGAAGTTGTCGGTCACTTTCTAACCGCTTTCAAGCTGTGCTGTTTGAGCAGCACTTTGCCCATTAGGATTAACATTCTCAAGTTCAGCTCTTAATGACGTATGACCAATTCCTTGTTGTTTCTTTCGGTGGCTGAGCAAGTTTCTTTTGTTCGTTATTTGGAAAGGGTGGAGCATTTTGCATAGTGACAACTTCAATGTGCTCTTGAAGAACCGGACTAATTTGATTACCTAGGCGCTTATCTGTGTTTTGCCAATTGCGGCCTGCTCTGAAACATGTTCTAACAAGGGCAAAGGTTTTCGCTTGACAGATGACGTTATCGTATGTAGGTGTTTAATCGGGATCTAATTGCGCGTGTACTTGACTAAGGGAACCTATGTTCATTCATGCTTCGAATCGCATTATGCCTGATTATGCACGGGACCACTGGTTTTATGGAATTAATATAAAGTACACGTTCTATGTTTAACACGCGATTACCACATGGATAGGTAAAGGTATCAAAATATAAGAAGAAGGTAAGGTTTAAGGTACAAAAAGTAAAAATGCAGAGTAGTAAAAGAGAAACTACCAACACGCACACAGACTCGCAAAACGAGCGCCATTGACCACTCTTCGCCATATCAGACGACGTCCTGAGCCAAAGATTTTATTGTACTTCTGACCTCAGGTGAGAGCGCCCTACTGAAGTAAGCTTCTTTATACGAGGTGGGCACAACTCACACTCGTTCATGGGTCTCATTCAATTAGAATTTTCTGCTAGCCCCTTTAGATATGAACTACTTAGCTGGAGTTTCATCCTTGTTATGGGCCGTCAGCAGTGCATATCTTTGCGATGGCCACGAGTTGTATGCTGGCTACGCTTTCATAGGGCAACCGTGTTGATTACTGTGCCATTGACCTCACTTTATGCAAGACTGAATTACATGCAAACGCTCAGCCACATATGCTTGTGCGAATGCTCAGAGTACCCGGTCGCCTTGAGTAGGGATAAAACTGTTTGGTTGTCTCCAATCGGTGACCCAACGGTTAGGATTTCTTGACCAAATTAAGATCGTAGATTTCGTTATGCCTGCTCGGCAACGTACTTTTTGTGTACAAATTATCGAGGTGTCGGTTTTCATTCTTCTCAGAGCTTTTCAGTTTGAGTCGATTGGAACATCTATTTGAATGTGAAGGCTACGATCAGCCGTGAATTTTGTCCAACCCATACGACTTGGGTGGTCTTTTGGTAATTACTTCTAACTTTTTCGTTACGTTAAAAATGGTAATGTTGATACACGCATATTTAAGATAACTTTCGTTTATTCTACACCTACTAAAGCCCGTGGTATTTGTCCATGTGAGTTATTTTTTATTGTCAATCTTGGCTTGCTCAGGCGGGAGGCCGTCAGTCTCTGTAGCAGCTTGCCATGTTTCTTAGGTCTTCGATTTCTTCTTCAAGGAGGGAGTTGTCTATTTTTGTTATCTCAATTTTGAAAACCAATCTTATGAATGTGGCTCCTATTAATACTCGACATATATCTTAATCTGTTTTGAACTACCGGTGGTAGTTTTACTGGCAAACAAATTTTTCAATTAGTTTGAACACGAAAGTCTTTTTGATATCGCTGTGTACGCAACAAACTTCGCCGCAGCGACAGAAGGATGAACGCTGTGGTAAGTTTCAGCCGATAACTTCTATACCATCTCACATTCCGTTGTGCAACTGTAATCCTTTTGTAATTTTCAATTCCACTTAATTTGTGTTTATAATGGACCACTGAAACGCCTGCCTAGAACACTGGACTTGTCACATAGCATGGTTGTTCAACTCTGCACTGAACCGCACAGAGTCTAGAGCAAACGTTAATCGGCGCATGCCTTTGCGACTAAAACCTTGCGATCTAATTGGCCGTCTTTAAGAATATGGATAAGCATTGCTAGTACCCATTTTTAGTCATGTTCCTATGGGGTGCATTTTTTTGGCTAATGGCTTGCCATTAATTTATTGAGGTACCACGTATCGGACATGGACCGCAAGTACAGAAATCTCCGGTTACTTCTTCATTCGATGGGACCGGCAAATATTGATAGATAATGTGAAGTAGTGAGTTAAGGGAAATTCATTTGCTTTCTAGACTGGACGACAGAAACCCATTGGACTTGCAGAAATGTGAAAGAAGAAGAGTGTATTAAAAAACGCTGGTGGATAACGGCTATCCTGAAAAGTTTGTGGATATCCACAGTATAATGAAAGAACCGAAAGTGGTAAGCTGTAGTGTACAGAAAAAGAACGTATTTTTGCAAATCCAATTCAATGGTGACCACCTGACTAAAAACATTAGTCACGAATTGATGTCGGCGTTGCAACGCACCTACCCATCGGCCCAACTACGCATCTTGCTAAGCACTAGGGGCTTGTCTCTTCATATCGGCGATACACACTCAACCGATCATTCTGTCTCCCACGTAATCTACCAGTTCAATTGCAGTTGCAATGACGTCTACATAGGCAGTACAGATCGGCGTTTGCATCAGCGTATGGCGAAGCACATTCCTAAGCGGTTATCAACTGCAATATCAAAAAACGACCTGCTGACTATAACAAGCTCGAAGACCTCGGCTTCATCGATCGCCAAACACATTTTAGCAACCGGTCACCTAGTTGCCCCTATCAAATCGTTCAATATATTGTTACATAATACGCAGTTTGTATAAAACTCGCTGGTTTTACGTTGGCGACCGGTGAGAGTAAATCGAAATGTTAACATCTCGCGACAAAAGGAAAGTAGTTTGTGAGAAACCATTCGGCATTATAATCGCTAACTATCAACAATCCAGAAACAAACCTATGGACAGTCTCAATCAAGATCAAGTGAACACGTATCATAAGGAAGCTGGCAAAATAATATGCTGTTTCTAGGCCTATAAATCAAATGTAGGTTTGACAGCACCATAAGGTGTTCAATTGACTGCAAGTTCATTTGGACCGGACATTTATTGGAACGGGGTTTGGTATGAACCTTGCTCAACCAAGTCAAGAACAGTCGCACTGCCGATCCCGTCTTCTGTATGCATTAAAATCAGCGGGTGGACTTCAAGCGTTTACACTTGTCGAACTTGTGACTCGGGGAATCTACCATCGAAAAGATGGATCTCAGCGTAAATCTATGTTCATGAACATTCGACAGATCTATTTTGGGTGAGATCCCTTCTGTCTAATAACACTCGTTGATGTTTGGTTCAATACTCTGGCTGCTACAAGTCTTTTACCTTTCGCAGGTTTATTTTCAGCGAGCTGCACCGAAAACTTCTGGCTAGTTCCAAGTTTAACCTTATTTGCTTACCGCGTAATGGACCGCGTTCGTACCTTACCAAGTCTGAAAGATCAACTACCTTGCTCTACAAAGACGATCACATTTTCATTATAGCATCATGATTGTAACATTAAGACGCATGAAGCCTACCATACGGCGACCTCGTTCATCGTCTGTTCAACCGCACAACTACCCGGCCCTCGTTTCAAGGATCAAGTGTTCTCCTTATTCATATCAAAACCAGTGTACCAGTCAGTGTGCTTGCGGAGCGAAATATACTGGCCGCACAGAGAGACACTCATCAGCTAGAGTGGATGAGCATTTGCCCTAATGGCCATTGAATACTCGTAACCGAGACACTCACGGCTCGAGCACCAAGTATCTGCCGGACACCAGGTACACAATCTACTTAGATTCCTGATGAGTAGTAGGGGATTTTGATTTTCATATAAATCGAACATCACCCACAATTGATCGCAGCTGTCGCATTCCAATAGGCTTTCCAGTCGGCCACTCTCGAAAAGAGGCACCAGACTCGAGTTTCGCTTTCATTACAGTTCATCGCTTGTGCATACCCTTGCCACGGCTGCGACTAGAACTCTGGCCACACTTTCCTGAGGCAACCGTGTTTATCACTATGCCATTGACCTCACACTAGGCACGCCCGAATTATCATATGTGAACGTTCAACCACGTTCGCTTGTGAGTAATGATCAGGTTGCCCGATCACCTCGAGAGAAGACACAGTAACTGCTCCAGTAACTCCTATCGATGACCCCTCGACTAGGACTTATCTCCAAGTTGAAATCACGGAAATCATTGACTTGTTGAGCGGCATTTGATTACTAATGTGTAGTAGTTTAGTGCTTCTTTTCGAAAGGGGCCGACTGAAAAGTCTATGAGAATGCGACACTTGCGATCAATTGTAGGTGATTTTCAATCTATATGAAAACCAAAGTCCCCTACTGCTCATCAGTAATCATAATACCGCTCAACAAGTCAATGGTTTCTGTGATTTCAACTTGAAGAGAAGTCCTAGTCAGGGTGTCGCCGATTGGAGTTAACAGGACAGTTACTGT
The DNA here is from genome assembly GCA_014338405.1 of Paragonimus skrjabini miyazakii. Classification (NCBI taxonomy): domain Eukaryota; kingdom Metazoa; phylum Platyhelminthes; class Trematoda; order Plagiorchiida; family Troglotrematidae; genus Paragonimus; species Paragonimus skrjabini miyazakii. The sequence continues at coordinate 234,109 of JTDE01000230.1, read as the reverse complement.
GTCTCCTCTCGAGACGATCGAGCAACCTGATCATTATTCACAAACGAAAGTAGTTGAGCGTTCACAATTCGGTCGTGTTCGATGTGAAGTCAATGGCGCAATAGTCAACGCGGTTGCCTCATGAAAGCGTGGCCGGAGTTCTATTTCTGGTCGTGGCAAGGATGTGCACTATTGATGCACTCTGCTGAGAGCGAAACTCGAGTCTTGTGCCTTTTTTCGAAAGAGATCGACTGGAAAGTCTATGGGAATGCGACAGCAAGTTAGATTCGTTTCATGTGATCAATCAGTAGAGATATACACGTTTACTGTGTTCCACCTAAACCGCACCAATCTGAAAATGCAAACCATCATCGTGAGTTCAGAAGGACTCATTTAAAAATTCTACTTTGCTTTTTGCATTCTATGCTTATTTATTGATTGACATTGTACATGTTCCAAATATCTTACGTTTCAGCAGTGAAATAACCGAATGAGATATAATGACAATTGTGAGTGTCATAAACATTACTTCGCCGACATTGTCTGTGTCGTTCAAATTCACCAAACGAAATAACGTTTTATTTCTATGCCAGAATGTCAACTTTTTCTGTGCATGTATTACTAATTTACATTCAATGGAGTGGACTACACCTACCACAAAGACAATGAGTATAATAAATACGGTTGTTTGGCTTATACCGTCAATAGCATCTCGAGGCCATTGATGGTTAAACTCTCCTAATTCATTTCAAACAGTTTTATGTGATGAAATTGTTCTGTCTAGTTTACCTCGGTTTGTTTCCTAGGCCTGTCACGTGAACTGCCCAGACACGTGGTCTCAGATGTTCTAGGCTCATGTGTTAGGGAATTGAAGCTATTCACCTGATTTTATATGATTAGCCAACAGCAGGTGTTTTTCCGCGCCATTTTTATTATGCTTTATTGCTGTCTCTACAACTGCATCCAATTTTTTCCAGACCGTAATAGAATAGAGAAACACGAGTTAAGGGGCGAAATATAGTAAGTTTTTATTAGACTTAGTGAGCCTACGCATCATCAGATCTGAAATCTGCTGGTTAGAACTAGCCGATAGCACCACAATTTCGGAACATTTGCAGCCAGTTAGCCTTCGAAGGGCACGATTTTATTTTCCAATATACCTGAACTCTAGAGCAATGAAAATGTTGTGCTTGTACAACTGTTTAAAAGGATTCCCTCTTCAACATTAATTTTACAACAATATTACCAGTGAACAGGATGCAACGAAATTGTTGGTCTCCTTGTAAATTGCTTCGACAATTTTGTCTGTTGTTCAAATTTTATTAGAAGTCAAATAATTACTCGCGCTCTGTAGATGCCTCTGGTACACTATCACTTTGCTATAGGTTGATCATCGACTGAAAGTCGTAACGGTCGTAATGTACTTATTATTATAGTATACCCGGTGAGATAAAGAACGAGCGCTCGCAAATAACCGTTTGTCGAAAACACGTAACACCACTACAAGTGTAAAGGAAGGGTAGGAAATAGTCAGGGACATTACGCCACGGTTCGATCAATTGGTTTGTCCTCAGTTGGGGCCTCTTCTCTGGAGACTGGGAAGACTGCTGACGGTGAAACGCGAAAGAGAAAAAGCAGCGATTAACCGCAGTTTAGGACGCACGTTCCCTCAATTTCTGTTTCACTCTACATTATGAATTAATGAAGATACTCGTTGACTGTTAATGCACCCCGAAGATGGTATCAACAGTACGATTATTCCTGACTCGGTTGAACGAGGTTCTTACTATGTCCGGTTTGTGTTGGGATGGTCCATCGCGGTACCGATTAATTCCCAGCCCAATGGAACTTTCAGTCAATTGAGCACCTTATGACGCTGTCAAACCTACGTTTGATTTCCACGCCTAGAGGCAGCGGACTTCTCGCCACTTTCTTTGTGACCCATGTTTATTCGTATACATTACTATTTCCCATATACCATGATTTTCGCTCATTTTCTGATATCCGTGGAGGGTATCATTCACGTGCTATCCAGAACGTAAGTTATTGTTCAGTTTTTAAATATTGTACCATACACAAACTGTCCTATTGCTGAATATCTTCTGAAAGTGTGCGTCCTTCTCTATCGACATCCTTAATTTGTTATCTGAGTATACTGAATGGAAACTGTATTCTGCGTGACTGCAGTTTTATTGCTGCTATAATTTGAGGTGTATGTATATTTATACAACATGTAGAAACAACAAAGAGTGGTAAATGTGTCACAATGTGAGAACAAAGTATTGTGTAAGGTGAAAGAGGACATGAATGGGATGGGATAAAGAAGGAAAACTTCCGACGATGCACACAGAAACTGGCAACACGATCGCGTTAACTTCTGTTCTTCGTCATGTTAGACAGTGTCCTCAACCAAAGGTTTTCAGTATTATTAGGACCCCAACCGGGCAGCCGGGAGCTGCTTATTGAAACAAGCTTCAAAGTAAGTATCTTCATACTACGAACCCAAGTCATGCGTTTACCACCAGGCTGCCACTTTCAGCCTAACCCACCACGCACGACTAAAGCATGATGTGGCGGGCGGTGAGTCGGCATTCGTAAGACGTGACCATGCCAACAAAGCCTGTGAGACTAGATCAGTATGCTTTAGAGTCGACATAGTTTATCTGTGCGAAGGCATGTCGACGAACTTCGTCATTGCTGATACAGTGCTCCCATCAGAAGCCGCTAATTATTCGGAGACACCGAAGGTCAAAAACAGACACTCTGAATTTCCTCCGTGCCAATCGACCAGGTGTCGGAGCCCTACATAAGAACTGCCCTTACGGTGCTATTGTACACTCCGGCTTTTGCAAAAAGACAGATCATGCCACTGCCAACAACGGCATATGTTAACGAACACAATCCGGGCCTTTGCTGTGCGATTTGTGATCTCAATAAACACCTCGATAGAAAATACTCAAAGTGCAACTCTGTCAATCGAATCGGAAGCCTCTCTGATGTCCAAGTGGACAACTGTTAGCCTTCTATATGAATAGAGGAGTTCAAGCATCTGACGAAGTGTAAGGATGTGACCAATGCAGCCACGGTCAAGGCGAAATCCAGCTTCTTCCTCACGGACATGCTATCCACGCGTTTCGCTTAGTCTGCGAAGTACAATGGCTGCGGGTGACTTCGACGCAATGAAAATTAAACTAATCCTTCTGTGATTTGTACACAAAGCGCGTGAACTCTTTTCCACAACCATTTGGAACAACGTCACTGATCCAGAGTTTCCGGAACAAAGCTGTCAGCTCTTTAAGTAAGGCTGGACCCTTATCTACAAAAGAGACAAGAGGAAGTTCGTCTGGGCTGGATACCATGTCACGTTTCAGAAATTTGATCTCGAGAGAGACTTCTGTTTCCGAGGACGGAGAAACGTCAGCAGACCAATGAGCATAGGCAGAACCCGAAGGTCAGTTGAGTCGCTGTCGGAAGTGCTCAGCCCAGTGCCTAAACATCGTTGCAGGTTATGAATAAGCTAACCACTGACTTCGTAGATTACCTCGTTCACACCTGACTTCTTTCTACTAGCTACTCGGATGAAATCGGAAAGCTTCCGAGAGTTCCCGTTAGCAGTGGCTTGTTCCACCTCGATAACGCGTTATGTTCATCAGACCTCGCGATCCTCTCGTAGTTGTTTCCAGAGCTCCAGGCGAGTAGTCTTGCAGACCACGTTGTACTCACTGCTGGATGAGGTATCCTGGCGAGCATCGAGAAGTTCCAGTGATCGCAAGAAACCCAGGGGCTGGTAGCTGAACGGGTAGTAGTACCACACGGGGTAGTACCGCACTGATTACATTGCACGCTCTATATGTGTTCGATGTTTTAATGTCGTCTGACGGATGGGGACCTAGACTACAGACAAGTGCACACTGGTAAGTGTAAATCGCCTGTGTCGCTGCTATTTTATATACATCAATTTGTGTTTGGCGTCAGTGGCCTTCCACAAAGGCGCAAAGCAAACTTGGCACATAACAGTGTGTGATCAGAATCCACACAGGTGTTCCAGATTGACTTGCAATCTTGAAAACAGCCACGCCACCGATAACTAACGATCACTTGGTCAATATGTGTCCACGGTTAACTAGGCGATAAAGTTCGTCAGGTGACGCTTAGAACGTCGAAAATCAATACTTGTCAAAAATGGACCATTATCATCACAGAGCTGCAACAAACGTTCACCGTTGTCTGTTCGGCGAGTACCGTGACGCTCGTCAACCTGAATGTTCAAATCTGCAGCCAGTACTACAATTTTCGTGTGCCGCGCGGTGTGTAGAAAGTTAGTGAGCTGGTGACAAAAATCATCTTGACTGCGTCTCGACTACAGACTGAGAGGGGCATATGCCGCAACAACAAACAGAAAGCGTTTGTGATGGGCGCCTCTCTATGCTCTAACCGTATATTCGAGTCTGCTGACGGGTATCCAGTCAAGCAGCGCCTTCTCTGCGTATGTGCTTAGGGCAGCTCAAACATCGGCTTGGTCAGTGATTTGAGTCGCAAGGTCTCCAGACAAGCACACACTGTATCCGCATAGCGACGGAGATTGGAGATGTAACAGCGAGCTACAATCCTGAAGCCGTGCTTTGATACGACAACATATATCGATCCCGAGGGTCTCCGAAGTGCGTCCAAGAGCTGCATGTTGACCTATTTGTATAGGTGTTCGAGCATTAAGGGTGACAAGCCTAAATAGTGTTCTGGGGGCGAGTAGGGGCTTGTGCCCCTTTGTGGGCAAAGGAACTGTGATGCTTGATAGACTATCATGCTGACTATGACCTCCATCCCGAGCAGCAAATGAGGTAAGTCTTTGGTGTGTGTGCGAAAACGGGATTGGGGGTAACCATGTAGAGTTATTTGACAAAAGACAGAAAAACGAGACAAAATTGGTTGGTGTGGTAAAATGTAACAGAGGAGCAAATCCGAGCGTCGATACCCTGGCCAAAAGTCGTGACAGGAAGGCAAGACAAGGTTTATAATTAATATAAGTTTCAGTCCATACCTGAGAACAGGATACTTATCGGTTGCTCAGGCGGAAGAAGAGGGTTGGCTTGAGGTGTCTCACCTGGATCCTTTGGTTCGAACGAAACCCAACCCACAAAACAGCGGAGCGAATCAAGGAGTTCGCAGTCCACTGTGGGCTGGTGACCAGTAGTAGTGGTTCTGTTCATATGGCCCTCAGATAGAATAGATCCATCCAAGATGCCAAGTGCACCCCACAGAAGGTTGTAATAGAAGCAGCGCAACAGTTTGAAGATTCACTAACGAAGGTGGATCCGATGTGGTAGATCTGTCCAGCCATGGAGTCCATGATCGACAGGACTGTTGAGATGCACGCCTCCTGTTGCCAGGGTCTGGTGACCAATTTGGAGTCCAGCAATTCAAGGTGCCCGGCACATCTTGTGTACCTGTGAGAGCTGGTGCTCACCAAGGTGATTCATACGCCTTCCTCGGGGTTTGTCCATGGTTAGTGGAAACTGAAGATGCCAGTACTCCGTACGGACAGCAAGTCAGACAGATGACATGCTCTCCGGGTGTCCGTGTGCCCTCCGTTGGGGTAACTGTAACCCATTTGTGGCGGGATAACATACCTCATGTCGTAGTAGTGTCAACGAGTTTACATGGCACTTTATGGAAGACCCGTCTGCCAAACGTGAATCCACCACTCTGGTAGTACTACCGCCCATTGTCCACGACTTCTTGTTTGGTGGGAGAACCCCGCTCACTTCGCAGTTGGCCTCCATGTGTAAGACCGTTCCCAAATCTGCATCCTGGGGACTCACCCGGTGGCATTGAGCTAGCCCACCCGTTTACCCTGTTACCGGGTGATTAATTTTGAGACAGTAGTTGAGGGTTACGCGGCCATATAAATATGACACTACTAATCATAACAATAATAATAAAAATAGGGAACATCTTGGACTGAAAAGTAAAAGTTGTCTTCAAGCCAGTCGCTAATGTATCATCAAGTTTTTGTTATACTGCAACAGTATGATTATACTGTCAGATGCAAAAAGCTTTCGACCAGCGGAACAACCTTATATTCTCTGTTTGTAAGCTTAAGTCATAATTAGAAGAACAAAATGCGAGGTCGGAAGTTAAATTCTAATAAACTTCGTTCCGTTAGTTAACCACCGTTATTAGTTTCGCCAGATTTATCAACCATAACCTTCTGTTTACCATTGGAATGGCTTCGAGTTTATATTACGTTTACGTCACTTGAGTCTTTAATTCCAGATGTCCATGCTCGAAACACAACCTTTGATTTTTGTTATGCGTTTGACAGTGACTAACACCAGTCACTATCTCAATATGCTGAAGGAATTCGCTGCATTCATTCATTTCAGAGATTTACACGTTATCAGCTAATAGAAGTTATGTTTTAGTCGCTGATCCATGACACACGCAGTAGTCTGGACAATGCTCACATTTGCTACGGGTCCACATAGAAGAGTACTGCACAAGCAACCCAGCAATTAACTGATAGGCGTTGAATGGGGTGTTGATTCCAACAACTAAGACCTGCAAACAGCTGCGATTGCAATGGTCCACATCAGACCCATTGGGATCATCATGCTGGGGGTAAAGGAAACAGTTATGTTGAAGTCTGCTCATTTTTTATATTAGCCGAGCGAGCCTTAGGCTAGGTTTCTGCTTCTGATATAGATCAGCTTGTCGGGGTGATTCTGATAGATTTTTTATGAACCCTTTATGTACTGTGGTATTTTAGATATTCCGTATACTGTCCAAGGGAAATCGTTTCGTCCAAGGAAGTGCCTACGCCTGGCAATTTTTAATCTACGCAAACGGTTTCTTCGATATACCTGTTTCTTCTTGTGTTTTATTTCTGAAGAGCAGTTCGACTGTTAATTTGCCTCTCGTTTCGTATGATTGGCCATATTAACCTTTTAAATGAATTGTTTATTCGCTTGTTGAAACAAACATCGATCTGTTCTGCCGATTTTGAGTGACGCTTCATGGCAAGTAAAACGATAAATAGACAGTTACACAAAATGGCCAGCTGAATTAGGTCTAATGTTTGTAAATTTGAAAGATATGTGAGCTTCAAAACAGGTTGAACTTGATGATTTGGCATAATAACCCCCACTGAGATCCATTTGCGAAAAATCTGAACTTCAGCCGGATTCGAACGAACGGCAGAAAATCATGTTTATTTGCTTGTGGGTGCTCTACACATCTTTGTACCATAACCAGATATAAATTTCTACTAATATCAGCCTTTCCTAAGTATTGTTGGTCTCATGTTAGGCGTTTGTCATCTTTGTATGGTCTGTTGGACACCGTTTAATAACTTTTTAAATTGACATCATCTGTGTTCAGTAGATTCAAAGCCGAAGAACTGGAGATATTGTTTGTCCCAAGTAATTGCAAGGAATGGTATGCGATAACATATTATCTTGACGTATTGTAACCGAAACTTCGAAAACTACGCGATTATTGCGGGATTCATTCTCATAGTCAACAGATAAAATTGAATGTGTAGAGATCATAAGGGAAGAAAAAAAATTATCACGGCTGGTAAAAATTAATGTAACGTTAATTAATTTGAATCAAACTTTTCTCTTACGGTCACCACAAGATGAAAATAATGTAACTTATGTGCAACTTGTACACAATCCGTTAGCATGGATGGACATTGTGCTTTCCAGATTATCAGGTTGTACCAACTGCGATCACAAAAATGCGAAATGATGCTTATATTATTTCACAGTACCATACACCGTATGAAATGGAATAATCGTTTTCTGCCCTTGTGGCTGTAGCCAGTGCAAACTGGGATTCCAAGGTGAACTACGTCCAACCAGGCTAGCAAGGTGCAATCGTGTTATGTTCCAAATATCTACAAATTCCCCTATCACAGCCGATACTGATAGAACTGATAACCAAGCCCATAAGGGCTTTAACCTGTAGCCAGCAGGGTTTGAAACTTGTTCAGATTATCCCTACGTTATAAACCCAGACGGAAGCGAAACCGATCACGGACTGTCGGTTTTAGGGTAAGCATCGGGGATTATTATTTAAAAACGGTTTATTTTTGGTAATGTGAGCAATTAGTTGTGTTCTGTCAGAGAGTATGATTACAATGTCGTACTCTCAGTACTTAAACAAGAATTATTTCAAATCCAGATTGCTGTTATCAGATTGTGCAGTGACAACTGGAAACGAACAACTGAATCCAATTATATCACATGGCCGACACGTGTACTTGACCAACCTTCCAATACACTCTGGTGGTATATAATTTATGCAAATAGAGGCTCGTTCGGTCCAGTTGCATAGAGAACTTTTGCCACTATCGACAAAAAAACATCCACCATTTCGAACAGCTGTGTACGTCTGCTGATCGGAAAGAACGAACTTCGAGTCTGAGTGTGTTGTTCTACAATCGTGATCGGCTTAAACTGTTCACAGTGGAAGTTGACTTTTGTCTGTAGTCGGCTTGAATTGTTCACTGTGAAAGTTAACTTATGTTTATAATAATGGGCGATGAGTGTGCTCATTGGTTGCGTTCGAAATTCCTACAAAATCTGAGTGCCTTTCCACCAGCCCGGTGAATTTCATGCAGAGCTTTGTTCAAGTGATCGGTATGCTGTTAAAAGTTCCATCAGTGTCTTAATAATATACCTTACTTAGTGCTACTCGAGGGCGATATTAAGTCTGAATGCTCCAACAGTTTTCTAATGTGTCGAAAAGTAACTATAACAAATAAGTACACTCGTTGTTTTTATGTCTAAGAGTATGTACTGAAAAATGATGTAGGGCAACAAGTTAAAATTTTAGATATCAGTTTCAGTGGGGATATATTATCACATTTAACAACGCTGTTTATCTAACCTATAAGTTCAATGTGAAAAATTGGGTATAAATCATGCTGGCAGTAACCTGTTCTGCGTTATACAGACCGGTGTGCATGAACTATTTTAAGCTGAAAACCACTCACATTTCATGGTAGCTTTCGCATTCAACCAGACAGTCTGTTTCGAAAAGAAGCGCTAGACTCGGGTTCCGTTTTTATCAGATTTCTTCAGTAATGTATATACTTGCCATTGCCGGGATTAAAACTCCTGCCACGCTTTTATGAGGCAACCGTGTTGACCACTGCGTCACTGACCTCACACTAGACACGACCGAATTATCATAACTGAATGCTCAGCCACTTTCGCTTCTGAGTGGTGGTCATTTTGTCGATATGAGTTGCAGTGAGATTAATTGCAAAAACAGGCGAATTCTTCGTCACGGAATAAAACATTATCTTCAGTAGTGAAAATGAAATCTAGTCATATTATACAGGTATGGGACAACAGTTAAATTTCGTCTGGTCCTAATATTCTAATTGGTGCAAGATGATAATCAATGGATAGGATGTCCGCTAGATATTCACGGTCTTCTACGTTAGTGCCTCTGCTCAGTTTTTTATAAACCGTAAACACCATGTGTGTTCAACTTTACGATGAAGCCCCCAACCGACCACTATTATGGTGTTCAGAAAAAAATAAACCACTACCTAAACACCAATGCTTTAGATATTTTACACATTTGCGAATTAAAACAATAAAAACACGTCACTCACGTCTGGTCACAGGTTTTGTATTAGAAGGAAATTTTCAGTCAATTCCTATTCAACCGATGAGCACTAATCTCAAATTTTGTTCTTTTTAGTGACTGGGTGTTCAGATTTAGCACTTCGGTTATGTCTAGTTTGTAAACAACGGCTTAATAATCAATATGGTTATCTCATAAAAACGTCGCTGACTTACAACTTCCAGTTTTGATAAGGCTACGTACTACCGATGAGCTCTGGCAAAAGCAAAACTCGAATCTGGTGCTTTTTCGAAGAAAGGGTTGGTTAGAAAATTTAAGTGAATATAAATTGTATCATCAAATATTAATGGCGTTCAACTTGGGGTTAGTTAAATCTTCGACTACTCCTCAGTATATCAAAGTTTGTCTTTTGCAATAAACAAAGTTCGATGTTGAAAATTTTATGTGAAGCTGTTTAAAACTTTTCGAAGTTCGGTCTGAACGTCATTGTTTACTTCTATTTTTCATTTTTTGTTCGCGGTACTCACTAACCATATCTTCAGGTTTTCAGGCGTGAGATTAGAGAAGTTTGTTTGATAATAACTTTGTTCTGTTCTAACGTTAGTGTCATTTCGTGCACATTTATGCGGTCATTCTTCTTAACCAAACGTTTTCTGACCAGCAAGAGATTACTGATAATGAGAGATTTCCAAATAAACTCCTTATATATCTCACCAATTTTTCCTCCAGACCTGACCCACTCTGAGCTGCGATCGACCAATATAGGTTTAATTAACCTATGTTATTTGGTTATATGGGCTCACAGAACTTTATTTTTTTCTCTCACATTTGCATTATTGTTATATGGTAAGGCTACCTACAGCGCACCATTCAAGAGCGATTCTCTTCTTAACCATCACTCAGCGCAGCGTTCACTTCAGTGGAATTCAGTGCAGATTCCAAGGTTACTTCTCTGACCCTCACGATAAATATCATTATAAAATGTGGACAATGTGATGTCCGCTTCATATCTTCCACCCTCTAGAACGTCTAACTTGTTTTCTTTTAGGATAACAACTGTAGGGGCACTTCGTTTCTACTCAAATGCCTAATGGTTTAGATGGATGCATTTTTCACACATTCGGACCATAAGTAGAACGAAAATTGTACGTTGCAATTGCTGTTGTTAAAATCGCCTGAAATGTACCCCACATAAGGGTCGTAACATTGTAACTTTTCCAATTATTTCGGTTTCATTTCGTCATGAGGCAACCTAAGATTCAGTGAATAATTGACATTTTGTTGCATTTTAATTAAAGCAAATTTTTAATGAGCGTTTTGTTTTTACTTTTAGAAAAGCTTTTAATCGGGCTGCTGGTGAAACTGGTTGTCCAAGGGGTGGAAAAAGCTATAAATTGACTCAATATAACTTGACTTGAAACTGTGTTAATCATCATCTTTCTCATAAAACCATTTTGAGGGCGTAACTTTTGCTCAATTTTCGAACCTTGGCGTTTCCCGACACAGTCATTACTGATGGAGATTGATTTCGAATTTGTGTGCCTCCGTTAGATAATAGCTCATGCAGAAAGCAGGTTTGTTGATATGTGTACGTAGATGTGTACGTTGATGTGTTTGTAAGAGTTTGTGTAGACATGTTTGAACACAAACCTCAGCTTTAAACTGGCAATAAATATTAACTTATCGACCTCCCTCACACGAAATTACCAGTGTACATTGGCATACTGTAAACATGTTGGAAGTTCTCCCGGTCATTCTCTGCAGGCTTTTCGAGTGGAAATGTCTTTGGAGGATACGGTTTTAAATTTCTACCAGTAACATGCATGTTCTCCCCATGATTCATGCTGTCGTCTATGTACTAATGAAAGTCTGAACAGTTCTAAAAAGTCTAACTGCGTGAGCAGTGCTGAGACTGACACCTTCTGGGACAGGTTCATACAAAATCTTTTCAATCAATTTTGATGACTGGCGTTTCTGTAGAACATTTTGTTTACCTTCCTTTCAGTTATGTGAATCATAATCCAGAATGCAGCCGACATCAAGAAGCATGCATCCAACCTATGGATTGCTCATGCTGTCTTCAATCCAGCAAGCTGTCTTTACAGATGCAGACTGATTAATTATTGTCTATTATTTTATCCTCCAGTTGCAGTTGCGATGATATTCATATAGACAGTACTAACAGAAGATAATATCAGCTTGGTTTTTCGGAGCATCCTTCGTCTTCACCAAAATAAGGATGTTACACTTCTCTTGGGGACTACAGCAAAAAAATGAACAGAGGAGGTTTATGAATCTGACCATGTTTTATGTGATTGAACGTCTAATAACGTAGAAAACATCTCTGGAGGAGCAAGTAACTAGCCAAGAAGAAAGATCGCTCCACCGATTGATTACCTGAGGTAAGACCCTGTAAAGCTTTTGTCCTGACCACTTTGTTGACTATAACCAATTGAGGTAAATATCTATTCTACAAGCTCCACATCTTAAGTGGAAATAGATGAAAATCTTTAAGACCAGACTGACAATGGAAATGCCGCAAACTAATTACCAAATGAGTGATCAGTTACTGGGTACGCTCAATATTGAGTATGTGTTTCCGAGACCAGATTAGCCAATCTGATTGGAACGTATATAGATCTCGGAAATCGCATAAGTAGAGTGTTTGTCTGTGCGGAGAAGACTCATTTTATCGTTCAGAAAATGCAAAATCTCATTAAAGTGGCTGTAGGGGTTCCAATGAAGTCATTCGAACCCCCACAATTATTTCCTGTCAGAGTTTTGGTCGACACAAAAATGCGGCAAAATAATGTTGGATCATTGCAGCGCACAATAGTGGCACCACTCATAGTAATAATTTCTGGAAATTCACCCAACTACGTCTAAGTAAGCAAGAAACCATGTTTGTGATATGCTTTCCGTGTGAGCAGTAGGCCGAACAACATGGGTTTGCCGCTATTAGCTATACAAAAGTCATGTGTAGTTAACCTCCGGTCAAAAACAGCACCTGTTGGGCAGGAGTTAGAACAGAGTTAGTTGTGTGATATTGATTTTAAGAACTGTCCGTCAACAAAGAGAAAGTAGGGTTTCTATGTGAGATTTCGGCTTATCGAACCACACTCAATCAGGTAAGTTCACACAATGAGAAAACTGAGTGTATGATATGCACCCGTGAGTGATAAGTTGAAAATTGAGAGTTTGGCTGACGTCAACTCAACGTGGCGTACTTACTCGAACAGTATAGATCAGATTATTTCGAGTACCGGAAGCATGCAGTCGCTTCGGTTTGCGAGGTTGATGGTAGTGTGTTGGGTGGTATCCGTTGGTGCCGGGTCGAAGCGGCTGTTCGGCTCAATAGAGTTCTCACTGCTCGACAGCAGTGAGAGGCAAATTCCTACACACACTTGGACAAGGGATTGGATGCAATGGCTTCAACCGCTCGGTTTGCGCAGTGCACATTTGTCATTGTTGGACAATACAACTGGACAGAATGACTTGGCCTTCGCTAGACTGCTCACACCAGACATAAACAGGACACGCCGCACTTTCTCAACTGGCTGTATTTCCATGCACATGTACTAACTCTTAATTTTCGATAGACCGGATGACCTTCGCTTGGTAACGTTCAATCTTCTAATAGTCGGTTCTCACACGAATACACCGTACCTGTCACCGCTACGCCAGACTGGACACCGTAAACTGAGTACCGCAAACGTTTGAACAGAAAATGATAGCGTACTTAGCGTAAATTTGCTAAGAGAACGACAGCGTTTCACTATAGAACGACACACTCCAGTCTTATCATTCTCTCATGGTATTAGCACCTGGCTCATCTGGACGCACAATATCGATAGGAGGTATTCTCCAGGTTAATTCCTGTTGCTCGAACTACGAACGATGCCAGCAGAAAAAATCAACTTACTGTTTCCAGATGACCAGATAATAGTTCATGAATGGATTGAAACGTCATTAGACTTTATTGTGAGATGCCCATGATATTATCAAACCGCTCACCCTTCAGTATATATACACATACATTGTTGTCCAGGATTTTCCGGTGAAATCTCCAGTCGTCAGTCCGACTTCGGCCATCCAATAGGTCGTCAAATTCTGGTATCTGACTGTTAGTACGCTGGGCTTCAGCTAACTGTACTCAATCGATTGAACTATTGACTGACTGATCGAGCGATGTGTGATAAAATTGAAATACCAAATCATTACCAGGAATTAACCTGCAGCCACAGGAACCCTCACAATTGCAAATCGTTTCATTCACTTTGAGCTTGTTTCTGTTCATCTAATTCCCTGTAAATTAGTGACAACTTGCGTTTGTGTGTATTGCTTTCCACTGTCAGACTCGAATTGACTAATTTGTGCTTACAATCCATGTCTATATTCTATTCATCTGTGTCCCCTTGATCGGTACTAAGATCTCTGCTTAACTTAACTTTTAATTTACACTGTGTAGTTCTATCTATCTTTAAGCGTATATGTCACTGTTACTGTTGCAAGGCAGAAAGACCGTATGAAGATGTCATGGTAGCTTTGTACAGAGCAGAGAGCAGAATCTTTTGAAGTTAGACAGTAAAGCAAATGAAAACGTGTGCATTTGCTTCACGCTTGTATTGTCAGTGTGTTCGGAGTTTCACAGAACAATGAATGTATGACAATCGTGACCATCCTCCAAACTGCCGAAGTGAGAGTAACGTTTGACAACTTGACAGTCCCTATCTTACTGTCTGATCTAACCGCATGTTAACATTAAGCTTATTGTCTACCGTAGAGTGTGTGTATGCGTGTGTTAATGACCTCTGCTGTCTGATCTCCAGATACTCAACAGGCTACCCGAATGCCGTCTTCCTGTATCTTAAGTCACTGTGTAGTTCACACTTGCCTGTCACTCTAATTATTTGTCTGCCAGAAATTATTTGTACAAATAATTAATTCAGCACGTAACTGACTGGCTTTGACAAACTGTGATTATTTCTCGGGATAATGTTTATCTCCTGTGTTTGGCAAATTCAACTTAAAGCACGTCTTTCTGTGCTGACCCTCGTAATCGCGTCGGTTAAACAGTCGGCTCACTGAAGATAAACGCGTCGCGGTTTCAAGTTTGTCAGGAGAAGAATACATGAATTTTAGCTGATATGCTTGCGTGACAAACGTTTAACCGAGAAGGTGGAATGAGTTTTGTACAATCTAACTCCGGAACGTGTGTTGTAAATCACAAACTCAGTTAGCACTGTAGTTAACTCAACCTTTCTGGATAGGTAAATCCACGAGTTGTTTCCCACCTGATCGACTTGCTTGGTCCATTGGATTATAGAAACAAACGCTCGATCACAGGTGAGTAATATAATCTTCAGAGATATAGACTAATGTCATGTTGCTCAGACCCGATTTGGAGAGCTCTCGGCTAACCCACACAACAACCAAATGATGTTATGAAAATCCATTCGGTTCGACGCTAGTAGGTATTGCCGTTGCCTCAAAACTGTCACGTTCATCTAGGATAGCCTTACGTCGATCATATTCTACTACTCACAAATGCAAGATAGGATTGATTAAATAAACCTGCTGAATGTCATCGTCATCTCCATCATCAGACATAAACATGCTGGTTTTCTGGAGGTCTTATAAGTTCCTTTGCACCCCCAACAATTGCCTATTGAAAGGCGTATGGAGGGAACGCTACCTGGACGTTCATAGCAGTTTACTGATTAAGTGTATATGTGGTAAGGTGTGAACTTTGTTGCACAATCCTAGACGAATCGGTTCGAGGTAAATTCTAACCGAAGACTCAAAGAAGATGGTAATGCTTCAGCAAGCAGTTATTAGTAAATGTGGTAAAGTATGGGATGCTGGAAATAAAAGTTCATCTTTAGTTACCTTATAAGGGTGATGGTCTCATCACTTTATTGAAAGATGGCCACTCGGCAGCCAATGAACACAATTCCTACGCTACTCAACTGATCATACTGTTTGCCACCGTTGGAATCCCAATACCACCGTTTAAAACATTGCTACCGGTTTATGTAAAGTCTCATAGCTTCTGTGAGTTTTCCTATGGATGCCGACCTAGTTACATAAGCAGGACGGAATGGCAAGTACGAAATTATTCTAAGTTTCTGTCTCAATATGTTCGTTGATACGGTGTATCAAGTCATCCAGGAAAAGGGGCAGGTCGCAATGACCCAGCGTCATTGGTCAAACCGCACTTGTTGACACGTTGATCTCAATGGAAGCCGTGTAAAGCAGTCCAAATACACTATGCACTTTAAGGTCGAATAATTCTCAGGGTCATGGTAACACCAGCCATTAACAATTATAAATTACTTCTGTGTGTACAGATTGATTTGATAGTCAGAATCAGATGGTCTTTAGAGTTGGCGTTTATAGATATATGCGTGGTCATTGACTTTGTCGCTGTACTGTGACGGAGGTTTTGGAAATTATACCGTTTGAAACTGAGCACCCTACACACTTGATCTCAACCTTCGCATTTAAGTGTATCTCGACTGGTCCATTTCGGAATTGAAGCATCATACTTGAGTTTTATTCCTATTAGAACTCATCAGTATATTCTCGTCCGAGCTAGAATTTACACCTCGGCCGATGTCTGTGTAAGATAAGCGTGTGTACTACAACTCCAGTAGCCTCATGATAGGCGTGACCAGATGACCATATATTCAAACGCCCAATCACAACCCTGTGTGAATGGTGTTAAGTCTGTTCGTTCACTCCGAAAGGATAGTAAACAGGATCACCCTGTTCATTCCAATCGATCACCCGGTAATCAAGATTTCTCAATTAGTTTGAAACTTCTGTCTTCATGGAAGCAACTGAGCTTGGTTGGAGCAGTACACAAGTACTTCTAACTTATTGGATTACCTGAACTAGTAGACCGCTTAGAAATTAAGCTATTAATCGATGCATCTGCGTAAATCAAACAAACATTTCCACTTCATTTATTGCGATGAGTGAGTCATGGGAACTTCACCCAAGCATTGACAGGTTTAGCGTAATTTGTTTCCCTGATATACAATGTCGGGAGTAGGCATACGGCCAGTCTGATTAATGCCATGTCTCAGAAAGTTCTGTTTTGTTCAGAAGTATACAGGATCATGAACATAATGATTTATCCCATAAATCTCGGCTGCAGCGAAGTTATACTGGCCAGCTCTAACAATAGCGAAACTTCGAGAGTGCATATTTTCAAAATGGATTGGCTAAAAATGCTATATGTATAACAAAAAATCCCTCAATACTTTTCAGTAATTCTTCCGGTTGCTAAGCAAAGTTGGGCTAACAACAATTGGCAAGTGCCAAATTCGACACAAGATAACTACAGGGCCGATATGAAAAATTATATAAGTTAAAATTCCTCAACAGTTATCAAAATGTGTTGTGCATTCCCTTTTGAAAAGAAAGTGCATCTCACTTGTATGCTAATCACCAAGATTGTCAGAATTTTGGCATTCACTTCCGGTCTTTCTAACAAGGGAATACATTTCAAATCCCCTCATACGCAGAACTTTATCTGATTCTATGCAATTTTCTCATGACTAGTCCCCGTAGACCCGTTGTAAGATATATGTTTAGGTTGATATACTGAAGATTTGATGGTATGCTATAACAAACCCGATTTGGAGAGGTAGGACATGCATCGTGGCACTCTCATTTTGAAAGTTGTTTATACCGTGCATCCTATCAACAAAAGACAAAAGGTGCTTCAAATGCGTTTATATAAGGAGCTGGTTTTTTTCTCATCATCCGGTTCAGTACTCCACTCTGACAACTAAAGTTTTCCGGTAAAAGTGTAAGTGTTACTTCAATGAAGGCGTACTGCTTGGGTTGGAGAGGGCATTTGAGTTTAACTGAATTCGACAAATACTAGTTTGCCGTAGCGGGTTAGACAACGTTACTCCGTAAGCAGTCTTGTTCAGTACTGTGTTCTCATCAACATTTCTTTGTATCCTGATACATCATAAACTCTCTAATATTAAGCACTATCAAGTAACCCTCACTGGCAGCTTGTCAGCACAAGTACGCAATTATAGTACAATGATTAGAGATCACAACTTAAGCTGAATGCTATCAATAAATACTGGCGATTCGAATTGATAAGTAGAAAACAGACTACATATTAATCCGTGTTACATCATCTAGCAGTTACTGCTTCGCGAAAGCCTTATTACAAGAGGAACGGGATACTATCATGCCGCTCAGGTCCAAACAAGTGTCAGATAAATGAGATTCGAAACCAGAATATCTCAACTCGCAAGCTTTCTATTTGGTCCCTTCGTCAGGTGTTGATCAGCTCTTTGCCTGTCAGATCGTTATGTGAAAATTATTCACAAACAGTTTTGAGAGCACCAATCCTACCCGAGGTTCATGTGTAAAAAGCTGGATTCCTTCCTACAGGACCCCAGTACTATTTCTATTGAGGGGAAGTGTGCTTGGTGCATAGTCCCGGCAGTTATTTCCTCGAGAAAGGGATCTGAGAAAACTATTTTTGCACCGTCCTAAAGTTTTATTTATTAGGCTTTATTTTCTGGTATGAAGCATTGTATATCTAGATTAGTGGTTCACTTGCACTTTAAGTAGAAAAATATTTCCGAGCCTTTAGTAGGTCAAGTTACTAAAATTTCAAGCGTTTTGACCCTCCAATTAAATGCGTTTCCTTACGTAGAAGATTTTGTTGTTTCAACTATCACTACAGATAATGCGGGTTGTTATTTTTAAACAGTGATACACGTGCTTTTTTGAACAACAACAAGTTAGAAGTGGTGCATAATTGAGTAGCTGCTGCATTCTTCTTGAGGACGACTAAAGCTTCTGCTTGACTTCTGAGTGGGGAGTATTTACTACTTTGCAAACTACGGAACAATAAGTCTTCTTTCATCTTGGTTGGATGAAGTCTTCAACCCTCTTGATACCTCTACTTCAATCAAGGACGTGTAGAACCTGTTAACAAGCGGCTCACACTTTTACGGTTTACTAAATAAAACCTGTTTCATTCATTCTCAAATCTCTAAATGAAAGTATCTGACTTACAGTATTTTGGCGGATTCGTTAACTTCTATAAGATTCAAATTCAAAGGTCTGGATTTCGGCTGGATTGGAATTAACGACAGAAATGCGGTATTTATTTCACTAACTGAGCTACGAGGGCACGCCGGGAGCTCGGAAATTTTACAGGGAGCTCAGCTAGTAGAGTGTATGCTGTGTCTGGACGTATGGTTTATATCTTTGTTTCGCATTCGTCCGAAGCCCAGATTTCTCGTGATTGGGTCTCATAAGTATTCGATTAACAGAGTGTACTAGAAGTGTGCATGACAAATGATTAAAAAAACGTACAAAAAACACATACAAACAGAAAGTCACAAAAACGGAACATATTTAAGACAAACCGTTTGGTGATGTACGACAACCGCAAGACAGCAAAATATGAAAAAGTATTATTTAGAATGCTAACTTAAATCTAGTTGTTTCTTGCCAAGCATACTTCCAGTACGCCTTAATATGCAACAAGCAGAAAGCTGGCTTACGGTAATCATTGCTATCATTTTTAGCTTCGAGGCGACTTGTTTGTACTGTAGTTCGTGCTACTGTTGTTCATGACAATAGTCAACGAATTAACAGGGTAGTAAATAGACACACAAATCTATAACAGAAATAGCATGAGATTTAAAGCATCTTTAATCAATCAGAAAGCTTTCGATAGCCGTTCAGTCTCAAGTGTCAGTTTAGTGCCACGAATGTGTACATCAAGTCTATGCTTGAGTCACAAAAGGACTACGTTGTTACCACACATTCAAGTAGGTTGTTTCACCTCGAACATAATCAGACATTCGCTTAATGTTGATCGTTGGTCATACGGATAATTTGCTACTATACCTTTCGTCAGCTAATCATGGCTTGACGAACTGTGCCGTTCGTTTTGTATTGAGGTTTGTGGATAGTTCCATATGCAGGGATTCGGTCACCTCCGATACGTCGATAGAACGAAGATTATCGACCCAGTTTACGTGGCTTGCCGGGATACGCTAACGAACTAAATTTACCAATTTGAGATTTTGCTATAAACTTGGTTTTCCTCAACTGGATGAACGTTTTCTATCATATACAGGATAAAAGCACAGCTACTCAAGATGTGTGGACATAAGTAGGTGAGGATTCCTGTGACAGCTTTCAGGATGGAACTTTTCGACCATCGCAGTAGATGGGCAAAGTATGCAATTTGTTTTCGAAGCGATATCCAGAAGGTCCCTTTCAGGCATAGCAGTATTTAATTTGTTGTCTATCATAATGGCATTAAATGTAGAAAGAGGGGAGTAGGAGAAGTTCACTTCCCCTTACAATTGGCAAGCGGATTGTATTCACAGTGACCCAGGAGTGTATCTTCTCACCTTTTGTGTGAACGTCCTCTAAGAGCCATACCTTTGCGTCCTCATCATGCAGTATGAGCAGTGAGTTGATGAGGTGTAGGGTTTTAACACAATGAGATGAACAGTTTTTATTCTCGTGAACAGCCTAGTAGAACGCCGCTACAATGTATTTCCAACGAGAGAATAACACCATTTATTTCTGAAGTAAAACAGTTATATTCGAGGTAATGAAGGAATGTGCTCATGTAGTCTTAAATGTAAGGCTTTCTTTACGGGTTTAACTTACAGACTATATCAGATACTTTAGAAAAACCCAAAAGAGATCTTCGGCCGGTTTGCGTTTGTCCACCGCTTTTGTTCATTGTCCTCGAGCATTGACTGAAGTACTAACGCAAATAAAACAGTTCTGTAGGTCTTAGAGCTATATTTCGCAAGACACGGTTGAAGTCACAATGATAAGATTTCGGTTACTGGTTATTATATGATTATTAGTAGGTTATGTGCACCTAATTCAAAGTAGGCCAACATAAAGCTCATGTACCTGTAAGAGCTTTGCCAGGTTGTGAGTAAGAATGGACCTATAACAACTCAGCTTCTCGTCTATTAACCAGAAACATCCACCACACAACTGATACGCGCCCTTGGCAATCACAGAGGTCTCTGCAACTCAATTTCCGGTAGGCATGGACACACTGACTTTAATTATAATCGTAGAGTTTATAGTTGTTCAGGAGAAGCAGAAGGACCACATACGGAGAGCTTGTTACTCTTACCTAGGTAGCAGAAACACTTAAATTAGGTCGAAAGGTGTGCTAACACCTATTAAGTTTGCACGTGCGTCAGGTTTATGTGTCAGGTCAACGTGATCACAGTGTCATGGCACAATGACAATATGACAGCCGTGACCATCCTGTAAACTGCTGGAGTGAAAATAATGTTTGACATATTGGCAGTCGCTACCTTGCTGTTTGATCTAACCTCATATTAACATTCAGCTTATCATTTACATTAGTGCTTGTGTAATCAAATCATCTTCTGTCTGCTAACTAGATGTTCAACACATTACATGAATATTGTCGTTCTGTATCATGAACGACTGTGAACTTCATGCTCATCTGTTACCCTAGTTATCTGTCTGCCAGAAATTATGTTACAAACCGTGCTCCGTAAGCATACACGGTCGATTCACGTTAGAACGTAACAGACTGGCTGTGACAGGTTGTGATTATTTTTCAGACGTTTGAAACACTTTGTAGCTATGGTCCTCGAAAGTTTACTAGTGTTTTGAGAAACGTCAACAGAAAATTCTTGCAAATACCTCATTCACCTACAGGAACCATATTGTGAACTGAGACTCTCTTCAGAAAATGATTGTATGATTTGGCAAGTCGTTTAACAGTTGTATCATTCGTCTATGCTTATGCACTCATTGTGTTTAACTACCGAAAAGTCTCCTGCAATTTCTTGCTACAAGTATGAAATGGGGATTTTGCCGGAGTTTTGCAGTTTCATTCAATAGCTTTGGGTTTTTAGAGCATTTTGAGTGAATAGAATGTTTAACAAAAAGTTGATTCTTCTGGAGGTGATCTCCCGGTGGACTGTGCATCTACATAGCATTAAGTGTTAATATTTTATTTCAGAAGTTTGAAGTGACACGATTGACTTTGAGTGTGATACTGCTGACACTGCATGTTTATACGCTGTTACTAAGAGGTTCATACCGTTGTTAATGTTGAACAAACACTATTTTTCTGCTCGCTGCACTGTTGCAGATATAGCAAGAGGTAGGTTCAGTGGAGCATTCTCTTCTTGTGTTTTTCGTCCAAAGAATACTCACGGTGTATAAGGCATGGATTACTAACCTCATGGAATGAGTAATACAAGGTTTAATAACAGTTGACAATACCAGTCTATGCATCACGTTTGCACACATCATTAGGTCCGGAGGCTGGTTTTTCATTGATTCTATAGCTAACTCTCTGTGCTGTATATTTGGTGATTCGACCTTTTTTCATCGGACCCACACAGTCCAGTAACTACAAGCGTGTTTGTCTGAGAAGAATGAATATACACGAGATATCTCTATTTAAACCTGGGTCTTGCAGCTTGATACAACTGTTCTTTGGAATGTGATTAGAGGGCCTTCTTCATTCATAAAACTCGCTGCGGTGCACACTCAGCACACAAGTTTGGTACACCCTTACTTTGGTCTTAATTATCAACACTGATTATTGTTCCACTCATAAGCCATTGTGGATACTGTATTGTTGACGTGTTAATCAAGCCCATTTCGGAGGCAAGGTTGATCAGGATGTTGGGGAAGTTATCCACTGCTTGAATAGTGCATTCAACCATAAGACCTTGAGAGTATTATCGACATGTAGTTTGTCTGTTTCAGAGCAAATGTGAATCCGAAGTTTGCGAGTTCAAGATTGTTAACACATTTTTGTAAAGCTTTCTTAGACTGTGTTATTAGGGCAACCTACTAATGAACAGTAATTATCTGATCATGGGGAGCTGGACTTTGGTCCTCACCTGCAATTGGTCCATGTTGATCAGCTTGATATTGCATCTTTATCAAAGATAGAAGCATTCACCAGGACTGTAGAAAAAGATGCCAGAAGTGCCGAGGAACTTACGCTGTCACGTTTCACACCGTTGGTGAGTTGGTGGGATTATAAGAATGCGCCATTATGTTGAACAGTACCTTTCATGTTTTCGTTGAAGAATGCGGTCGTGTTGTGGAGTTCAGATGGACATGTGACTTTTGCGAACAAGGTGAAAACAATTCTGATGATAAAGCCGATATATTTTGTTAAGTCAGTCAAAATCCTAAGTAACGGACGTATTCACTCACTTTTCCAGAAGCTGACTGGGGGATAATAGCTTGTCGATTGCCAACCTTATAACTCTGAGGTAAATATAACCTGCTGGGAACCACGCAGATACTGACTCTCCAAACAACACCCGGTAATGCCATTATTCGGTAGCTTTGGCAGTCGTTACCATCTCATTGGCATTTGCAAAATGTATATGGTAGTGTCACACACGATCTAGTTAACTGTTCTTTCAACGCAGCATTGCGGCAGTAGTTAACTAAAGTTGGATTTTTTGTCTACTCTGATCATTTAAGGTGGTATAGAGTCGTTTCCTTGGGCATTACGATTTGTGAGATGATCAAAAGTCAAGCAAACACCTATATATGTGGTGGATAGACGATGCATTTCTTTTGTGACGGAAACGCTTCGACATTCTCTAACGCAGAATGAGACACTACTTTTTTGTGAACATGACGTGATAAAATCCGGCTCATCTTTGAATCTGATCCTTTCGATTAGTGGTGTCTCTCAATACTTGGGTTGAGTAGGATGGTTACGATAGATGTGGATTCCAAAGGCTTATTTGATACTGTCGTGCACGCCTCTCAATACCAGGGTGAACTAGCCTAACGCCACCACGCGCGTCTCCAGGTTGTTGGGTGGACAACGGCCTTCACACATGAGGACTAGTTGTGAAATAAGCGGCATTCTGTTAGCGAGTAAGCAGTAGTGAACAGTCGGTAATAGTACCACTAGAGCCTAATGGGTTCGTAATTGGCATGTGGTCTCCTATACAGTGCCACACAAACTGAGGTGGTGATGCCACCTCGCTACTAAAGGGGTTCAAATGCCCCATCGGAAGCATATGAGCTCAAGGACAGCCATCCATCCATGTGACTTACAACCACTTTCGGTCTCCGCCTACCTTGAGACAAATTTCGAGGAAGGCGTGTGCATTGTCCTGGTTACCACCCGCTGCAACAGGCATGAAAGTTAGGCCTTGAATGGTTGGATCCCACTTGAAGAGTTTATGAACCAGTTTAGTCACCAGCCCTCGATAACAGGAGGTAAGTGTCATAACAACGCTTTCAGCTTGGAATACTTGGCTGGGCTAATCTATCACACCGGCTTCGCATTTCATACTGAATGTTCCAAATACTACGTTGCTTCCATCCCAATCCCACCCAAGGTGCAATGGGCATCATGGGTAGAAGGATTCCATCCGAAGGGTTTGTGAACCGAACCGCAACTGGTCACCGGCTTCCAGTAGACTGCAAACCCTGTGATTCATCTCAGTGTCTTATGGGCTAGGTGTTTTATGAACCAAAGACTTATGGTTGGGTCCTTCAAGCCAACTCTTTTTTTAGGCCAGGGGAATTTACAAGTATTTCACTACCACAACTATGAACATATGAATGTATATTAGTCGTGAATTATGTCTAATACTCTTGCTGTAACTATTTTGCCGAAGTGTCGGTGGTCAGGTTCGATCCCACGTCCCATTCTACTGTAGTGAGGACGAATGATCGCACTATACTACTTACACCACTATTGTTCGGTAGGGAGGCAGGAGCCTGGATTATGACGTCGAAGTAGCCACGAGAAACACACGAGAAGCATTGGGGTACAACGTGTCATGGGATAATTCTTGGTACATGAAAGAAGTGAGCATTGACGTCCGTGGCACCCGTGACGTTCTGAGGCCAGTGTCGCACGCAGGCGAGTGTTTTTATATGTAATAATGTTGAGGCGCATAACCGATGTATTCGTTGGTTAAATAAACTACTTTTGCGCCATCTGCGTTCTTAGCTCACAATACTATCAGTTTTTTCCCATTTTTTTGTTAAATATTACTAGACCTGCTGATTCACTAAACACATTTTCACACACACACCACATCATTGCTACATACCTCGAAGCTCACAGCCAGGACGATGATGTGTCAAACGCCAAGGCTGATTTGCCCGATCAACATAGTCTCCTGCTTATCCGCAGATACCATTTAAACCTGACCGCTTCAGTGTTCTAACGTTTGTACAGATACACCAACAGCTCTTTCAAGTACGCTGAAGAATCTGAACATCGACATCTGCTTCTTGATTTGAACACAGCTTCGGAATTCTGGCGTAGTGCTACACAGTCACTCTCCAACGACTACTCCACCTTGTGCGTGCGATGTGCGCTTGTCTGGAAACCCTGCAGTCGAAACAGTTGATCAGACTGTTGTTGGAATTACCCTTAACGCATACATGGATAAGGTGCTGTCTGACTGGATGTCTGTCAACAGTCATGTTTATGCTGTCAGACTCAAACCTACAGTTAGCACAACGATAGGCATTAAACACAACGAGTTTGTTGCTGCGGCATATGCTCTCACAGGCTATGATCCAGACGCAGCCAAACTGAATTTTTATCACCAGTTCATCAACCTTCTGCACAATACGCCATGCACGGACATTATAGTGCTGACTGAAGATTTGAACGATCAACTAGGCAGACCAAGTGTTGAAGCTGGCCCAAATTCTTACGGAAATCGGCGAACGTTGGTTTCAGTTTTGTACTGATAACGGTCTGTTTCTAGCAAATACTAATTTTCGGCATTCTAAAAGACAATGTGTCACTTAGTGGCCTCGCTCACCAAGTCAATCGTGAACAGAGATCGACCACACTATCACAGGTACCGGTGACGTGGCTACTTTCAAAATTGTAAATCATTCTGGAGCATCTGTGCGGATTCCGATCACACAATGGTATGTGCCAAGTTCATTCTGAGCATTGATGGGAAGCTGCTTCATCGTCCGACACAAACTGACGAATCGAAACTGGCGGAGTCACACTCACCCTACACGAATAAGAGCGCGCTTGACCTCACTCACGAGACGACGATGAAGCAATTTGGGGATATATTGGCATGCACTGTATATGCGTCGTGCTGCCTCCTGTGGTGCTACTGCTAGTCTAACTACCAACCGCTGGGTTACAATATGGACAATCGCAATTCTTGACGCTCGCCGGAATGTTCTATCCAACTACTAATAAAATGTCGTTTTGAAAAGCTACTCAACTGGGACTTCAGAAACAACTGTAAGATATCGCGCCTGATGAAAAAAAATCCCTTCCAGAATAAAAACAGTCTCCTGCTACCGGGAACTCTCTACCATCTCATCCAAGAAGCAGGTAGCAGGAAACCAAATGTGAGTGCGGTAATCTACGAAGCCAATGGTGAGCCTATCTGTAACTTGCACTGATGCTTAGGGCTCTAAGTTGTGTATTTCCAACGTCGTTGCCCATGCCTCAAGACACTCCCTGTGCCATTAGTCTGTCGATGTCTTTCCGTTTTCAGAGAAAGAATTTTCACTTGAAATTAGGTTTATGAAAAGCCACAAGGCACCAGAACTACACAAACTCCCTCCCGTCTGTTTTATAGATGGGGACCAGCACTTAATCAGAGAACTCGCGGCCCTGCTTCAGACACTCTGGGTCAATGAAGTTACTACAAATACTTGAAGCATGACTAACATCATCCCCATTCTGAAAAACTGCTCACACACTACGTGCTTGAATAAACGAGGGATTAGCGTGACTCCTGCTATATTGAAGCTGCTCGCAGCCACTTTATTTCGTAGTCTAACCGAAACGCGCAGGCAGCATATCCACAAGAAGCAAGGTGGGTTTTGCTCTGGCTGTGGCTGCATTGATCAAACCGTCGTATGCCATCAGATGCTTCAGTCTCGTCATTCATACAAAGAGCTGACAACTTATGTTCTTTTGGACTTCAGAATGGCCTTCGATTCTGTCGACAGAACTGCAAATTGGGGTTGTTTATCGAGAAATGGCGTGCCAGAGAAGTATATCGGCATACGAAAAGCAATCTGCTATCAGACCTATGGCCGGTTAGGGCATAAGACAGCATATCACCGACCTACAGCGTCTCAATTGAGGCGTAGCAAGAGGGTCCAACCACCCATTTCCCATTCGACTTCATAGTAGACGAGATCCTAGAATTCACCCTAACAGACTGCAGATATGATTGTATGAAACTGTTCCAACGCACTCGAATTTGGATATAAGATCATGTAGACGACATTGTTCCAATCTGTGCAGAGTTGCAACGAACCCAGAACGCTTTAGACAAACTGGATTCCTAAGTTCGTCGGTTTGGTATGATCTTTGAACCTCCTAAGTGCAAGGTACTGTTACAATATTGACTGAATTGTGCACCGGCTAGCACCCTTAGTGGTGAGCCGCTTGATGTAGTTGAGAATCTCCTTTGCCTTCGAAGCTGTATCAGTGCTGATGGAATGTTCTATGAGATAACAAACTGTGTAGCTGCGGCTCGGATGGTGTATACCCACTTACGTCATCTGTAGCGTCGGTATGATCTTGGTCTTTCTGTGAAAGGCTGAGTGTACATTCCCACTGTAAGAGCGACCTACTGTATGGCTGCAAAACCTGGTAAATCCTCGCGGAGTGTGTCCGTTTTCGACCGCTGGTGCGGCTGATGCATTATTGGCGTTTAATGGAAGTGCTCTGTCTGTACTCACGCAGTTCACTGATATATCTTCAGGACTTACAGACTCCGTTAACCTCTGAGTTTCACGATCTCTTCTTAAGGTTTTCTGGTTTGGCCACACCTTATGAACACCATCTAATCTCCTACTACGCCCTGCCATAGTGTTAAATGTGTTCGGATGGAAGCGACAATCTGATGACCGGCGTATGCATGGTGTTCGAAGTATGATGACACTGACTATGAAGTCTGCTTGAATAGGTCACTTCCGGCATCTTGGATAGGATCCAAAGAACGTTGAGCATCTTTGGTTGAGCGCGCTGTTTGAGAAGGTCGAATAACAAGAGTGAAGACGCTGGTTCTGTGATTCTTCTTATGTACGTGAGTCGTTTCATTATCGTTTCATTATCTTTTTCCTTTATCTCTCCTAATGCTGTTGTACTTTCTCCCCTATATTGTAACAGGTTTATATACTTAAACTGGCCACTAAGCTAAACATGCTATACCGTGGGCGTTGCCAAAGTCAAGCCGAATGCCTCAGCACAGTTTTGCTGGCACTGGTTCGCTAATCGATTGGCTGTTCGTTCGGCTCTATACATCACCTTCCTGAGTCTTATGACCGTTGTATCTGAGGAGCCAGGTTGCAGTTTATCGTGACTTTTTACTTTGTCTTCTCAATAAGTTCAAATTCTGTGACTATGGTTTCAAATCACTCAGAATTATTTTATGCCATACACTAGTAAGATACCGCTGTGAAATGTATTGCGGCTACAAGTCATGGTTTCGTTGGAGCCGGTCTGTAAACAGTTGTCTAGAACGCGATCGAAAAAGTTTCCGTGCTGTTTTTCAAGCTTGTTTGTTTGTCTGTCCAGGTATTTACGTTTAACTAAGTTTACTACCATCTAACATGTGGTCGGTGTCACAGCCAGCGGTGTGATAGCTACGTGTGATTTTAACTTGATTCAGAATTGAGTTTATAGTGATGATAAGTTCCGACCAACACCAGTGGTGGAGTGTTTTGAAGATACTTTGACATTTTTTGATGCATGCGAGTGCTTTTGTTATGCACAAACTTCAGCGTGACCATAGCTCAAACAGTCGTTGTAATATACACTGTTTATGGGTATTTTTTGACAGCAGAATCCGCTGTAGCGGAAAAACTGTTCCTTGACTTCTGTTGATAAACACCGAGTGGTAGCTTAGACACTCGGAAGGTCTTCTGAAGTTGAGGAGGTTAGCATGCAGAACAGTAAACTTCGTTCTGATTCTCCCATCAACGGTTCTATTCAGAAGATTGAGTTGCTTGATGCAAAACCGACTCCGTATTGTTTTGGGTCCTTTGGTTTCTCTACCTTTCAGAAGAGGGTGTAGTGTTCGTCTTTATGACTTCCACTTTCAGGAATTCTGACCTCCGACAGGGCGGGTATATTAATGTTCAAAGATGTCCAAAGATATCTGCTCTTCTGACTTTGAAGACCTTCGGAGATACATTGGACATACTGAAATACTTCGTTCCAACATTTTACTTCACTAACCGGATTTGTCTGTTTGCCCGCTGCAGAACTTCAGTGTATTGGTTTAGTCAGTCTTTACAGTCCCCTACAACAATAAGCCAGACATACTGTATTGGGTCAGTATCTTATTAACTGACTGTTACCTAACTTGAATGACAAAACTGCCTAATTAGTCAAACACTTGGTCGTCGGACAGATAGCCAACACACCTTCCACTGTGTCCCCCCGGTATCTTCAAGGGCGTGTAGGTACTCAACCTTATGTTAACCTTATTCCCCATAGCTTTTCCCCAATGACATGATGAACTGCAACTTATCTGTAGTTAAACCGCTCTGCTTTATAAGCTGCCAGGTGCTGACGGTTGATGTCTGTGCACATAATTCACGTGATAGTAAGTTGCAACTCTCTCGTAGTTTTTAATTTTTTATGTTCATAATCAGTTTGAAGTGAGCAAAACTTCAATATTCCTTCTAGTTCTACCTTAATCAATAGGTTTACAGGTACCCTGATATATTGTGTAACCTTAAATTACAAAAAATTCTACGGTTTCGTTATCGTGAACGGAGCCCTGTCATGTGAAGTTTCGCTCTCAGTGCGGGAAAAATGGTGCATACTGTCCTCAAGGGAGATTAGAATGAGTAAAGAAAAGACTGATAGGTTACTAAACTGAACATAAAAGGTTACCAGTGAGTTATCGTTATATACCAGTTATAGCGTGAACGAGTAGGACTTGAGAAAACAGAAAACCCCAGTGAAACAGTGCGAAGTAAAATTTGTCCGATCATTGAGAGATGAAGCCGAGGTAAGAGTGACACAGAAACGTTACTTATCTGCAAGGTTCTCCTTGTCATCTGCTGGACTGGAATTGTCATAAAACAGACCACCGAGTCAGAGAACGTATAGTGTAGGTCGCAAACAGGTCTGGGCGTGAAGTTGCGATGCAGTCAAACGTGGACTGAACAATAGACTGTAAGCAGCTGTCATCACAAAGCTCTCGGTGTTTGCCAAGCTGCTGACCACAAATCCATTGGAATAAAGCTTTTAGAATCCATTGCGTAACGGGGAATCAGAGTTAGCCCCGTGGTCTCAGAAACAACAGCAATCAAGAAATTGTCCTCCTGCATACACAGAAAGATTTTTATATGACGGTTAGTTCACCTTGACAAAAAATTCATCAAGGCAAACATACAGTTAAGGTGAACTTGCGTTGGTTTACGTGATGTGTCTCTCTGTTTTGAAATATCCGTCCCCCCTGTTACTCCACTGCAACATGTACTTAAAAAAATGCCCAGTCATGTTACTGAGAGGTACACAGCACAGTACAACACTTTCAACTTCCATTTTTCCGCTGTAGACAGATCACATATGTTGCTATTTTATGTCAGTTCGTTTACTCGTATCAGTCGCAAACGCGAAACGTGCAGATTATGTACATCGGATAAACAGAGATAGACAGTGAGTAGGTCTGCACCCGTTCACGCCAAATAGTATGTAAGCAAAACCTCAATAACCCGATTGGTTGTTTCAGCTAGTTTTGTGCGCATAACTTTGGCTAGTATATTCTGATCAGTATAACTTCGTTAAAGACCATTATTTTCTGATTCGAATATTGTAAGCATATTTTGAATTAAATAAATCAGTCAATTTGTTGTCATGAGGTGTCTTGCGATCGAAGATATGCGATTTTGACGAGAAGGTGGGGCGGTTTGAAGTTGTTGAGTCACCACCTGTTTTAACCATTTCAGAATGTGCTCTGTTATCCACTCAGGTGGTTGTCGATCTATTATGCATAAGTAAACGTTACCGTTACTCTAAGTGCGCACAACGTGGGGAACAGAACAGGTAGACGATTATGCAAAACTGGTCCCCTGCTGATTTCATGGACCGAACATCATCCTGAAAGGTCAGCAAAAGTTTAGGGTTCGAACAGGCTGAAAATGAAATTGCTTGCAACACATGTTGCAAACCCACCTCAGATAAAGTTGTTTCATGACGTAACTCTGAACCGCAGTAAAGCCACATAAGGCCGATTTTCCCGAAAGCAGCCCGAGTGAGGAGTACTTAAAATTACGCAAGGATGATGTATGTCTACGTCCAGTTGGAAAGCTACGTCAAACCGGGCCGATCAGCTGGCAATGCGCGCAGAAAATTGACCGAAACCACCCATCGGATTTGTGCGGTCTCGTTTACATAATACTTGGTATGAACATGTGAGTGTCTACTCACTGCTTGTCTCCATTTTTCCGGTGTGTATATTTCGCCTGTTTTGTGATAGCGACTGATGACAGTTAAGGAACTGTCAAAATATCACAATATATGTCGTCTTGCTGCCATGATGTGATGTGATGAAAGATGAACACTGAAATCGGCTTTGAAATCGATATCAAAAGTTTAACTTTTTGGTCCCTTTTGAAGTTGGTTGAAGAGCACATGTTGTTTAGGACCCGGTATAAATATGTAGGAATGGCCAGTTGGCTTACCAAAATCGATTAATGACATCCAAACATTCTCTATAAATTTGGTGGCGAGGTGCCGCCGAATTGTGCATCCTCAGGGTTCGAGCGGATATTTGTATAGTTAAATTTTATCTACTGGCAAGTAGTACAAATTATATACATTTTTATTTAGTCAGAGAATCATTCGACGTATGAGTTGTTTTGACGATTGTTCACAGTTCACTCGATTGCTGGCCGGCATCATATACAGCTGAGCATAAAGAGGTAGAAAAGCAGTAAATAACTCACCAGTTAGAACACACTACTATATGTTCAGAATGGAAACTGTGAAGGAGTTGAAATGAAGCACAGCTTTTAGCAGATGCTTGCAATAGAACTTTCGTCGATTATCAGAGGATCAGAGTATACTGACACGGCATAACAGAACTGCAAGGCTTACACTTAGGAAGAGTTCGATCGTTCCTCTTGAGATTCTCGGAGATGCTTGTCCTAATACATTTCCTTGATTTTAGACTCACAACACAAAGGGGAACTGCAGAGGCATTTATTCATGAATGTCTGTCTTTCACAATCTTCGGTTTCTATGTGGAGCGAATAATTGTTTGTCGTACATAGAGTGAACAACACTACATACATTAGTCATCGACCACGCATTATTTCCAGACAGCTTATCAGCTGCAAAAACTGGCAAGAAATCTGTCCTAATATTTTATCCAGTGTACCTGTGCAGACAACTACAATATCACAGCATTATAGTTTTTTAATTTGCGGACAGATGGGATCCCAAACCATCTACTCACTGAGAACTGGAGTGAGCCTAACGATCCTAACGAGTCGCATAAGATTTTTTCACACAACTACGGTCGAAGTGTTATCTAAGATATGCTTTGCTGGAAATTATCATTGTCCACCTCACTCTGCTATGCACCACAATTCTCACGTTTTGTATCACATTCTCGGCACAAAACTACGAGTTTGACGTAGAGTTGTGTTTCTACTGTCTCATATAACGTCAGCAGAAATGAAGTTGACAGTCTTGGTTTACAAGCACGTGAAGCGGAGTTTAACCCTCTTTCGAGATGATACTGATCAGCCGTGATAGAGTGAGAATGCGTTCGAAAATACCCAGTGAAGTCATGAGAACGACAAAGCAGCGAACAAGACTTGTTTTCTGTGTTTGATCATCAGGCTAATTACAACACAATAAATATGAAAACGGTAACTGGGGTGAGTCAGAAAAATAATCAGTAGAGATTATCGACGGTATTTTCTATCAGTTACGCAATCATTGTTCCAAATAGTGGGCTTGGTTGATTGTGGGCCAGGGGAGATTTAGTGTCCGTACGAACTTCTCCTAAGCGCAGAGGTCAGGGTTGCATAATCAGATACTAATGGCCTTGACAACAGTCAACATTCGGAATCTCACCATCTTTGTTCGATTCCTTGGCACTCTGTAAACAATCTGAAAAGTTTCTTTCTTACTGACAGAATGATTAGAGTCAGTCGAATGGGCAACAATCGCGCTTGTAACCGTTTTAACTACCCCACTATTCAACCACGCAGGATGATGTTCACGCACTCTGTCAGACAATTCCATTGTAGTACGACCAATGTATGATGCTCGACACGAGCAAACGAATTAGTACACCCAACAGCTGGTTGTAGAACATGGAAGTTCGTCGTTGATTTGTAAAATGATAACAGGCGTTGAACAAAAACTCACGCACAATTGGGCGGCAAGGTTGGTTGTTTCGACTGACTTTTTGAGCTTTCTCGAGATAACTTCGGACATTGGATCTCTCTTGAAATGAAGACTAATAAACGCAAGCTTCTTTTTCACAGAGGATGGCTTAAGTTTCAACTCCGTTTTGCCTATTTAATCGGCCCGGCCCTCGAACGAGAATTCACAGATGCTGGAGATTTGGCATTGAGCCGTAGCGGTGATTTCAAGGGTGGTGTTGGGATTCGGGTGGTGATGAACTGCATGACCAGTTGGGCTGCATAGAACGTGCGTCCCACAGCCGTCGTAAAACGGGTTTACAACAGAGTGGCAATGTCATCACCTTTGTATTGCAAACGAAGATAAACATTTAGTTTGGGACTGTTGAACACATCACGGCGGCCGGTTTTGTTTGCTGAATTTCTCAACAAATGCCGATGGACAGCCACTTTCTGTGAATGTGGTTCTCAACAATGACATCTCTTTGGCCATTATTTCTCTTGAACAGATTGTTCTTGCGCGATAGAACAAAGTCCTCACTAGGCACCACTTGCACTGGATCGATTCTGTATGTCCGAGAATGCCGCAATAAAAGGAAATCGGGTTGAAAGTCATTTGGCGTCAATCATGTGTGTGCTTTCAACAAGCGGCTATGGTTTTCTTGTAATTTGGAAGGCTCATTTTACAAGGCTATTCCCTTCTGCCATCTAATTGTTTAGTCAGGGATCACGTTGACTAAAGCGTATTAAATACGAAATGCGGCATTTGCCTTCGCCCAGGCACCAAATATATCCATGGACAAAACCTTTTAACTTCGCGCCCCTTATTAACTGAACATGATGTGCTGCAGAAAATGTGGCCAACAGGGGCGCGGATTGTCCCATATACTTTTAAATAATGGATAACCAAACTTGTTATCTCAGATCTGTCCTCAAGCTGAACAAGTCCGTGTAGTAGAAACCTTCCTCATTATACGATGATCACTGTAAAAAAACAACCAAATTATTGAGGTGGTTGAACTGACCAACCCGTTGAAGCTTATATACTTTCCCGACTTCGTCAACGCTTAGTTATTCTGTCACCCAACTATGATGTTGACTAAATTTGTCAGGTAATTGAAGACAGGTCATCAATTATAAAACTCTGGTCCGACTTCTATCATAAATTGCCAGTAATACATGAAGTGTCCCTAGTGGAAGCTGGCCGACGGCTGTTTTGTTTGAACACCGATCTGCTCGTCCAGTACGACATTAAGGTCAGCCTAAATATAATTAATTAATCACTTTTGGAAGTCCGGACAAAACAACCGGATTTGAAAGATAACGTGCATAATGATGCTTCCCCATTTTGGTCTATTACTTTGACTGTTTCTATGATTCAGCACTATAAGAAACTCACCTGATGTAATCCGCAAACACTGTCCTGCTTGGTTTCACTCTGGGACAACAGAGAACAATTAATCAATCCTGGTCTATTTAATCGACTGTGATCGAAATACCGACATGGAGAGAACGTTTCGTATTGTCTACCGGTCTCTATCATCTCGCCACGAAAGATGATATGCTGCATCTTGTCGATATCCAAGGCGGTCGCGACTCGATTATGTCACCCAGATCTGTATGTTCAGAAGCAATTTTTTCAAAGGGAGTTCTACTCCTTTGATAAAACTTGACGTCCTGGTCTCTGCCACATTTTATCTCCTTCTCACTGACCTAGCCCTATTATCATGAAATACTGAAGGCTCGCTTCGTGTTTATTCTCACCAACAGCGAAGGGATGATATTCACTACTTTTACCATTGATTTTCAAACGATAACTATTAACTCTTACTTATTCTTATGCAATTTTACTGGCCAAGGAAAAGTTATCAAGAGTAGTCCGTTCACTGAAATTTTATTTGTCATGGTTTCTACAGAGACTAGCTCTTGCAAGAAAGAACCTTGAGTCTAGAGCGTCTTTTCAAAAGAAACTGACTGGAAAGGCCATGGTTCCTTGTGAGTGGTGACCAATATACGTGAGCCAAAACCCTACCTAATCACCAGTAAACAGTAGTTAGTTCAGCAAACCTAATTAATTTAATTTGCTTGTGGATTTCTAGACCCAAAGTCTCGGCTGAGTTAGGCAACACGATTGAAATGTTTCTCCTTGAGTCGATCGGACTGCCTGGACAGTACTCAGATGCGAATGTGTTCAAGCCATTAGATGTAATACTTCGGTTTTACCCAATCTAAGGTGAATGGTGTAACCGGCAATACTGCTGATTAATCACTTACATCTAAAGGTCTTTTCTAAAATTAAATGGTCAGAAAGTACGTAGGAGTGTGAAGGTTATGACTAATTGTGTATGGTGTTCACCCGATTATGATAATATATTACTCGTATCGAATGACTCTGAACTGTAAACAATTGTTGGGCTTCGATTAAAATTCGTTCTAGTTGCTACTAGACGCTTACTTGCAGTAAGGACAAACGCATCGAGTTTTCGATCGGTCATTTTCACGAGCTGATTGTCTGTTTGCTTTCAGTGCCCTCTTCAGTCCAATCGGACCACGTTCGTTCAACCCAGTGCTAGTTCTCGATCAAAGACCCGTTGATTGATTGTCTTGTTTTCTGACAAGCTCACTCAGGTTAATCAGTAGCCATCATCACAAAATACTCAGCACGTTGTTTGTATATCATTAAATCTTACTATTGTCTGTCATTGTTTACGCCAGACCTAAGGTTCCCAAGGCCCCAGTTAAATGTTTCTGCCTTTCTAAGGCAAACCAGACTGCGTTAACCGAATCAGTCGTGTGTTAGACCCTCGACAGAATGCTGAGACGACTGCATCGTCAACTGGCCCAGTGTAAGACGACATGGATTAAGTATCTAACATGTCAAAATGCCGTATCGACTGAGCCATTGGTTGAATCAATGATTGCCTTATTGGCTGAAGAAGTTGAGTCAACTACCATGTCAACCTGTTTTGTTGTGAGTTAGACATAAATAGTATTAGCCTCAGAGGTACACCAACCTTGTGGCGTTTGAGCAAGCCATACAGTTGTGCAGTATGTGACTCTCTGGGTACAGTTACTATTATTGTTGACTGATTAATGAATTGTCCTTTTGGTAACGCCAGTATTTGCTTGTTGACGCGTCAAAATCTGGTGGTGTCATTCAATGTTGGCTACAGTCGTGATATATAATCGGCTTTGTCTATTGCCACGTCATTGAAGTGTATGTCCGGCCGTGGAAATATCAATCCATTACTAGATCATATTTCATCAAGGGCAACAGTGTATTTTGGAATCAGGAAGTTGATCTGCTTGAAGGACGTAACTATGTTTTGGTGCTCATGGTCGACCAGCCTGGTCTTAAACCAACTGCGAGTGTCTTCTGAAACCGGACTGAGGCGTGAAAGTTGGTTAAACAGAAGCTGGAAATCGGCCTGTGACTCGGTACCGTTGCTTTTCTTTGGTGGCGCACAAAATTGGAGACCATAGTTTAGGGCTTCAAGCTGAACGCTGGTAAGTTGAATGAACGGATAATTCACAAAACAGTTGCTAAGGTTTCCGGGATTACGGAGCTCGCCAGCTTGTTTTTCACTTACTACTGTAAAGTGCTCAGTGGTTTCGTACTGGTTTAGTTCACTGGTTCATCGCAAAACTTAATGAAGTTTTTACTACGGACATGGCTGAGTTTCTAAAATATCTACCAGTTAGAATTGTAGATGTTGCTCAGCAAATGATCTCTGACACTTTCTGTGTGACATTTCATGAGATCAAGCAACTGACAAAAATGCGCCGGAATTTATCATACCGAAGACGTTTGTAGTAGCATGGCGTTATGAAATTCAGTTGAAGAGAGTGACCATAGAATGTTAATCAAGCGTGTTGTGTGGTGATTTTACATTCAAACTCCAGGATACTATCAAGCTACTTTACCACAGGTAACAGGAGATGACCTTTAGAAAGGCAAAATAACTTTTCAAAATATGCTATACAGCAAAAGATTAAAGTATTCCCTGAGTGCTTGAAATCAGTTGTACTTAACAAGTGAAAGTCGCTTCTCAAAAAGCCTTACTCGCTAGCATCAACTTGCCATGATAATTGGTGTCCTCTGGTATACGTGTATGTAAGGTTTATTGTTTTGTTGTTCGGTTCAAAACGTCCACTGAAATTTGCAGTATGTAACCTATGAGGGGCAGAGCAATGTGCCTGAGAAATATATTGTACAAAAACTGTTTCTGACTTTTCGGTTTACATTTAAATGTTGGTGGTTTTAATTTCATGATCTGTTCTACTTACTGACATCAGTAAGTGTACACAAATTATTTTGAACCGTTTTCTGAACCAAAAATAAATGTAACGATTAAACTGTGAAACCTTTCGGCTCAAATATTTCCCGCCAAGTTCATTTATTGACTAACCTTGAAACTAATAAACATTGTTATCTGTTGTCAATCGACCATGTCATTAAACATCGTACTGTCGATAACACCACAATATAATTTACTAATGATGTGGAATTCATCAAGCTTAGTTCTATTGTTCGGGTTCAGAAAAATAGACAGAGGACATCGTGAAACTTTAATACTTCTAGTTACGACTATCGGCAGCTAAAGTAAAACTATTGAACTTTATCCCCACAAAAATTATGACTACAATTGAGTAAGGCAACCAGACAATCATTCTTTTCACTCTGAACAAGTGTTCGACGCCATGGCAAGGTGACTGATCGGTTCGTCATATTGTGTATACATTGAACTGGACGAAGTTGCCTAATTAACGTTGTTTTGCTAAACACTGCCGATTTCATATCACTATCATCCGGATATATCTTGAACTATCATTTCATTGCTAGTTTACACTTGCTATTTGATGAATCTAGAATCCTCGCGATTGTTTCCATTTGCGGATTATCACTTAACACACAGTTGGTAACCGCTTTGAAATACGTTCAACCATACGATGTCACAAACAACGATGTGTTCTGCTACGTCACTGCAGCTGATTGGCTGGTCGAAATATCTTCACCATGACAGTGATTCAAGGCCCTAATATTTAAAAAAGGACAGCTGTGTCCGTTTTTATCCCCGATACCCGTTTGTGACTCAAACGGTTGGTTAAATGATAACAATTTGATTATAACCGCAGAAATACACTCCACACACAGTGTAGCGTTAGTGTCATTCAGGCCAGCACCTAGTGGGCTGGATTGTTTTTTGTTCTGTTTTGTTAAGTCCACAAAGTTGTTTCTAGACCCTATCCTAAAGATTCCATTTATCAATTGTTTGATCACTATCTTTGAAGCGGCCAATGACGACCCACCTCCTTATACGATCAGTGGATTTTCCATCGTGCCCTCTAAATGATAATCATATTTTTTAAGTTATATTCCAACGAACTCATAGTTACGAAGGGAGCTAATCCACATCCCTAGAAATTACAATAACTTTTAGGAAACACGTCAAGTATGTATACACTCAGTAGCTAATGAGTTGGATTGGCACTATAACGGTTAGATTACTTACCTAACTCACTTTACGGCTGATTTCGGGGTATAGCAATGCCCTACTCACAACATCCGTACATTGCACAGGGTGCAAAGTGTTTGGGAATGTCATAGCCCATCCAAGACCCAGTTTCAACTTACACATTGATAGGTTGCTCTTATAACTAGCACCGATATTCAGTACAGAACGCTTCAGGATTTGTTGATCATAACAAGAGTGAACAAATTCATGAAACACAAATTCTGAAACTCAGTAACGTCTTCAATGTCATTACATATATTACAGAATTAAATTCGTTGCAAGATTTTTAAACGATGTATATATATATATGAATGAATGAACTGATAGAAACAGAGATAGATGATTAGATTTATTCACTGACTGTCACACGTAAGTATGTGGTGTTTTCCACTTTATGAGATCAGACGCGTTCACGTTTTTTGACCATACACATAGTGGTGAGTGGTGAAAGGTTTTTTTTGTTACTACCCGTTCCCAAGTGAACCGGATGACCTCCGGTGTGAAATTCATACCATATTTCCTTTTTCACTCACACAAAACTCATGGTCTATTTTAAAAGACCAGTTTTGTTAAAGTATGCGGAAAAATCAATTTCTACAGGGATGTTGGTTCTGCCTAATTGGCTAGTCGGTCTACCACGGAATATTCATCGTTCCATAAGCTTAAATGATTTGATGTTTCATTTTTGTTCCTTAAAGTAACGTACTACCAACACCGTTATGATGATTGTCCTTGATGCAAGTTTGAAACTAGGTTCTTCTTATGTTTTAACCTAGTAAATATGTGGGCATTAGTTTGAACCACAATGTGTCGTAATTTCTTCACGTTACAATAGCTTTTATGAATGTAAAAGAATGTTGTTTTATGTTTTTAGTCGTTTCCAATCTAAATTAGCCTCACCTTCAGTTTTGCAACCAATTTCATGTCCTCGTTGGTTACGCTGTTCCCAGATAATCGTTCCTGGAAATCTCACCAGGTATTTTAAACTTCCTTCTGAATTCCCGAAACATTTACTTAACTGTAACCCTGTTCTTCAACCCGCTGTCCTTGTATTTATTGTTTCATAATTTTAATACACACTTTTCTACAGAATTTAGTCCGTTTTCTACCAACCTTCTCATTTCGGCCATTTTGAATCTAAGTCAACATCCTCAACTAGGTCTTGTTTATAAACATGTACGCGCAATCCAATACAAATGATTCCTCTGTTACCGAACATGGTTTCTCAATAATACGGACGTTTGTATAGAAGAATTAATCGCAAATCTAAACTAATGACGTTTTCGTGTGTTGTGTGTGATAAGGACTTAACTGTGAATATTCACCTCCAGAGGTGCACAAAGCAACTTCATGGTTTGCATTGACATGTATGGTTTCCGCTACCCACATACTCAAAACCATATTTACTTTGATTCCAAAAAATAACTCTTCGCAACAAAATCCTTTCAAGGATTTTAGTTTATTTATTCTGCAAATCACTTAAGTCACACTAATCGGTACATTATGTGCAATGGTCAACATGGTTGCTTCATAGAAGTGCATCTACGGTGACAGTTGCTCAGGTATAATACTCCCTTTTTAAGGAAGGTGGCTGGAAAATGTCTGATTGCAACTCCAATCAAAGATGCATTGTTCAACTTGGAATATGACCAGATTATGTCATACTGAATCAAAGAGCAAAACCCACTTAAGACAGCAAAATTGAACAGAAAATCTAACACGTTTATAATCGTGGTTCATTTGAGTCATGGCAATAATCGCCTTTTTATTCGTCTATTCTACAAAGTTCTCCGTGAGATATGAGTAGATCAGCCGCATATCAAAAAGGATACTGTGACATGAATAATCAAAATTATCGTTCAACCCATCCAATCAATACGTAGACAGCGGACGCACAACTATTAAAAAATATTTATTCTCGTGAACTCATGGCACTGGATTGACATGTTAAGATTATATTTCGAATGCAATTTTCAATCAACAGTGAACAGCACAAATGTTAAAAACTTGAAAAGAAACGCGACAAGAAAAATGGAAAAGGATACAGGGTTGAAATACAGAACAAACACAGGATCGCTACCAAAAGCTTCTGCTTCTGGCAGCTGGCACGTGACTTATAATGCTTAGTATTATTACTCCGAACAGGTAGGCAACAACCTGGGTTGATACTTAGTGTATCGTCCCTTTTGTCAATAAGTTTTATTCAAGTGATGAAGTGGGATTGTTAGTTTAATACTGGGTTGATCAGGCGATATAGTACTGCAGGAATAGGAATTTGGGTCGACGTAGAATGTGATTCTTTGTCCAAGTCCCAAACGTGTGATTATTTCTAACTGTATGGACAGCATCATAGCTAATATTGTGTTGATAAATACAGAATGAAATAAAGTTAGTCGGATTGGTTGAGTAGCTTGAGTCCTGGGAATCCCTGTTTTTCGGTTACTAATGACTACACCAAAGATTAAGGGAGTATATTCAACAAATTTCCCTAATGTCTGATCCGATGATCACTGTTGTATGTGTGTACATCCATTACATTCACCTTGTATCTGATTGGCTACTTACACACTCGCGTGATACATCGCGACTATGATTGGTTTAACTCTGACTCGTTCACTGTTTACGCTCGTTACGACTGCCTTGCGTTCTGATTTACGATACAACAATCACGTTTTATTATCGCCTTCGAAAAGCCAATTCAGATAGACCATCTTGGATGTACAATTTGTGTGTACAATTCTGTGGTGACGCGTAAAAACCTCTCAAGATAACAAATATTATTATGCGTACTTACGAACAATGGGTCCTCATTTTCCAAGACACCACAAACTTGAAAAGGACCCATATTCAGGCAGGCTTCCATTTCACAGGAGATAAATGTTGAAAACGGGAAAATCGTGTCGTTTTCCCACACAACCATGAGTGAAGCCGATATGAACCGTCATATATATGAAAACAGGCATTCTATGTTCAGTTTTTCTCAGTAAGCGTGAAGATTGATGAGTACAGCTTAAACATCGCCCTCATTTAACTAAACTTTTCACACTCCGACGAACTTTCAAGCCAACCCCTTTCAGGACTAAACAATACGCCTAAGTTTTGACATTGTCAGGCCTCATCGGTGGCACACCTCCCTGTCATGACCAAGAACCGAAGTCATGTTGAGGTTTTCATGACTAAACTGTGCAGAATACCGCATCCGTTACTACACACTAAGCAATATTGACCTGTCATGTGGTTCAAATCCCTACGAATAGCTTCTGACGTCCCTTCTTACAACGGAGTGCCAGCACTGCTTTTCTATTCCCTTCATATCTTTACTAATGAGCTGAGCATCCGTCTCAATTGTCTTTTAACCATTGCCTCCTCTTGTGCTATCATTTTATCAACCGAATTGACCCACAGGTGCAGATGAAAATTTACCATAAACCTGTTTAGAGTTTACGGCTAGTAATATTGAATACATCTGCGATTTTGTGACAGACGGTAGCCTTGAGATTCCCTCCTATCCTACAGGTTAGACAATCCAGAAATAGCAGCTGTCCCCTGCTAGATTCCAATGGTCGACACTGAATGGAATTAATACAAATCGCCATGGATAGAGGAACAAGCTTTCTATTTTCCTTTCCCGCCGAAAAGCATAAACGTCGATAAGTTCATAGTGAACATCGCCCCCAATTAAACTCTCATTTCGCATTCCGGCAGACTTTTGAGTCAGCCTATTTGAGATTAAGTATACAACCCAAGATTTGATGCCAATAAGTCTTGCTGGTGGTCTACATCCATGCTACGACCGAGGCTTGAGCTCCAGTTCAGGTTTTCTTGACTAAACTGCGTCCTTGGCCATACATTGGGAATTATCGGTTATCAAATGGAAATGCTCAATGGCATCAGCTTGTGTATGCTGTTCAGACTGCTCGATCGCCCAGACTGGAGATACTGTTAGTTTGTGTAAACCCCATTCGTTAACTTACAATAGAGACTTCTCACAAAAGACGAAATCTTCGATCTCATTAATCCCGCTTAATAAACGAAACTGGCTGAGCGTTTGACTGCGAAAATTTCTTAATGTCAAA
This sequence comes from Paragonimus skrjabini miyazakii, assembly GCA_014338405.1. Classification (NCBI taxonomy): domain Eukaryota; kingdom Metazoa; phylum Platyhelminthes; class Trematoda; order Plagiorchiida; family Troglotrematidae; genus Paragonimus; species Paragonimus skrjabini miyazakii. The sequence goes on along the minus strand of JTDE01000230.1, from coordinate 191,529 downwards.
TGAGAAGTAAATAGTGTAGTAGTTAACAAGGTTGCATCATAACATAGTGAAGCACAATACATTTCCCGGTCGTGATATGGACATGCAAAATTTACGAACTCTAGAAATGGCAAATCTCGAGTTTAATGTTTAGGGTCAGTGGGTGGGGGTGGGGTCTCATTGTTTACGAAATCTGCGATCAATCACGAATGATGTTCAACTGAAACTAACCGTATCTGAAATAGCGTTTTAATGAAAACACGATATTGTTTCTAAATTTCATAAGGAAAATAACACGAACGCGGCTAGGGAATTCTGTATTTTATGGATAAATGAATGTTATAAAAACTATTAGATAAAAAATTATCGACCACAGATTACATATTCTGATCATTGGCCTTGATGCACAACAGGATTCTGATTCACATCAACAAAGGTTTCAGATTTCATCCATTTATTTGCCTGCGAATCCTCAAGTTCGTTCGAAGGAATTGTGTTTAGCTTGACATGAACTGAACTATCTTCACCACATTTATCTACATCTTTTAAATGCGGTTGAGTTCTGTCATTTTTATACAATTTTCTCACTACAACAGACTGGTACGAAGAACTGTCGGGTGAGGTATAGTGCTTCGGAATTTTGCATTGTAAATTATAGGGTACACATCTGGATTTGAGTACTTTTTCGTGGGGTTGAACATTTGAGGATAATTCTGTCTTCCGTTCAAGTAAAAAGTAGTTTGCTTGAGTGAGATCATGAAAATGTGCATTTGGCATGGTGCACAGATGACAGTCGATGTCGGTAATCGGAAAATGCGAAGACAAATTCGGTCTTTTCGCTGACGGCAGATGACTGTGGATAAGATTGTGTTTACCAAATCGATCTCGCATGCGTGGTACAGTTTCTACAAGATGTAAAAATGGAGCTTGAATTAGAAAAGAAACTTAAAAACAATATGAATTTGAGCTAACTCTCAAACTTCTAGTAAAGCGCTGTTTTCACAAGTTGCTAAATTACGTGAGAGGAAATAATTACAGAGTTTTATTAGTCTTCACTCAAAGTTGTCCGCTTTGTTGTACAAGCCTTATCTTGGTCAAGCATGCGAATGTCATTGGAACATCGAACTAAATCAGGAGTTGCATTCCAATAGATTAAGTTTCACAGCTTAACATTAAGGTGAGTATCCCAGTTTTCAAACTCGTGCAACAGATGTATCCAGTTGTCTAAAAGTGTTGTATTCAAACAACCGGGAAACTGAAAACCACTTTTGTGCATAAAACATGACGCCCGTTTGTTAGGTAGAATTCACGTTTCCAAACTGTTGTTACCCACTCCACTTTTAGCCGTTCTAAGAACGATCTATGAAGAGTTAAAGAGCTACGGTATGCAGCTGAGCAGATTTTTCCACATGTCTGTTTCAACATGCTCAACGAAGCTCAATCAGACAGTGGTTTTACCGTCGACCTGTTATTAGTTTTGAGTTGAAGCCTACACGTAAAATGAATAGAACTCATCAAACGAGAAAGTAGCTTCAGCGAATAAAATTCGGATTAAATTTTGTCGAAATGTTGCATGGTTTTGGCACCATTCAACCGTGCCTTATGTTGTCGCCCTGCTGTAAAAGTGGGTGACAAGAACAAACCTGATAAGCCAATATATCTGAGGGCGGACATTTGAAATTGGAAGTTCATGGGTTATTACATTTTCGACAGTTCAAACTGCAATGTTAGCATATTCGCTGCTAAGGTTATCATTTAATTACGCCTACTTCCAAACTGAAAATCTAGCCTACTGATGAGTAGCAAACTAGACTGAAGCGTTATTGAGATCAATCTTTTGCTTTTTAGAAGCTCAGTATCTAAGTCCAATTTCCACACAAATTACAGGTTTTTAAAATTTCTTTGGGCAATAATATCGACAGTTCCTGATCTTTCAGGGGACCTTGTAACATTATGTTTGACATAAGTAAGTGGAAAGGACATCCTTCTGTGTTTGTCTGTCGCCACCAACAGTATGCATTGTGTACGTCCTTACCGATGTGTGCACTGCTCTTGTTTTATCCTTGTAATTAATCGTATCTAACAAAGTTTGCCATAATATGTCGTGTGTCTGGTGAAAAGCGTTAGGATGTCCGGGAGAGGTGCACCGTGCTGAATGTATCTGTTTAGTTATCTTACCCATTGATCTGTTCACGCTCCGCATGATAAGTATAATCTTAATTCTTCCTTTTAAACAAGGTAAACAGGAGTATGTTTCCGTTTCCGGTTCGATAAACATAAAATATACTCCAAGTATTAATTGAAAACCTACGTACTTCACGCCACAAGATGCCAAACGACTTGAAAAGCGAATAACAGTATTACCGCGTGCACGTGACTTTTGCGTTTTGCTGGGTATACTAGTGTATCTTATATCTTCGGAGGGTCAGCCAACTTGGTGTTTCTAATGGATACGAATTCGAGACCTGTTGCTCATTTGCATTTTGAACACCAAGCTGTTGTTTACATGGACTGTCCGTCTAATTCAGACCATGACTCACAGATACAAATTGCTTCAGTAGGACATGACATAAGAAACATAACTAAGTACCCACTGATTCAAAGATATTAAAAACTGACGCTACTAATCAATGAGTTTCAAATGTAGATCCCGAATCGATCACACAATGTAGGAAATGACTGGCAACTACAAGGGGACTAGACAGGTATAACACCACTCAAATTCGAACGGACTTTCTAGTCAACTATCTTCAACAAGAACTGCTAGATTGAGGTTTCACCTTTCTTAAAGTTCATTAGTATTATCCCGGCTGGTTCCTACATCTCCAGAGGCAACGGTGTTGACAACTGAGTCATTAGCTACACATCAGGTGTGACGGAATTGTCTCACGTTCACCTACGCCCGCCCGTGTAGTAATGATGATATAATAATCCAACTGTGTAAGGTTCGTCTCAGTGATGGGACCACATTCTTCAGATTGTTGTGCATTGCAGGAAAAAAACAAAATTCACTCTTCCGTACAATAGAAGTATATTTTTTCTTCTTACACTGAACTACTCATAAGTAGCATTGCGCAATATTAAAAGTCTTCAAACGGTTATTTTCAACATTCCACATTAGCAATGGAATGAATCGCTCCAAGAATGCATTTAATCCCTCCAGCCATTCGATAGTTATAGACTACTTGAATTACCCTTCGTTGTTTTTAGAAATGTTTCTAAATAATTTGATATCCAAATGCCATCGATACAGTTCAGTTATCTTTTACCAATACCTTCAAAGTTAAGAGTTAAAGTTTACAGAATGTTCACGCAAATAAATTGTCTTTGTGTTAAAACAGTGTTCTAAATTAAATAACATGTGACGCCTCATCCACAATCTCACTTACCATGATATTCGGGAAATTGCCTAACGTGATATTTGTTATTGAAAATCTGAAGGTTTCGATAAAGGTATGGTTCCACTGATTTCGATACCTTTGTCTGAGTTTGTTGTGAGGTCGTGTTTGTTGTCCTAAGATCGTTGAAGCCAGATTTCTCAATCACGTCAGTTGCCAGGATGTTTGACATTGTTTTCTTATATCTGATAGCACCGTCAAAATTGGTGTTTGGTGTGTACCGTGCAGAAATATTGCAAATTTTCGTTGATTTGCAACGTGTACGCGAGACTAGGAAAATTACGGTGGATGCGGAACCCAAAAACAGCAGAATTGCCAAAGCCAAAAATAATACCAGACCAATTTCCTTGGATGATAAATTCTTGTTCATGTCGCGGTCGGTTTTTGCTTTATTTCCGGATATTAACGTTCCTATCGGGAAAATGATAGGGGTAAAAATGTTAAAGATTTTACACTCAAACCATGACATAGTTAGTCAATGTGAAACAACAGCCTGACAGCTTTAAGGCGGCTTAAAGTAAGGGAATGAGAGTCAACTGACTACCATCATTCCTGAGAGATAGCACGTCTATGTAGCTTAGTTCCATACCATCAGTGCAACATATATGTGAACTGATAAGTAGTCGGGGATTTCGATTATTTCATTTTGAACATCGCCCACAATTGATCGCAGCTGTCGCACTCCCACAGACTATCCAGTCGGCCCCTTTCGGAAAGAAACACTAGACTCGAGTTTCGCTCACATTGGAGCTTGTCAGCAACGCATATCATCGCCACTGCTGGGACCAGAACCACGGATACGCTGTTCATGAGCAGGCAACCGTGTTTATCACTGCGCCATTGACCTCAAGTTAGGCACGATCGAATTATCATATGTGAAGGCTCAACCACTTTCGCTTGTGAGTAATGTTCCATTCCCAGCAGTGGCGATGATATGCATTACTAACGAGCTCTAATGAGAGCGAAACTCGGGTCTAGTGCTTCTTTTCGAAAGGGGCCGACTGAAAAGTCTATGGGAATGCGACAGCTGCGATCAGTTGTGGGTGATGTTCTAATTGAAATATATGTGAGCGTCCGAAAGATCAAAAAAGCAACAGCACTGGGAAAACAATACCGTAATTCTACCGTTTGCGTAACTACGGATAGTGGCTATCAATACCAATTTATGCTGCACACTATCACTCGTATACACTAGATGTGTTCGGTCACCACAGAGCTTAAAGATGAACATATCGCAACGTAAACGTCAGAGTTCCATAATGACTACAACCAGTGACATACAGGGTGATATACCGCTGAAACACTCAACGCACTACTGATAACCAACTGTATCTGTAACGTCAAACATCCTCTGAACGCATCTCATGAACCTAAGTTTATGTAAACCCAGAAACAATTGAACAAATTCATTTAGTTATCCTATGTTTAACAAAGTTCAGCCACTATATGTGTAACCAGTTTGAGAAGATTGTGAGCTTATCGTTATCAAAACAATCAAACGGAATACACCGCCATATCATTTTATTATATTGCGCGCCTATTATTTAGCCTTCTTTTGAACATGATTACCGAGGTTATGAAGAATACAAAACAAAAAAACAAGGCACGGTTTTCTTGTATGATAATCAAGTTAACTTTATTAGACAGTGAGAGTAATTGGAGTAACAATAGATTCATCCTTAGACCAGCTCTTGACGAACACTGGAAACAGATGAGTTAAGTGCAACCTGTAACGAATTTACACTTTACAGACAATATGTGAATTTGTTGCTTGGATTTATTAATGAGGATTCTAACATAAACAGCGTTATGCATGCCTGAACACATAACGATATTTAGTTCATCAAGAGTCCGATGGCAGCATCTACATGCAGTTTTGGGTTAGTACCATACTGAGAAGGAAAGATGGCTTGTGCCAACAAGAACTACAAAGGAAGAACACTTGAAGTGATCACTACGTTTATTTTGACGTTTTTTCCAGTAAGTCAGAATGAATACTTTATGCGGAAGTAATTAGTCATAATGGCAGCCCGATAAGTTTCGTTCAAAATGAGGTGCAATCAATCTAACCGAAAACTATATCAGTCCTTGTGAATTGGGGAGTGCGGCCCCATTAGAAGATCCAGTGGCCGAAGTTAACTCAAGGAAGCCCAAGTTATCAGTCGAAACAGTCGATCTTGCAATCCACTTGTTTGTGAGCTTCCATTCGACCCTCATTACCATATCATAAATCAAAGGCAAGTTTTCGTGCTGTACGTCCAGCCTGTGTGTATGCTCACTTGTTTACCCATGCAGGGTATCGTATTCTGGTCATATTATATGGTACAGCATGTTGACATGTGCACAACATGATGAATACGACACCAAATGCTGCTATTGCACATTTGACCGACTCTACTCACTTTACCAGTAAGACTCACGCTTTTCAGGTTGTCCACCGAGTTCAACTAGCTCAACTGCGATGAAATCCCGAAAGTTAACTGTAGCTGAAACCAGTAGGACCTAGTTGCAAAACCCAACCTCCATGTTCAGAAGAAATCTGTGCAGACAGTTAGTCTCTCTAGCCTTCAATCAATCAAACCCACAATTTGGAGCACTAATTGCACAGTTGATAACGCACACTCGGTCAACAATCTCTCGGTTTTAACATTTATTGAGAGGTAACTAGCTTGATGAGAAACACAGCAAACCTGCCTTGTTCACTAATCTACCGCTCATAGTTTGCTAACTTGTGGATCTGGGAAGCGGTCACTTTTTATATTTACAACCGTTCAACCCACTGAGCTTCCTTGGCGAAAGCAACTAAGGAAAACTTAGGACATGCACTCCGAAAAGCAATTATAAGTTCGCTCAGTATCACACGGATGACAATAACATTAGGGCACTTAACCGAGGTCATTATCCGCCACTACGCCGAATTTGCACGGAAGCCACTTGTTCCTTCAGATCTAATAAAAAATGCTCAGAACCCGGTAACGACATAACCGCAAATCCGTCACTGTAGCGGCATTACGTCCACCCTTAAACATAATGCCTGAATCACCACAGGCTGAGAGATTAAATCACGTGTTACGAACACCAGCAAAACTGTCAATCAAGTTTGATCCGGTGAATCCGCAAAGCAGGACGGATAAGGGTTACGCGTGGTTTTAGATATACGGTCAGTCAAACAGTGGTATTAAAACTCTTGACATGGTAAGCGGTTTCACGTTATGCATCTTCGAGAAAAGAGTCATTCTGAGTCCACGGAGGATTACTTAGTTACTTCAAAAGTAGGAGCGCACCTTCCTTAATATTTTAAAAAGCTAATCCCCATGACAAGAAAAAGAATAACAGCCAACGTTTCATTAAGTGAGACAGGTGCAGAGTCTGTGGACTGAAATCTACTACGTCAACAAGTTCTTCTGCGGTCAACGAAACGCTTGTGGTCAAATTTGAACGGCTGCTCTTAATAAAAGTACCAAGAGGTAAAAAGTAAGGTTCGCTGCATCACGAGCAAAGTACATGACTTAAAGTGGCCTGAGTCCTGCGGATACTGGAGGGAAAATGTTCAATCTATTGGATGAGTTCATTCACGCTGGTGGTAATAAGAACAGCGCAAACAGGAGGTGATGTACTGTAGAAAAAGAAACAAACAGAAAACAATCGTTAGCGTTTTATGATGCGCTCATAGCCAAAGGTGTGAGTTAACTTAATTCAGTAAATGGTGGATAGAAATTCAGTTTTTATGTCTATAAGTCCCATCTATCATATCACATATACCAATTAAAGTCGTCTTCCAGCAAGACAATTTCCTGGAATAATGTTCAAAGTCAGAGAAAGTCGCATCCGCTAAGGGAATTGTACATACTGAACTGGACATTCTGTAACAACGGCCTAAACCAAATTGAATACTTCTGAATGGACTACGCCAGCAAGTTTGTAAACATTTCAGAGTATATGGCCCTGTGGCTGGACTGGAGACCACTATTAGACGAGAAAAGCACGATCAGAAGACGGTTGTGCGCAGTTATCCCATGGACATAGTTGTTTGCGAATGGATTATATAAATTATTACTTGGTGGCTAATTTCAAAGTGAGTCATTCCATGAATACCGAATAATTTTATTGCGAATGCATTTCTATTCTTCTCCAATAATTTCTATAAGATAAATGGTTTTATTGTGATCAGCCAATGTGTACTAAGTACCAGCAGCTAAACGTCGAAACCGGTCATACCGGGTGTGTAAGAAACAAAACACTGGAAAAGACACAGTGGTGTTGTCTTCGGAGGGTGGTTTCAAATTTACCCAGTCGGTCTGTGATCTCCTACCAACCGCACGCAAGCAAAATGAAATAATTTTGAATTTCACAAAGAGAGCGAAAACAAATTCCATCGAAACCTCGGGGATATTATAGTTACAGACTTTGCCGCTAGAAAAATGAACTTTTGTAACTTAGTACTTCCGGTTGAATGGTGTAATACTTTGCTATTAACTTGCACCGCTGAGTAAAATCAATTATTAATGAAGCCACAGCATCACCCTCCCGGCAGCTCGGTTGATGACGAAGCGCTTGTAGACCAGGCAATCAGCATAAGAACACAGTGTGTTGTTTTCATCGTTTTACATTTCATTCTGCTAACTTCGGGTAACTGCTGCATCAGACTGCATTGTACAGTTTTGTTTGGCGTGATATAAAATAGACACACCAATTTTGAATAAAACTCTGCCACGTGCACCTGTCAGTTCCTCCTACAACGCCGGTGATTGGTAACCAACTAAACTATTCCATTGATGGATTAACTTTTAGCTCAAGTGTTCCACACCATCAATTAAGCTTGGAACACTTCGACTACTTCCCAGCGTTGTTGGATGTTTCGTGAACACTTTTTGTCTTCAGCAAATCCAGACCTTGACATCACTCGTCCTTTTGTATTGAGGTTCACTAAGGTTCTTCTTTTTCCACTACAACAGTGTAAAACCAGGAACGTCCAAACATTAAACTTCAAACCCTCTCCGTTATTGTTTGTTGAAACAAATTCTTGTTGTGCAATTAAATGTTGATTCGATTAAATAATCCACACAACTTTTCATTCTGAAGACCCGGTGATCAATTATGTGTTTACACTCTCTAATTATACACTCCCTAACTAAAGTTGTCCCCTCCCTCTTTTCTTTCAGTAATTCGGTAAGCGTTGTCAGCATAGTAAACATTCGTCATGGGCTGTAGCTTATCTCCACAAATTTTAATCGATGACCGCTGATGCTCAAGCGGCAGAATACTCTGAAGTCATTCATTTATACAAAATATGTAATTAAAAATCTGTCCATGTTAAATTGCTTACTTTTGCAAAGTTCCATACACGATATTCTCTCCACGGCATCCCCAAGACACGGTCGACCACCGCCCCGCGGTTTTGGCGCATTGCAATGACGTTGTCTTTGCGCATGGTGCAGTAGACACATATGTGGGCAGCTGTCCCATAAAAGTTCTCCTGTTTGTCTACCCGCTTCGTGACCGACACTTTGCTGGGAGGTCACATTTGATGAACATTCTACCGGACACTGTGTCCAATCGTACCACTCGGACCACTTCCCGTCAACTAAAGAATAACAACAGTAGATGTCACTTCAAAAAAAATCGAAGGTAAGGGAAGTGCAAGTGATGTTCGTAACTTTCTACTCATAAATGAATCGTATACGGGGTAATGTTTTCGCATCATGTTATTGGTCGCTATTCAATAAGCTCACTGTTAAACCATGGTGAACAAAAACCAAAAGAGGAAGTTTCCACAGATTTTTGACCATCTTGGAAAGATTATAACAAACAAACTGAATTAAGACATGGTTTGCAAATGCACTTCGTTGCTAACTTTCGGAAATGTTTTACACTCAGCAGGTAGAGATCAGACTTCACCCATCGAACATTTCGACAAGAGTTCAAAAGTGTCGCCAGTTTAGCCACTGTACCCAAGCGAAGTTCATTTTCAGTCAACTGAAATTGCGTTTGTTTGTTACCAAAATTCACCAGCAACTTTCAACTCTTTCTTTGCAAGAGATCGAGTTTTGACCCTTACACATCTACTCGAATGAGCGCCCGGACTAATAGTATAATTCTAAAAGGTTGTCATAAATGTGATCCTAACTGGAGGCTGCTACCCGCAAAAGATTTCTCGATAATATACAACACGCTAAATTGTGACTAAAATCAGTTTTGTACAGTTGTCTCAAATGGCTTAACCCAAAAGCTGGATATTTTTAAAGTACTTCAACTCAACGCCATCACGCATTGGTTGGATGATTTTCATCTTCTGGTCATTCGAGCATATACTGTTTTTATTAACTCAGCCTGAGTTTTTACCAATGGGCTACTCGATGAAAATTGTTTCCGTCAGGTCCGGTTTTATCATTCAACATACCAAAAGTATCAGAAGGTTTTACTAGGAACAATACAATATTTTGTGGGACGGATAAGGTATCTTTACTTTCCCCAGTGGCTTACTATAGTACGTGGATATACATGATGTGATTTAAAAACTTGTGAGTATGTAGTGAACTCACCTTCGTTAATCACCTCGGAGCATGCAAACTTTTGTCAGTGGGTGACAAGTTGTGAACTGCAAATCAGCAAAGCCTGTAGGAAGTAAGGTACTCCACTACTCAGTCTACTATATAGAATCTCAATGAACAAAATATTTCTTTCGATTCGATTGCCAACGTTTAAAAGTGATCAATACTCCAGGAAAAGAATGACAGGAAAGCTCATCGGTTCCGTTGAAACATGCACTGCATAGTAACCAATTCACGGGTAGCGTTTGTCTTCCATGAACACGATCGAGCAACCTGCTCACTACTCACAAGCAGAAGTGGTTGAATGTTCAGATATGATAATTCGGTCGTGTCTAATATGAGGTCAGCAGCGTAGTGGTCGGCATGTTTACTTCATGAAGGCGTGGCTAGAGTTTTACTTCGGGCCGTGGCGAGGATATGTACCGTTAATCAGCTCTAGGAAAGACACAACTATTGTCTATTGTTTCCTTCCGAAACAGACTGACTGAAACATTTATCTGATTGCGAGAACTGACAACAACATTCTGCCAATGGTAAATACTATAATATGTGGAAGACAGGAAATATCTGAATGAATCTGCTTACGGAGGATAGTAACTAACAGCTGGTTTCACCCGGCATAGTCACTCACGTCAGTGATTCATTGCAACAGACTGTTTTGTTTGAACAAGAATGTAAGAGTCACGCCTTTCTACAACGATCTTGTCGCTGATATTTCTCGTAGTATTTCTTTCCTCTGTCATGTGCTTAACGTATCTGGATAATCCCTTCCAATTCCAGCATTCACAAGTCTTTTTTTCCATGTGCAGAACAATATTACCAGTTTACTTTCCATTCTCAAAGTAGCGTAGCACTGATAGCTTTTTTACAATTGCCCCTAAACAATCTGTTGAATATCCAGCCGTTACCTTCAGCTACATCTTGACGTGTTTGTTGCGAGTAAACAAAGTATTTTACTAAAGTGTGGAGTATGTTTGAAGTTGCAGGCCCAAAACCGTGTTCATTCCCTTATAGTCAAATAATCCGTTTTGTGACCGTATGCATACTCCCTCCAGCTGACTATATTACTCTCCGGCACTTTCTTCTGAGATTTTAACCGAAATTTTTAACTCCTTTCTTAGATTCTTGAGGCATTTTTCCAAATGTGACTAGGATTGCAGATCCAATTTTCGTTGCATATATTGTATATTACCATTTTAGAGCATGCAAATCACTTTCTTACGGCCGGTTTTTCTGAGGTCAGTCACCGTTTTTAGTCCGACCTTTCTGAATGTATAACTATTTCTCCAGCTATGTTTCCTTTGCAAATCATTTGGGCGCCTATCCCTGAAAATGGTTCTTTTGTTATCCCAACCTCATCAAGGTGGTTTAAGAATTCTGGCACTTTTGTAAGTAAATGGACTTTATTACTGAACTGCCAAATTTATCAAATATTTTATCCACCGTGAACACGTTTGTATAACTGCTGAATCTACACTTCTCAAGGTGAGCAAAACAATATACTGTCTTCACTTGACATATATCCATGCATGCTGATGACACTACTTTGGGATGTGCAAAACCAATCAAAGGAAAAACGATATACTTCCGGATGTTACTAACGTACTCATATAGTGCTTATACCTCAGAAACTTGAAACTGGATTTCTAAAAGTTTCAGGAAATGGTCTATCCCATCTTGAAAACGGTCTATAATCAATGATTCATTAGAAGCCTAACAGGTTGGCGGAAGTTTGCAACGTCTGTACGTTTGACTGTGTTATATGTTACAAAGTAAGCGTGAAGTGAAGGTAAATCATAAAAATTACTTTCCTTACAAGAATGATGAAGATCATAATTAGATAAATCATGTTAAAATGGTGAGTAAATTAGATCGTGGAAAGTTATGCATAACTTTGACAACCAAATATGGAACAAGCGCACTTCAACAGACAATTACTCGTTTGTCTTGGTAATATGATCCGGATGGTCAAGTTCTTTGGAGACTCGCAGTACCATCACATATATCTGCATCAACCTTTACTTAAAATAATCTTTTGGCTAGGTTATTACGATAGATTTAGCATGAGTTTCTCTGTCTGATATACAGTTGCCACTCAAAACGTAGATTCACCTGGTATCCACGGAGATGTTGACTCGAATCATGTCTTAAAATGTACATTAAAGAATGCGGCGGCTGATGGAACATCCTCTGGTCCAACCTAGAATAGTCACTGACGTGTCGATAGTAGATGGAGAATTAATCAGTCTTGAGTAACCTTACATATTAAGAAAGTAGATGAAGTGTCAAGACAAACTTCGTAACTCTATGCTGTACGGTTCCACTCAGATGTACTTCTTCCGTAACGTGCGGTACACAAGTCTAAGTATTTAGTATTTAGTCTAAGTATTAAACTGAGAGTTATCAGTGGGTTAAATATCAAAATAAAATTCATGAATGAGGGCCATGTTGACTTCCCTCGTCCTTAGGTCGTTGTTAGGCGAGTGACAGGGGTTTTCTTAAAGAATCATTCATTAGATTTCCTTCTGGAATGTTGTGCTCAACTATTTGCAGCAACAAACTACTCGGCGCTTGAGGAGCAACCCACGTACACCTCTTTACATTTAGGAAAGTTAACTGGAAGCCGGCAAGATTTACATTGTCAAGTTTACTTCGTAGATCTTATCATCCACTATTCCTCATTTTTTTATTATCAACTTACAACTGAACCAGGTAACTTAAAATTTGTGGAAGTTCAAGAACAAACGCTACGAACAATAATGAGCCTACAGTAGAACCCTAGTGTGCACCGCTAATGAAAAGAGGAGCAGATTAGTTGCCAAACGACCATGGTCTTGGTCGATGCAATTATTAACAAAAGCAGAACGGATATGCTGATATGACCTACCTTAGACTAACGTACTCGTTGTCTCTTCGCCGACGGTGCACTATGAGTACGTTGGTGACCAACTAATCCCAAACGGCCAGCGCATTCGCGGCCGCACACATCGCAACGCAATATAGTCATGTCACCACGACCTATGGCACCGATGGTTCCTTTGCGTACCGTGCGCCTTCGTTCTCGGCCGCGCAATAACTGCTCGTCGAACTCGCGGACGCCCGTCCGAATTGTATTCCTCCAAGCAGTCCGGTTCAACGCTAAGTCTTCCCAACACCTAAGGTCAATTTTACAACGTGAGAGACTTACCTGCACAGCATCCTGGTATCTCAGCTTCTGACCATCAGGACTTCGCTTACCTGATCTCAGTTGTCCGTACAACACCTGGTTCGGGATACGGCCATTGCCCATCCGACGGACGTGATCCAGCCAACGAAGCTGGTTCAACATCAGCAAGGCTTCCATCCCGTTCATGTCCGCTCGCCGCAGTACCTCAGTGTTCGGAACCATGTCCAACCACAGAATACCCAAGATTCGTCTTAGACATTGCAAATGAAAGTGGTTCAGATAGCGCACGTTCCGCTGATACAATGTTTAAGTCTCACAACCGTACAGCAGTGTAGACAGCACCACTGAGCGGTAAACAAACAGCTTAGTGCCTGGCTTCAGACTGTGGTTCTTCCACACACGTCTTTCAAGACGTCCGAAAGCAGTACTGGCCTTTGCCACACGAGCTCTCAACTCGCGGTCTACCGACAGATCGGTGGACAGATTGCTGCCCAAGTAGCAGAAATCTTTGCAACTGCCGACAACATCTCCATTGATGCGAATTTGGGGTGAAGGTGCACAGACAGCACCTCCGCCCGGAGAAGGCTGAAAGAAAGAAAATGTCTTACCTGTGTTGACATCCAGTCCAAACTTGGATGCCGCGGTCGTGAAAGCCGTGGTCAGTCGCTGTAGTTCGTCCTCGCTATGTGCAAACAGCGCGCTGTCATCTGCGAACAGAAGCATGCGCATCATTGGGGTGTGTAACAGGGTTGGGGCGCCGAAACATCGAATATTTAGTAGGCGCCCATCCGTCCGGTACTCTACCTTAACACCGTCCTCCCCAGATTCCTGAAAAGCAACTGTTAGCATGGCAGTCAAATATAAGCTAAACAGGGATGGAGCCAGGACACAACCTTGCTTCACGCCAGTGACAATGTCAAAATCATCAAAGGTAGATCCACACGATTGCACCTTCGCCCTCATGCCCACATGCAACAATCTAATCAAATTGATGAACTCACCTGGACATCCAAACTTACCAAGCACCGTCCACAGCGCCTCGCGGCTCACGGAATCGAACGCCTTGGTGAAGTCGACGAAGAGGGCATACAGAGGCTGGTTGCGTTCCCGGCACTTCTCTTGGAGCTGTCGAGCAGCGAACACCAGGTCAATCGTACTCCGATTCTCCCGCAATCCGCATTGCTCCTTAGGAAAATTGGCCATCTTCACCTGCAGCCTTCCCGTTGCGAAGTTGACCAATCGCTCTCTGCAATTCTAGTAAATCAGGAGCAAGAGCAAGTGAAGGAGTGATGGCGTGTTGCGGCAGGCTATTCACGGTTACCCGATCAATGATAGCAGGATGATTTAGTAGGCTACCAAAGTGTTTGTGCCAGACTTTCATGATGCCCTCTAGCTGGGTGCACGAACAGCCGGTGTCCCCATCTACCAGTGCTTTAGTAGACTATATAAATGGGCCGAATATCGCCTTGAGCGAATCGTGGAACTCTTTATGCTGCCGACGATCTGCGAAGTCCTGCATCCGCTCACCCTGCTTCATCCACCAGTTGTTCTTAATTCCGCGAACACGCTAGGCCAGTTGACGGCTGATAATTCGGAACGTCGCCTTCTTCGCTTCATTGTCTGGGTCCACTTTGGAGGCAGCAAACGCGGTATTCTTCTCTCGTACCAATTCGGCGATAACCGCGTTGTTGTCGTCGAACCAGTCCGGGCGTTTCTGGCGTTTCACACCAATCGTCTCAGTGGCTGCCGTCGTGATCCGTTCCTTGATGAACCACCACATACCTTCAGGCGTAGTGGATACAGGCACGTCGTTCAGACGAGCGGAAACTGCACACTGAATAGCAGCCTTCGTCTCGCAGTTCTCCAGTCGTTTGATATCCAACTTGTGCCGTTGTCCGGAAGATCTACAATAGACAGACTTGCGTACATGGAGAAATAATTTGGTCCTGACCAGTCTATGATCGGTGCTACATTCGGCGCCGCGCATCACTCGCGTGATACGCACTTCACGAATGTCGCGCTGTCGCACAATCAGGTAGTCAAGCATGTAGTGATGGCCGCTTCGTGGATGGGTCCACGTCGTGATATCGCTCGCATCCAGCTGAAATCGGGTGTTTGTGATAGCCAGCTCGTGAGTAGCACACAGGCGGAGCAGACGACCACCGTTCTCGTTCACTGAACCAATGTGGTAGGGTCCGAGGACTCCCGGCCATGCTACCGAGTCGCGCCCGACTCGAGCGTTTAAGTCACCCAAGACAAACAGTCAATCAGTCACAGGCACCGACCGAATTGTGGAGGACAGTTGATCATAGAACTGATCCTTTGTATCATCAGCGTGACACATAGTTGAACCATAAACGCTAATAAATGTAGCACATTTACCTCGACCGAGTCGCGGGCGCATAGACAGCATTCGAGGGCTGATGCCGTGCAATTCGCCTATCATCAAAGCGTTGATGCGATCGGCGACTGCAAAACAGACACCATGCTCCCGAGCACCGTCTGTCGGGTAACCTATCCAGTAGAAGGTTTACACGGCACCTGCTTCCCATAACTTACCTTGGTCCGCAAGCCTTGTCTCGCTCAAGGCTGTTACGTCGATTCCATAGCGACGCAGTTCCATCGCGATCAGTGCAGTGCGCCGTTCTGACCGTCCTTTGGAGCTGCTTCGATCCAGAAGCGTGCGCACATTCCATGCTCCAACACAGAGCGTCTTGCATCCTCTGGCCTGTTTAAGGTTGCTCTTCGGGTTACTGAAAGTTGAGTTCATTCTAGTTAACCGAAATCCCTTGCCTTTTGTTAATCGAACGAAAAGGCTTCGTGGAGACTATAGGCATTTTCAAGGCCTCAATGAGTCTTATTGACATTCCACTAGTACCTTCTTTCAACCAGTGAAAAATCCCATATCTATCATCATCTACAAGCCGACATATAGTGAATAAACGCATGCGTCATTCTTCTCCAAAAGAGTTGTGAATACGTAGTAGCCTCTCGAATCTTCAACAGCCGAAGTCTTTAATCATAAGTTAGAGCAGGTCTGGAACCCGGTGTTTCCCAATCTTATTTAGACTTGTTGTCCAGTTCCCGTGTGCACGTAAGTCCATTTACGTACGACCCCGTTTGAATGCGAACAGTTTGCGTATGTGTATGTATCCATGTCTGTTGCAGGTTCAACCATGTCAGATTGGCCAAAGGGGAGCAGCCAGACAAAAAGCAGATGCGTTCGCTCTGTGTGGTGTCAGTGTGTTGCGCTTCGGTTGAGTATGTTATTTTTCTCTCCCTGATCTGATTCTCTGTACTCGTGATTGGTTTGTCTGTGCTTTATGTGTGGTTGGTTTGTCTATGCAGCATTATCTTTATGTGAATGTACCGAATGTCCTGCGTTGTGACTGTCGAGCCTGTGCTGGATGGTTGATGCTGCTACGTGTGTGTACGTGTGTCACCTGCTGCCTTGCGGTACAGGCTTTCGAGCCAAAGGTTTTGGTTGAGGGCCCTAATTGTTCTCCTGTCTAGGTCTGGGCGTCCTGGCAGTATCCCAAGCCTATAAAACCCATGATGATACAACATAAACCAAATACCATACTGCATCGGCCGTCGCGCAGGCTAAACCGGGCCGCCCTATCTGCTGCACATGGCAGGGTGGATAGGCAAAAATATGCTACTGCCAATCACTCACCCTCATACCGTCCCCGCAGTATTGATCCCCGAGCAGATAATATTACCATGACTACCAGCAAAGGCACTAACATACAGTATTTCAAAAATATTAATCACATCTAATTCAGAGACAGTAAACTTATGTTCACCAGATAGCTGCAGAACTGCAGAATGGATTTCGATGTGTCTGATTGTAGTGTTACACAACAGTTTCAGAATGATATCAAAACTATTTACCAACTCTAGCTGATAATGACGTTTATGTTTCTATACAAATGCTGTTGGTGGACTTTGAAAGCAGCAGTAGTCAGGTCACATTTCATTGGCTATCTCCATAATATATATTTCGGGATCTCTTTGAAATTGGAAGTTTCGTTGTGCAGCGCTTAATCGAATTTTGTCTTTGTTGTGGTTTTGGTTGTTTTACAATGACAACAACGGCTGCAATTATTGCACTGTTGAGTGGCTGACAGTTATGGTCTTATGACTATGGATTAATCAGTCGGTGTTTAAAAACCGTCACGCATACGAAGGTCAATATACCCAATTCTGGTTATGTTGGCTAATCATTATCGGGTCATTTACACAACATATACATCATTGTGGTTGTCAAGCTGTCAGACTCAAAAGCGGCTTGTCACACAATTACGGTAAACGGTTCTGAATGAGAGAGCAAGTAGGCAGCCGACTAGACCTCCCAAGTTGTCAAGTAAATAACCAGGTCTATGGTAATCGTAAGAGACAGACAATTTTTTTCTGAAAGCAAAACGTTGGACCGTGCAACCGAATTCCGCTGGTGACCAGATTATGAAATTTAATTAATTGAATGACGAGTGTGACAGCGGTAAATGGACTGGAAAATCACTTCCGGTGTAACTGAAGTACAGAACTGCAAACCACAACTACAGAGCACAAATTTCACCTTTATATTTTCCAAATAACGACCACTTTCACCTCGTAGTTGGAGGGAAAATAAACACCAGTCTACGCTGTTAATCAACTAAGAATAACAAGGATGGCACTGAGAAGGTGTTCACTGATCAACCGCCTTTTGGCATCTAACTAAAAGTGGTCTATTTCCAGGTAAGATGTCTGTGTTCCATTCAAACACTCCCGTGTAAACGTACTGACAGGATTTGTAAAAACAGATAGCTATTTTAGATTTGAACTAAGAGCCTAGCTCAGTGATCGCCTCAGAATATACCTTAAGATGGAAATTCCCTTTGAACATCATCGTTTTTCTAAACGCCTGTTGTTCCAGTTTGTTAGGAACTATTTATTTGGCGTATGTCGGTGTCAAAGTCGTCATGCCGATGGTACTACCTCTATAACCAATCATTCTGAGCGCGCAAATATCTTTCCCAACGTTTCTGCAGCGGACGTAACACACGGTTTGTTCTACAAACCTGGATTAAAACCAGCAGTAGGAAAGATGTTTTGACAACAGTGGTGGGAGTCAGGCAGACCAATCTAAATGACATTGACATGAAGGCACCATATGCTTCTGTTTACATTGTATTCTTTGTCACTTCCCAGTTAGCCAAAAGCTATCTAGCAGTAATATTTTGGACTGTTCACCCTAACGAGAGGGAGAAAATGTGTCCCAAGTTGCAAACGAATTCGCACGGAAGGCCTTAAGATTCGGACGTACACCAGTTACTATTAAACAGCTCATAACCTCGTCGGCACGTCTGAACTGGAATCGAAAAAATTATTTTTTTTACCGCAAAAGAAACACTCGAAAGGATGCTACTGACTAATGATTAAATTTGAACACCATCGACGTCTATGGAGTGGGATAATATTAAATGAACTGTAGAGGCCCATTCGTTTCGTGCACTCGCAACCTATTTTTTGATTGTTACACAACATTTAGACACTAAGGCTCAACCAGAATTTCAACCCGATTGAACAAGTAAATTTCCTTGAACTTTGTAATTTTGAATGATGAACAAAACCGTGTTCAAGCATCAATTTTACCCTTGGGGTCAGGCTACACTAGTAGGAATACAAAATATACAAATGCACTCCGTATATTGTCGGTCTGTCGGCATAATCTCAAAAACCTTTCGATCACAATGTAGTATTTCATTTTTCAGTAAGACAGTTTTCAAACGTGACTCAAAGTATTATTGATCCCCAGTTATGCACTGGAAACGGTAAACGGCTTCTTGTCTAGCTATATGGGTGCCTGTGTTAAAGTGCGCATTACTACTGATTAAGCCTCTCATAATGGATGTTCGCAATATGACGCACAGTTGGGGGAAAAAAAATTACGTCTTCAAAGTCCTTTTAGGTGTTCAGACACTTACAAAGTATTTCCCATACATCTAGGTACTTGTGGTCAATCGTCACTCTTCTGCCCATTAATACGCTTTCTGTTTGCCAGTTTTTGGCTACCGGCAAACACTGATACAAATAAGCTGTACCTCGACCCGGTTCGATGCAATGGCATCATTCAAAACAGTAGTTACTTTGACGTGGCTCCGATCAGAGATATCTGTTTGCATCGCCGGCATCATATCATATACACGCATCTATATTCTTACTTCTGATGCATATTTCGGAATTACTAATATATTCCAGTGAAGGATAAGCATGAACAAATATACAAGTTCAACTATGTATACTCTGGAGTTAACAGAATAAGTACTGTCCCCTTTCAAGGCGATCGGGAAACCTGAAGATTACTCACAAGTGATTGTGGCTGAGCCTTTGCATTTGACAATTCGGTTGTGCCTAGTGCGAGGTCAATGACGCAGTGATCCATATGGTTGCCTTATGAAGGCGAGGCCAGAGGTTAATTCCTGGCTATGTCAAGGAAATGCAAAACTGACAAGCTTCAAAAAGAGCGGAACTCAAGTATATTGCTTATTTTCAAAGGCGGCCGCTGAAAAGTCTATGGAGAAGCAACAGCTGCGGTCATTTGTGAGTGATGTCCAATTTATTCAAAACAAATATATCAATTAACACAAAAGCTTAATGACACTGCATTCAATTATATTTCAGTTTCCATACCCTCATGCTGAATCAGGTTAATGGTTTTGCCTGAACTGGTTTCCTATCTCACTTAACTCTTACCCTGTTGTCTATCCAAAGAAGTCAGATTTTCTGTTCTGACTGCATCGAAAGTGAAGTTAGTTTTGTTAAAAAGATCACAAATGTGCAAAATAAACTCACCGTATAATCTTGAACTTCAAGGTTACCGTAGTCTCTTGTCACTTAATTGCGTACTTCCGAAGTCAATTTTGACTCCAAATGTTCTTTAACCCGAACTGATTTTAAACCACTTTGTGATTGGTCGATTTTGGTTTTGCTCACTCAACAGCTGTGACTTGTGAATTGCGACATTATTGATTCTTTGATGAATAACCAAAAATAAACTATTGTGCTGACTATCTTTTACATCTGCTAAACTCAAGGGTATAAACCAAGATGATTACAGTTTCATTTTCCACTCACTGATTTCCTCATGTTGCTCAGTTGGGTTCTCGGGGGCTTCACAAGTAGCCTCGTCTTCTTCCTCACCAGGATATTCTGTATCAATAAATGTTTGCTAAGAATGCTCAGGAGGTGAGCACTATGGTGAGCACTTGGAAACTAAACGTTTCGTTGCTTGGTTCAGTTCAGCGTGGTTTTTGGTCAATACTTATGTTGTACGTTCCTTCAGCAAGTCCCACTAGACAACGTATAGCTTCCTATCGAAGGAAAAATATCTGTGATATACAACCATGGTATGGGGACGAAATTTTTGTTCAGACCTCCTTCTAACCGAGTGTCTAATGTGAGAACATGAATGCACTATTCGTTAACCCACACGAAACCAATTTATTCAACACCTCTTGCGCACGGCTAGGAGATAAGCATCAAACTTACCAACACCAATCACTACATAAGTTCTCAGTCGAAACGCACGTTGAATAAGTCTGTTTTATTGTCTAACAACTAGCACTATTTGAAGTGGAATTCACAGACAGAATTTTCCAGTGGGGTATTGCAATGTTTCACGATGTGTACTCTTACTATAGAAAATAAATTTCTGTTTACACAAAGTGTGTTACGGTGATCATTTGGAAACCGCGTTCATGTCTACTGAGACACTTTTCAGATCAGTAATTCAGTTTGTTTCCTGGTCGGAAATACGAACAAAATTTCACTGAAAGCTTGAGGCACTTGAGACAAGGAACAGACTGCGGTTCATTTGTACGCAGACCCGAGAGCTCAAAGCCATAGAATGGTTAACAATGGTTAGAAACATTATTATTCAGCCAGTAGGACATTCTGCAGCTGAACACCGCATCCACATTCAGACATCCATTTTCGGTGTTGTAACGCAGACAAACCGTCCGTCTATGTCTGATTCGTTCTGATTTGAAGTTAACTTAAACAAAAATTACGTTTGTGTGCACTAACGCTTTGTGCCCTCCCAAGAAACTCAAAAATGTATCTCACCCGACAAATTAGTTCATGCAGTATCTCGGAAAAATACCTCTGTCTTCTATCCAGAATCTCGTTTTTGAATTGAGCATTACCCGAATTAAATCAAAACCAATTGAAATGGACAGTTCTGATTTGCAGTGGAATTATGGTGGAACACAAATAATTGTACTGAACGCTGTTTTTGGCATGAAACTTGTTGAAGTCCGTGCAAAGTAATCGGTTATTAACAATCGGCATCTGGATTACAGTCCTCTCCCCCTGACATTTGGGAATTTGGTCAACTCCTCGATGAACTAGCTAGTGCGATTTAAGCTGAAGATTAGAATAAATACATGCTCATTCACAGTCCGTTTATTGAAGACGCCTACGAGCTTCATTTTCGATTTAAGCAACTATTCACATTGTGCTCTTTAAGCCTATGATATCAACTCACCATTTGTTTGTTAGAGTGAAAATTTTCCAACACATTTCCAAGACATTTTAGCAATGACGTTGTTTTAAAGCAGTTTGGACTTAATCAGAATGACCGTAATAAAGTCTGCCCAAACACGTCAAGCCGAGATGAGCCTTACTGCAGCTCAGAGCCAAAACCAACATTTCACTGATCATGACGGATACCTACATATACAAACTGAAAAACAAAAATAACCTCCATGGATAATGGATGCCAGACAAACTGACGTTTTCACACAAACACACACACCACATCATTGCTACATACCTCGAAGCTCACAAACAAAACGATAATGTGTCAAAAGCCCGATCAACACAGCCTCGTGCTTACCCCCAGATACCATTTAAACCTGACCGCTTCAGTGTTCTAACGTTTGTACAGATACACCAACAGCTCTTTCAAGTACGCTGAAGAATCTGAACATCGACATCTGCTTCTTAATTTGAACACAGCTTCGGAATTCTGGCGTAGTGCTACATAGTCACTCTCTAACGACTGTTCCACCATGCGCGTGTAATGTGGGCTTGTTTGGAAACCCTGCAACCGAAGAAATTGATCAGACTGTTGTTGGAATTACCCTCAACGCATACATGGATTGGGTGCTGTCTGACTGGATGTCTGTCAACAGTCATGTTTATGCTGTCAGACTCAAACATACAGTTAGCACAACGATAGGCATTAAACACAACGAGTTTGTTGATGCGGCATATGCTCTCACAGGCTATGATCCAGACGCAGCTAAATTGAATTTTTATCACCAGTTCATCAACCTTCTGCACAATATGCTATGCACGGACATTATAGTGCTGGCTGAAGATTTTACGGCTGAAGATTTTACGGCAATCGGCGAACGTTTGTTTCAGCTTTGTGCTGATAACGGTCTGTTTCTAGCAAATACTAATTTTCGGCATTCTGAAAGACAACGTGTCACTTAGTGACCTCGCTCACCAAGTAAATCGTGAACAGAGATCGACCACACTATCACAGGTATCGGTGACGTGGCTACTTTCAAAATTGTAAATCATTCTGGAGCATCTGTGTGGTTAGCACGTGCTGCAAACCTAGGTGGGTGAGGACACGTTGTGTATTTGCAACAACGGTAATCTTTTGAGATAACCTTGAAGATGTAGGAACGTAACCGTACGAAAAGTACGTGGCATTCGAGTGTAAAACATGTGAGCGATGTTCTTCGTCGGGTAATTATTGTATGAGGTTTAATCTAGGCAAGTTTTGAAAAGGTCCTAGCTTGCATGCGAGTTTTACAGCGCTTTGATTAAAGTTCCTATTTCCCTGCAATCTATTCCAAACATGTCAAGGATTGAACTAATCAAATTGGACTGGATCGATAGTATTCTAAAAAGAATATTATTAATGTGAGATAAGTTGAACTAGACTGGTGGCAGAGTATTTAGAAAACTTAACACTTAACAGATTTATTTATTTTGTAGAGATTGATAATCAATCTGGAATTGTGTCGGAAGTCATGGTAGGTTTAAAATGAGTAGCGATTTGAAACCAGTCATCCTCGATTTTAAGATTGTTACAGTTGTCAGAAACGTGTGTGCAGTATCTTCCACATACGAGTGAAAAATTCCCAATAGGTCAAACGAAAATTTTTTTAAAGTTGTGCAACTGGCTCACGAAACACGAAATAAGTCTAAACTGCGGTACATTCGTTTGACTCACCGTGAATCGTTAGCCGTGCCTGATTGGATGTTCGACGTCCGGCTTCGTTAGTCGCTATACACGTGTACACACCCTCATCTTCTATTTCCGTTGAGTGGATGATAAGCCAGCTAATAGCATGAGCACCCTCATCGAAGAATCCATCTGAGCTGGTATTGAACTGATGGTGTTGATAATGCTGAGTGGAGTTTTTTGATTCGTTGAGTTTCAGGGTGTGTAAAATCTTAATGCGAACAGAACCATTTTCTATTCTGTTTCCATCTTTCATCCATTGAAGCTAGTCGGACAAAGAAAGTATACGGATATAAGGCTAAAACAAATCATTGTTTTTTGAACAATTTCCGTTATGTGCTTTTACGTTCAACATGATTTGTTCTTTCCGGTGTCCTGGATATACACGACTCATCCCGAAATAGCAGTTTTTATTGAAAAGTGTTGAAGGAAGTCGTCAGAGCAGATTTAGGCGGAATATTTTTAAATGAGATGTGACCTGAGAATGAAAAACTACAATTTGTACTTCCATTGACTCATATGATGTTGCTGCCTAGGCAGATGATTTTAGAGGTAGTGGTTCGGATTAAACGTCATAAGACGTCCAAGAAGATAAGATGACTGATGAAACATATTCTCGGTCAACATGAAATCAACAGTGATATACCGAGGTTACATGGAGAGTTGGAACATAAACCACCTAAAAAAATAAAAACCAGTGTGAACCGTTGAACCAATCCTCGAAGTCTTACTCTGTAACTTGTCAACTAGATGAACGTTTCTGCTGGATCTATTGAAGATTGTCTGGCAAGTTTTCCGTCTTGTATTCGGTATTATATAGAATGATGAATCCTTTGAAACATGTTTGGTTTATTTGTAGAAGGCCGATTCTCAGCTTGCCTCTATTTGTCTTTGCTGTGTGCAGTAAACGATTATGACGAGTTTTGTACCATGACTACGCATGAAATGTTTGCTTTCCTCTTGTTTCTTTACAATTATCACTACTTATCTGTTGGAACTTTCCTTCTCGGTATTGTTTGACACGTTTTCATCTTCACCTGTATCCGACTGTTTTGATGAGGTCATCTCCCGTTCACGGATGGCTTTTGTGGACGTGTGTTTAGTTAGCCCATTTTGAACTCCTTTGCTGAATAATTTGTCTACCCGGTTAATTCGCATTCAAAGTATGGTAGTGCCTTTATTACAATTTTACCAAACAATATCGTATACATTCTAATTCTTTCGATCGCCTCTTCTGAGGTTTGGACTTGGAAGATGGTCCCATTTAACCCGACGGTCTGAATAACTGTTATTGAAATTATTGAATATGTGTTACTGAGTGAAGTAACTTAAATCGCCAGGAGCGATTTAACAATTTCCTTTAATGCATCGTTGGCAAAGCTGAATACTTATCTAAAGCTAAAGTAATACCAGTATGTTGAACCTCACGCGAAGAATATTTGACTGAAGTGTCTAAAACAATTGGGTTTCCCGTTGGTTCCCAACGTAATAAAGGTGCATGTTAGAAACAGGTTAAACTTTTACAAGGTCATCTTTCCTAGCTCTTGCTCACGAATCGTAGTATTCAGCTTGTAACCTCCTAAAAAGTACTCACTGTGTGGCAACTTGCAAATGTACATCACTTCACAAAGCATACAGACCAGCAAACTAATGTGTCCTTAGTTCAGTTAGATTAATTGCAAGTGACCAGTAAAGCGAATGAATTGAGTCCCATCCATCACACGCGATGCATATAAGATTGGTAGCTTAATGTATATGAAAACTTGATCGTCACGTAACAGCCAGTTTGTTCAACTGCCGACTGTTGTTCCGCGCTTGCTGTCTACCCAGAAGAAAATCTAGTCGATGCTAGTAACATATGGACGGCTAGTCATTGCGCTGCTAATCTGCTATATAGTTGCAAGATATTTCCAATTAGTTACACCATAATCACGTACAGTTTCGTGCACATTGTGTTTTCCAGCCTGTCTATATGGACTTATGGTCGACAGTTTTTATGTTAGTACAACACTCCTTACTGCTGCCACCATCATTTATTTTGTCGCTTCTGCTGCACAGGTTGCCATTAAACCAATCAAAGAAAAACGGACTTATTCACTTATATTACATCACGTTAACTAGCACTCGGTTATGCTGTTTATTTGCCGATCGTTCGTACACATAAGCGGG
Source organism: Paragonimus skrjabini miyazakii (assembly GCA_014338405.1). NCBI lineage: Eukaryota > Metazoa > Platyhelminthes > Trematoda > Plagiorchiida > Troglotrematidae > Paragonimus > Paragonimus skrjabini miyazakii. The sequence continues at coordinate 166,017 of JTDE01000230.1, read as the reverse complement.
TAATTAGTGAAAACGCAGAACAATCGGTTGATCCAACTGGTTGGAAACCTAATTTTGAAATCATCTGGTCAAGCCAGGGATAAAAATGCTCTGTGATTAATATATGGCTACCAATTAAAAACCGAAAATACTCGCTTGGTTCACTTGATTATAGTACCATAAAAATCAAGTTTGGTGGGTCCGTTGGTGGTAACTGCTAAACTCTGAGCAAAATCTGACGAAGCCTGAGAACAGGAAGCCTTCATGTAGTCCAGTCGATGTAATGCGTCCCGCTGTCCTTGCTAACACTCATATGCTACGTAATTTAAATTTATTCGTGGCGGTAAAATCTACCTCGCTTAATTTCTTCGCAGGTCATGCACATTTATTAATAATAAATGTTACGACGTTGTCATAATGACTGCGACCACATCAGACTTCATGAAAGTGGTTTATGTATCTAGACTGAGCAGTTTAATACTCGTAGGTGAATTTTTATGTCGTTGTGCACAGCACGACACACGTTTTGAAAGGTTTAGCAGGTTCTTTATGTTCATCATACTCTTCCTTTGGAGTACATTTCCGACGGTTATCCCTGGGATTTTTGATCGATGACGTTTGTATGGCTGCATTAATACGGGCATGGTCGAATAAAAGTCTCTGAGATAGTGTACCTCACATAAAGCAACAAACAGGTGTGCAATGAGAACGTATCTTTTCTTCAAGACGACGATCGTACAATGTGCATCCGAGTCCACCCATCCTGTTTTGATTGTGTGTTTCTTATGCCCGTTGTTTAAACTCCTTCAGGACATCCACGTTCTTCGTAATACCATCAAAGTGGTTGTAACCTGCGTTTTAGCTTGTGATTGTATGAAACAGTGGTTGTTGTAGTCAATCTTGGAATGAAGAGTTCCTTTATGTGAACTGAAGTGTAGGTGTCACTGACTGGTGTACACTGAGATAGGAAAACAAGAAACTCATATACAATGCACATACGCTAATGTTCAACTTCCAGGCAGGCAACAGTATTCACTCTGATAGAAAGTCATATGACCAAAACTCGAGTTTAGCAATTATTGTCAAAAAGAACTGGTTGAGCTTCTAGTTACGAAAACTACAAGCGGATGTCGGTGGTGCACAATTCACGTAGGCTGAAAGTCCTTTACCAATACGCGAAAAATAAAGCGTATCAGCAACTTTTTAACTCAAAGATGTTGTAGATTAAGAATATACAGGATCGAGGACGATCGGGTTAGCCCAACTATCGATTCTAAAACGCTGTTAGAAGGCGTTGCATTCATATTTTGACTACCATATTCAATGGGCAATATTAAAGTTAAACCGGACTGATGACCAATGTTAACCGTTTGAATAACTTATTTAACCTATGTGCAAACGTAGATATTGGTTTATAACTGATAAGCAACAAATTAACTGATTAGATTTTCACTTGGTAGTCTGGACATGGGTTTGAAAAACTTCCCAACAGCTTTGCATTATTTACTCTAATGAATAAAGTAATCGTGAATACCATTGAAAAACTTTGGCTTCGACGCACTTTTGGCATCGGTCTCCCATTGGGTGCCTGACAGAAAAACTCCGCGGACCAGCCCAGAACAACTCTGATTGATTTCGGATGCCTCACAAATCGTTTGTTTAAAACTGTAAAACAAGTGCAAAAATCAGCGAGAGGTTAATAATCTTGCGGTTGTGTTGTCACAGTCTCCAGTACTAACAGGTGAAATTCTTCATATGTTTGTCGGTACATACCAATGATATTATTCTTACAATAAACACCAGGAAGGAGCAGGTTCGACTGAGAGCATAGTCACGTTTGATTCATTAAACCGAATGCAGTGGTCTATAGTATGTATACACCTATATGTGCATATCTGTCATAAAGGTCTACTTGCGCTTCCTGGAAACCAAGGTCTATCAAGACGACCAAATGCAACTGTTTTTCTGAGATGTCAAGTCAACACAATTTCCTGTCAGATGAAAGCTAATTCCATTGACCGGCATTTTCATACGCAAACTGACAACATGTTGGACTCATTTCAAAAGCTGGCCTATTTAGCACGTTCGCTTCTAGAAATATTCATAGAGACAAATTCCTATCCTGTGGAGTTATAGATCACAACCATCTAACTACCTGTCACCTAGAACGAATGTGACTTGAACACCTTTTTTGACTAATCGCAGTCCTCGCATTCCTATGGATATTCTAGTCATTCCCTTTAGATGGAAAGCTTGGTATTCAGGGTGCACTCGTATTAGGGTTGTCAATAGTGTATGCCCTTGCCATGGGTGAGACCATATGTGTCCCTCGACCAGAGTTAGTGAGGCAGTTATTGTTTTCTTTCGAAGAGATCGAGTAATCTGACCATTACTCACAGGCGAATCTGGCTGAGCGCTTGCATGTGATAATTCAGTTGTGCTTACTGTGAAGTCAATGGCGCAGTGGCAAACACGTTTGCGTCATAATAGCGTAGCCGGGGTTCTAGTCCCAGCCGTGGTAAGGGCATGCACTGCTGACGAGTTCTGGCAAGAACGAATCTCTAGTATGCTGCTTCCTTTCCAGACGGATTGACGTAAAAGTTTTATGGAAACGAAAAAGCAACGATCAGTTGTAGGTGGTACCTGGTTTACAACAACCATAAAACACAACTTATCACTAATGGAAGATGTGTTTTATCTATTGTAGAGTAAAATATCTTGTAAGTGAAACAACTAATGACTTTGATCCAACCAACCATGGCGGATAAGAGACATAATTCAATTAATCTCGTTAACCCCGCAGGTGAGACGTATAAAGTGATTAAAAAGTGGTAGGTTTATAGAAGACACACTAGAATTGAATGTGTATGACCGAAACTTCTTTATTGGTGAGGGTAGGCGGGTGCAGGGAAGACAGCATATGGGTTGGTTAATCGGGAAATGTGGATTCTTCTAATCAGTACGTGATTAATTTGACAATAGATATTCCGTATAATTCTAAAGAAAATATCTCAAAGTTCTCTCAATTACTGTCATTCGCACTCATTTTTCAAGTAAGATTAAACGCGTACAAGACCGCAGTGACCTTCAAAACGTTTTGATTTGTAGATGCTTTGCAAACTTTAATCACTAGCTACTTTTGATACTCAGACTCATAGCAAACTCCAGTTAAGCTGAATTCCTAAACAGTTTGAACGTTTCTAAGAGGCTGTGTTGAACAGGACAGATAATGAACTTCAATCTGGTCTGTGTATAGCAAAGGAAGGGAACGCAGAAGGTGGTGTATTGCCGATGGTGTAAATACCTATCAGTAAGCCACTTCAGAAAGTGGTAATGGTTAGAATTTCAAGCATGGTAAAGGAACAATCAGACACCTATGGGTCCGGCACGAGTCGAACCAATATACCAAACTGTTGTATCAATAACTTTGCACACGCAACACTAGCTGTTAGGTTTTGATATACGCCGTCCAAATAAATGCGTTTTGTTGCGCAATAATAAGGTGAACGAGGTTGTACCTCAAGATTTACACCAACCACTCATAAATATGCTGACATTTCAACCATGATAGGTGTCAGTCTATTCTGCGGGATTGCTTATCATCGCAGCTGCAACAGCGCCAGTAAATAAGATAAAAAACAGATAGATAAAGCAAATATTACGCTCAGGCGCGAAGGTTTATCCTTCTTATGGAGTATGTCAATCGTAACTCTGCAACCGGATACGTTTACTTCACTGGTGAATTTCTCCATTCACTGACGTGTTTTAAATGGAAAAAATTAGTAGGAAGCTTTTTTTCTCATCACTAGAATAAAAGTTCATTCTATCTCTCACTCAAGGTAGATATCAGAAAACGTTTTTGGATACCGCATGTCGTCATCATTTCTTTAATTATTGTCTCTCCATCTGAACCGTATCTGTTGTATAACCTCTCCAAAGTCTGTTTAAGAACGTCTTTTTTAAACCAGATTTGTATGCGTTCGGTGAAAAACTGGCGGACTACAAGTATCGTTCATCTGAGGCCGAGTTGTGACTCAACGTTTGCTGTGGTTTGCAATCGAGACGTTCGATAACTGGACTATTCAACAATAAAAGACTATTGTTGTGCAACATTCCTTGTGATACAGAAGGGTCAGGGTAGAGGGAACGTTACCATCATAGATTGCACATTACACGTTAGTGTGTGGTAAAATTTTCTCAATAAACTGTAAGTACTTCGGTATGTATCAGTGGCTTTTACTAAAAGAAGGTGAAATTCACACTGAATACCTTTCACTTGATGAAAATCTCCATTAAGGCAAAATACGCTGAAAAATCTGTCTCGATGTTTGGGAATTGACAAACTTGTATGCCGCTTCTAACAATGGACTTAATGACCAAGAGTATGTTTTACAATGACTTGCAGTCTGTTTTATAACTCTAATGTCAAACTGCTGTTTATAGAAGTGATAGTACAAAAAATCAGATTACTATATCAAAGACGATTTCAAGGATACGCTAATCCTTTCCAACTATTCAGATGACTATTCAACATAGATACTGAATTATCCCCATTTCTGACTTCAAGATAGATTTTGACATATTTACTAAAAACTCCTCTTGTAATAATTCCAACTCAGGTCTTCAGCTGATGATGTGAACAAATCACGTAAGTACAGCTTTTGTTCACAGAGGAAGGTCCAATTTTAATGTGGTTGTATTCTTTAATGACATGCAACTAAGTTAAGAAGGTGACTGTGACTTTGTATCTGAAGTTTAACCTAGAAATATCTCGTATGTGTCAGAGTGAATCAGTTTGCCAAATAGTGTACCGAACCTAAATTTTTACTTACTCGGTCGGAATGATCCGTAGATCATTCCGACTGAGTGTAAGGTTTTTCCGATAGAGCCAGACACAACCTACTACACATGTTTTTTTTCCTGTAATCTCTCAAAATGAGCAACATAACTGGCTGAACGACGAATGGTTCCCTCCAGCCACACCTCAGTAATTGAAACCAATCAAAGCTTTTGAACAAGTTAAACTTACCCTCATCTTCACAGATGGATAACAGATAACTCAGCAAACCAACAGCCGATTAATTTGATCACAGTTTTATCTGAACTGACTACACCTTTGTTGTTTGACTTGCTGATCCAGTGATAAGATCGCCATCCTCGAACCCATTACGTTGGCTCAGCACATTTTTATTGAAGGAGATATATGCATCACAAATGTTATTTTTGCACATCCGACTCTCGTACTGAAGAAAATGGTGACGGACTGTCCATCAATATAGTATATTTTGTGCTTTCCAAAACGTTTCGTAGAGTTTATTACACAATCTTCCTATGGAGTTGTTACAACTGCGACTTGGACGACATATGTTGATGGCTACAAGATTGTATTATTGGATATAGCTAAAGTGTCAGTTCAATTAGACAGTCATCGGACTGAGCCCCTTCCAAAAGCACTGCCTTGCAAATGACCATCCTGGGTATTTTATAGTTTATTTTTAGATTACCTAGTAAAATCAAAACACAAAAGCTACCCAACGTTAGTGACAAAAATTGCGTTAGATGTAGCAAGCTTTAAACTATAAAAGATAACTCGGCAGCGACAGCTTCCATCACTTGCAGGTGATGTTCAATCTATATGACAACTCAACCTATCTGGGCTAACCGTCATAATATAAACACTTGCAAATATAGGCAAATACCGAGTCGCATTCATTCATCATCAAAACTATACTGGCTTCTATCATCAGGACACCAAACTAATGGTCTGGTTTTACGAATGGCACTAAGAAACACTATTGACGGAAAATTCACGTTTGCCAACGGATTTCATACTGCTGACCAGAAAGTAATCAAACGAAATCAAGTATCCCAGGAATAATCTACAGAGTGTACAATAGAGTACGTCTTCATCTAGAGGTTTGTTATCCGTACCTCTTGAAAGAACGCGGATGTTGCTGAAAATTTCTGAAAACGGGCTACTTGTAGAATCATGGGATTTAGGATGAACCCTCACTCAGAAAGGCTATATGCATTTAGTAAACTACGAATGAATAGCGTCTATCTAAAAGGACACAAATTCTCTATCTCTCAGGTTATTCACGTACAACTTCATTCACTGACCCGTTCCTCCATTAACCAAGAGCCAATTATTTGGGAATCGCTCACTAAAACCCGAATTTCAAGTTGAATTTCCTCAGCGTAGACTTTAAACCACAGGTAGATACTGATCAGTTTGAAATTCACCAGTTCACAAACAGAAGGGCCAAGGTGCAAATTTCGGTCCGGACAAGCATATGCATCACTGGTTAGTTTTAATGAGAGCAAAACTAGAGTTTGTTGTTTGATTTCAAAGTGAGCCCGCTGAAAGGTGTGTTTGAATGCAGATACCTGGATCACTTTAGGGCTATAGTTAATTTGAAATGAACGAAATCCGCGAACTTATACTAAAAACTCATCTTCCTCTCACGTGTAAATCTAAAATGAACCTTTACAACATTTTTTGAACCAACGACTATTAACTGTTTTGTACTAAGCCGTTACATGCGGTTAGCTGTTTGCATTTCTGTTTAGCCATTCTATGGGGGAAAACCGGTGTTGAAGGAGACAACGAAATTGCCTCATTGTTTAACCTAGAAATATTTCGAAACCTCAGTCCGAAAGTTTGTCGTTGGTGGAACGACTATAATTGGAGGATGAAAACTGCAATCCAACAACAAACGGACACAAATATAACAGCTGATAAATACTGACAAATCAGTCAAAACGGAAGATTTTTAACTGTGACGTTAGAATCACTTATTAACTCCTAATGGGAAACTATCTTGTCATTCGGAAAACAAGTGTACTTTCTAACGGGATAAGAAAGTTATTGTTTAGTGTCATTATATGCTGTAGAAAGGATCCCCAATAATATTTCACTATATATCGTTCAGTAAAAGCGTGCATCAATTTTACTGCTTTAATGTGCCACAAGTTCTCATAACTTGTCCATATCTAGATAAGTTATCAACAATACAGTCATCAACTAAGTCTCTCTTCTGGTCAATTTGTTATGCAATTGGCTACAGAGACCATAGTTCGGATAAAAATTCGCATACACTTCTCTTCCCGTTTTATCTTGATGACCCAAAATAAATCGTTTTGCCTCTAACCGATGAATTTTTGTCAAGGAAATAACCCATCATGGAGTACAGACTAATGAGCAAACATAACAAATTATAGGCGGTCTCAAGTTCCGTGCCTTCCGATCGTAACAGGATTACGTAAGTTTACCAACCAAGCCCGAACGGTCGTTCCAGCGCGAAAGACAACCGGATAACTAAGTAGTTCAGTCTGCACAAAATGCGTGATGTACACAAAAATACGTCGCCACGAGTTTACGCACAGATACAAACCTCAAATCTCTCCAACACCTTCCACGCATCACTGAACCAAAGCTTGATGAGCCCGGTTAAAACATTTTTCCCACAGTTGGAAGCCCACGACAACAGCAGTCAGTGAGAGGACGCGAAAAGACACAAAAGAGTTTGAACTTGGAAAAAACTTTCATCATACACTCAAAATAGATGTAGTTCTTTGCTGTTTGGTCTATAGCTGGAGATATCCGACTGAGTGTTTGACAGAAAACAGATTTGATGCAACGTGATTGTATCTTTTCAACAAATTTCCTTAGAAAGTTTCCGTTACCCTCTTTTAATGTCTACTTGTTTGGTGGTCCAAATCGATGCGAGTTTATGGTTGACATCCGTTTTCATAAACGAAGCTTGTCGTGACACTCTGAAACGTCTCTGTATGATTTAGTTAAGCAATGTATGTAGTCTACTATACTACAGTGGTCTGATTCAGCCGCATTCGTCTTAGGAAGAGACCTGAGACGTAGATGGGAGCCTTGTCTTTTTGAGACACCGTTAATTCCTTTTTGTCAGTCGAGAGTAACAGTGATAAGTAGTTGTCCAGTGCATTCCTATAATTTATGAAGTTATCCTTGTTAATCAAGAAAGTGATCTTAGCTTTTATGCTACTACCAAGTGCTCTCGAAATTATACTGTAGCCCACTGAAAATTGTTTCTAAAGAAACAGTTGAGTAGGCAATATTTTCCACAATTCGGATTATTTGAAATAATGCGTGTTTTGTTGAAAACCATCATGTTCCATTCCGGGAACCAGCGAACATAGTCTACGTCTCACTGAAAACCACAGATGAATAGACATTTACCTAGTGAATCCACGAAAGTTCATATCCCGAATGCTTTGGTAATGTAAAGGAGACAGTCTTCTGTTGCAACAGTTATTCAGTTTTTATAATTCTCTACCCCATCCTTGGACATCTGCCGAATTTTTAGTTAGGAATAGTTTTTTCTCTGATTGTCCAGAATCTTCGTAACTGCTCATTCGCGAAAACACGCTTATCAGGGCACAGTCAATTAGCATTGCACAGATGCAGGCCGGTATCTCCAACGGTACACTAGCAAGTCATTCTGAAAATTGCGGTCGCTGCGGAGAATTGTGAGACGTAATCGAACGGTTCGTGCAAACGAAGACCCTTCTCCACACTTTAATTTACTAAAGACTACAAAGTACGTTACATGGGACACCGTCTAATGGTCCTCACTGTGAGTTCAGTCCGTTTACTAAATCGTTTTTACCATCATATGAACAAACGTCTAAATGCATCCAAGGCAATGGCATATATCAAAGATAAGCTATAAAAAGGAAGTACTCAGGCGTTTGTACAAGTTTGGTGAAAAATTATCAACTCGTTCATGAAGGTAACGTAAGTGCAAGCATAAGTTAAAGTGACGTCCTTTCAAAAAAGCCCCGCTGGTTTCAAGTCTTTAGGTATTGACTTCATAACCACACAATCTCATAGCAATGAAGTTTAGCTACATAAGGTTATTTTCTTCACAATGATCAGTGTTGGAATTGAATCATTCCAAACTGACAAAGATTAGGATGAATTTATGTGTCACTGTTTCCAGCCATTCATCACACATCAAAATGAGTACATGCTACGTTGACCGTGCGAAGGTCGACTGATACGACAGGGGTAATGCACAACTGTCACAGGCAATTTCGCATCCACTGACACCTTATTGGAAGGGATTTCAATATGAAATCTGAGGATGCACGTGAACGGAGTTAATAAAATTATTCTTTAACCCTAGTGGGGTACGGCATACGTCTTTCATTGGTCAGCATATAAAGTCAAACACTTCTTTAATCTTGTAACATCTGTTTGACACCGTTCTAGGTAATTAACATCGGCTTTTTCCACGTCTGTGCTACATCAGAATGGTGCTCCAGGATTTGAGATGTGGTCAAAGCGTACAAACATCAAGAATGTGTATTGACTATTGACCATTATAGACGTCTATATAGTAGTACAAACTATACGTATATTATTATGGCGTATGATGCGCTCAGTAAATGAAGTATGGGGAAAGTGTTGTCTGATGACTCGTAACACTCTCAATGGTATGCTGCTCTTTTCCACTTGTACCGCTCGCAATGTCTGAATAGTGCGCCTACGTAAGTTGGGCCGTAATTGCGCGTACTAAAGTAAATTTGAAAGGCTAGTTCGAGAACGGACCAAGGAGTGTACAAACATTTACAGGTCGTACACATTCAAATAACTACCAAAAGATTTCGCCAACAGTGCCGTTCATGTTGCCAGTTTTCAGGCGGTACCAGGAGGTATTTATATTCGCCTTCATTTTGAAATAGATCATGTTACTTTTACAGCGAAGCAAGTCGTAAGTCAACTTTCTACTGCTGATCGATTTTCAAGATTAGGTACTCGTGAGTAAATATCTAGGGTCCAAATTTAATACCACTTGTGAAAGTTGATGCTATTCAAAGACCGTTTTGACACACCTTAATTCTATTTACTGCAATCTTGACAGTCAGCTATTCCGTTTAAAGGTTTTTGCATACACCTATCGTTGCAAGAAATGACGAGTTGTTGTTCAGTATGGTGAAAAATTATAAATCTAATACAGTTCAGGAAAGACTGAAGAATTATATCTACCCGATTGTGTGCAGAATAAAATTCGGCCGACTGTTCTTAAATATGAAGAAAACAGCTGTAAGGAATGGAAACGTATGAAAAGAAAAACACTGGCATTCAGCATGCTGCCACACTGAGCACTTTCAAGATAAAACGAAAAACCATACATAGAGATGACAGCAAAACGCCAGCATACGCAAAGCCACACTATACATTTGGTAATACGTGAGAATATATCAGAAAGTGGCTAGGTGTAGCCGTGGTTGATTCTTTCTATGCTCCCACTGAGTAAAGTCTTGTACATTTCGATAGAATTAGCCATGGCCAAAGAGTCAAACATCGTGTTGTCGAGTGAGCAGGTTCCAACGGAACTCTGCCTACGCAACAACCTTCTTATAAGAAATTAAAGTTTAAGAGCTCAACCCCTTGATCTTTTATTTCTAGTTAATATAAAGCACGATAGTGAGCGGCCGAGTGTGTATATAATTTTATAAATTGCACGTACAGTTCTTTTCACATGTCACTGGTTTACTGAGAGGAGACCTGGAAGTCTGTTCGAATAAAAGGGCATCCTGGGCCATAAGATGGTCTTAGTAATTCATCCCTGTACACTGTAAATAAGTCATGTGTTCTTATATAAAGGCACTACGCGTGTATTTTGATTTTGGGAACGATTTTGAGGTAGAGGTGTGCATTACAAAATACTTCGGGATACAGTCGTCTTGCAGCATCTTTATACAAGGCAAAGTGTCGCTTATGCCTTTTAGCACAACAGAACAAATTTTTACCTGAGTTCTTTATTCTTCCATCTTGTCCCCTCAGACAATAATTGGTACAGTTTTGATGGTGAGTATGCATTGTGAGTTGTTATGAGTCACAATGATAGCGCGTTTAGGCTCCTTTGAAACACCAGCTTGACAATGTTTCGAGAATAAAAACAAAATTTAATGAACAACAGACACTTTATTGCTGATTTTTGCCAGTTAAACGTATTCAATGATGACCTTTGTGATAACTGACTGTTTACCTTCAATTTGGACCTATCTGTGCTTAGATACTCATCAAAGCAACTGAACAATTGTCCGATGGGACCATGAATGTTGTCATATTTGCAATCGATGGATTTGGAAAAGTCTGAATCGAGGACATCAGTATCAGTCCTTAGACAGTATTTTGCTTCAGCACTTTAAAACAAGCCTGCACTGTACGGGGCCTACGCTATGCTTCACAGTGTAGTCCAAGTTCAGATGTCTTTATTCTCAGTAAAACATCCGACGATCCCTTTAATTTCTTTCGGAACAATGAGATCTAGCCTATCGTCTAAAAATTCATAAGTCATGTCTGCGATCACCTTCGAAAATACGGGTGAATAACTATTTTCGTTGCATTCAACAAGAGGGTTGTTGTTTACAATTGATTAACATTAGCTATTAGTGGTTTAGCTAATTTAATTTGGCCGAAACACCAAATCTTGGTCAAAAAGTGATATCGAGTAATTTATCGAATCGTTTGTAGCAGCATCCGCGCTGGAACACAGCGGTTCTAAACACATATAACTTGAGACAAATCATTTCAATGATGGACTTCAACACATACAGGCCCAAATCAACAGTAAGTGAAAAATGTGACAATATATTTTCAAACCAAAATGACAATAAGGGTCTTACATCAATTTTGATGTAAGTTGGTGTGCATTTTTCATGGAATTATCTCCTACAGCTCATTTTCGAAGGAAATACGACAGCGAATGCATTCACCGATCCAACAACTGTTCTCCTGGGAGAGCAAAGAAATATTACTTGGCACACTTTGCATTTGTTTTTCTAGGTCGTTTACTCGAATGTGAACTGAATTTTGTCAAAACTAAAAATGGTCATTCTTCTCCACAATAGACGCCACTATTAATTACATAACTTTTCAAATTCTCGTGAAAATTGGAAGGTTTTCGTGCTTTTATAGGAGTGCTGTTTAGGAAGTCATGCCTCGATCCGGTGGACAAAGTTTTCGAATTATCAGATTACGTTTTGGAATGAAAGTTGTAAAGTCAAAATTCCGAATGTTGGTCTGTATGGCTTTCGCCACATTGGCCTTGGTTACCTGTACTTACATGTATTGTTATCAACGCTGCATTCATCTTCGCAACAGTTATCTTTTATTTCTCCAAGCAGCTCGGCAGAAGGCAATAATAGCATCCAAGGGTATTGTATTATCCGTAATCAGTAGTTGGTTTGGTTGATGAATTTTGAACACCGATCACAGCTGATCGCAGCTGTCGCATTCCCACAAACTTTCCAGTCAGTGTTTTTCGAAAGGAAACACTAGAGTTGAGTTTTTTACTTTTTAGAGCTCGTCAATTGTGCAGATCCTTGGTTTGGCTAGGATTGTAACTCCAGTCACGCTTTGATGAGACAACCATGTTGATCACTGCGCCACTGACTTCAAATTAGGCACGACCGAACTGTCACACACAAACGTCTGGCCACATTCATTTGTGGGTAAAGCTTAGGTGTCTGTATCACCTCGTGAGGAAACCTAGCTGCTATCTTGTTAACCCCAGTCAATAACCTCACGATTAGGGCTTTCGTTGAAAATGAGATCACAGAAATCACTTAATTTGTTTAGGGATATTTTACTTACTGATAATTAGCGCGGTGTTTGGTTGATATAAAGTAAACATTAATCATAGCTGATCGCTACTGACGCATATCCATAAACACATACAAGCAAAGTTGGAGTTCTATTCCAGGTCGTGGCAAGCATATATACCACTGATGAGTTTCAAAAATAGCAGCATTTGAGTAGTATGTTTTTTTGAAGGGGCTGGCTGGAACTTCTATTGGGATGCAGCAGTTGTAATCAACTGTTAATGAGGTTTAGTTTACGGTGAATTATCTTGCCCATTCAAGCGGGTCCGGATAATGTGCCATATTCAAGCAAGGCACGAGTGTAGATCAACACAAGATTGTGATCCATTCGAATTACTAACCTAAGGTCTTATGTTCTTAGGAGTTGATTACTTCTGAAATTTCGGCGCAAAAGAACAATCTGACCATATACCTTAATAACTAACCTTTGCGAACACACTGAGCAGTAAAAAAGAACCCAATCGTTCCCCTTCACTGTTTGTGTTGTGGCAACTTTAAGAAATAAGCAAACATTATTATTTATCACCTGATAACTTCTGACAAATAAAAGCATTATTTAAAGAAAACTTACATAAACAAGGTAATCCTTCAAACAATACATTCTGACACTGATCATAGTTAATGATTTGACCTATAGTGAAAATTCTCTTCGTAACGCAATCTAACGAAGACACGAAAGCGTTGTTTATCGATTTACTTGCTTTAGCCCTATTTACTCATTTTATTTTCTGGATAGTTTAGCGGCAACAAGCGCACCGAAGGAATGATAGACCAGATTTTATCCAATTTGGCTGGTCATGCAAATAAATGAAATAGGTCGGAATTGCTAATATAAAGGCTATGTATAGTTGCGCATTTAAGTTGCTTCAATATCTGTATAAACTATGCAGTGATTAACGGAAAGCTTGTGAATGGGTCATACTAGTTCACTTCCTTGCACTTTGGTGCTGGTGGAGATTACATGACTTCCTTAACAGGGAGTATGCAGAAAAACGCAATGAAGCGTGTATCCTAGTTACGTTTTACTTTTTCATGACATTTTATTCTAGGCTTTTAGTAAAATGTTGAAGTTTGAACTGTCCTGTCTTTCCAACCTTCTTCTTTTATCGTTCACGTGAATCGAGGTTGGGTTATACACTTTCAAATCCAGTCCAAGTTACACAGAATGCATAAACACTTAACTGTTCTCGACCAATGCCCGTTAACACAGAAAATAAATTTCTACGGGCAGACAGACCTGACTATTGAGGTACGGAAAGTTGCTCCATATTTCGGTAAAACTTTCAAAACTATTTTTTATGGTGTGTAAACTGTCCGACCAGCTGTGATACTAAGTCTCTAAACAGGAATCCTATGTAACTTGTTGATAACTACTTTATAAGCTAGTGCAACGATTGTGTTCTACATCGATGATAAGGTATAACCCGTCACGATGCTGATATTCAAGCAGTCGACCCAAAACTCGACGCTCCGATTTTGGGAAGTATGTTTGGTCGGTGAAAACAAACTAAAAACAATTTGAACGAGACTGGAATTGATAATTTTATGTGGTAAGGATTGACGTTTTCGAGCATTACACCACTGGTCTGTTCGTAGTGTCTCTCACTAATGAATCTAGACGAAGTTTACCTGAGAGTTAAAATCCAGATTTCTAATTCCCTGTAACGTCTCTGAAGGAGAGCGCATAAAGTATGAAAAACGAATCTTTGTATGAAACATTTTCCTCACTTGCACGTCGTGAAACTATTGAGAGCAGACAGTTCGCGAGATATTTCTATTTCTGACACTCACACTATAATAAAACAGTACCATAGTTTTTGAGTGTCTGTTAAAACACTTTTACTGCCACAGTAACGGACCTTTGACTAGAGCGGATTACTGGAATACATAAGTACGATGGCTATATTTTTCACAACGGTCAAGTGGCCCGTGCTATTCAGAAATGTTTATTCATTTGTTCCAAGCTGGAATATCTAAAAACAGATAGAAAAGTTGGTTGTTTTTTAAGTGAGTGTCAACTATCCTCATTGGTTATCAAACGAAGTTCATGCCGTCAAGGTTGATACAAATAAGCTCGAGTTAATACAAATTACGATGACATTGTTAAAGCATATTAAACACTCAGTATGCTGCAAATTACGTATTTCAATCAAAGATTCGTGCGGTCTGCTAAAGTGGTTCAATCAGTCGAGTTAAACCAGCCTTGTTTGCTCAGAAAAAATGTTCGTGATCTTCACCCCATCCTGGACCTAGCGACACTTACTAACCCACCGAATGACCATCCATCCCATCCTCCGATTTGCTTGATTTATGAATACGATTCATATTATTGCAGAATTGTTACTGACCAGTCAGTACAAAATGCTTGCATCTACCACCCTTCGTGTTCTGGTTTGTTCATACCTCCGAATGAAAGCAAATGTCATATGTTTTGCCAAAAACTACAGATTCACTTCATAGACCTAAAGATTGCCTTAGGAAAATAGTTTTGCATGAGAGAGTTTGTTAGTATTAAGAAATCTTTGAGACTTTAGCATCATCAACACCTTTGCTAGAAATATTTTTAAAAAAACTCGCTGATTTCACTGCTGTTGAACAGCATGAGTAAATGATCTTTACAACATTCATTCTAAGGTCATTTGGATACGGTGTTTTACGAGGTTGAACGCTTGGTGTACGCCAAATGTATGCAAAAACTGTAAACCAATCGTAGACAAGTCAAGATGTGAGAATCTAAACCTCTCTATAACTGTTGTATCACGAAGCTAAACCTTAAACCTGTTTTATACTCTGCTTGAGTTTACTCTCCTTTGCATGATAATTTGCTGTGGACATATCTGAACACATGGTAGTGCAAACCATCATGAAAGGAACCATAGCCTTGATGTGACAAGTAAAATTAGCTTTGCTTCCTACCACCATACATAACACCGAGGTTACAATAACGCGGTTACAGTAACACTGCAGTTACAACCTAATGCGAATGTTAAAATGGTGCGTAATTAATGAGTGGCGTGAGAATTTTACCAGTTATGAAGCGATCCATTTATGAAAATTCATTGGTCCGGCTGGAATCGAAACAACGAAATGAACCGCATACCCCTACGTGGCGTACCTCTCATAAAGCACTTGTTGACTATGCTGAATTGAGACTGGTTGACTGCTGTAAGAGACATCTCCCAATGATTGGGTTAACATTTTCTTATAACCTAGAACGACAGATTCAGGCGCACTGAGTGGCGCTTGTGCTAGCCAATTGGATCTTAGCTTAACAGAGTCTGATATTGCACTCATGTCTTCTTTAAGAGATTAAGATTCCCATTCCTCACCGCTTAATCTAAGACAGTAGCATATCCAGCAGATCGGTGCAAAATCTATTATTCGGAAGACGCGGCAAAGGTGAAAATAATAATCACTGTGCTGATCCTCGTACGTTGTGCAAGTGACAACGGTTTAATGTTCAAACGTTATGTTATGAACTAAAGCCACTGGGTTTTCAAAGTCCGCTTTTACCTGGCAGATAAATACTCATGTCTGCATTCTGTGGATCCGATTATGGTCGCGAAAACTAGATAGTTGTTCAGGATTCATCAGTGTTGTTCATACATTGAAGAAAACGATCTACACATATTCCATTCGTTTTTACATCTACCGCAGGTTATAACGCATAGAATGTGAATAAACAGATTGCACAAAAAAAAACATATGCAACCACGTACACACATATGGTGTAAATCGGTGATCATCAAAATCTGCAGAGCCATGTGTTCGCCCTGAATTACTACAAGGTGTGCGTACACACATAGGCGACGGTTGTCGAAATGTTTGTTTTGAAAAATAGTTCGCAGCGCCAAGTTAAAAAATGTAAAACCTTTAGAAAAGCTTTACGTTGCTTGTCTATCAAAGTAACCACTTTGTTTTCTCTTAGAATCGCCAGGATGAATTCAATTTTTTTTCGAGTGGACGTGTTCAAAATATTAAAAGGTGTAAAAGTTGATTGAGGGGTCACTCAAATATAACCAACAAACAGTGGATCTATCGAAACTAAATACACAAATGACTAATTTAGGATGAAAAATATCCGGAAAGCTGGAGATATTACCCTCATGATGATAACTGTTTCACAGGATACTCTGCAACATGAACGTAGCACTCCTATCGTATCTTCTTTACATTGACTAATGCAAGCCTGAAAGGTTTATATAGTTTTGCCATTTAAGTCGGACGCAGTAGCCTAGCTGATAACGCGGCGAATGAGTGATGCGATCGGCAGTACCCAATATGCTGTAAATTCTATATTAACATTTCACTGGAAACGAACGTTACCACTAAAACTCGAAGGCAAAATGCTTAATAGTGTCGTTTCTTTCGATCTATTCATGTTCATGTGGCTTAGCTTATACTGGTCACACGGTGGCTTTGCTCCGGAACAACAAAGAACATTAACTCGTCCATCTTGGCCCACCTGATTGACTGTGACAGACATGCAGACATGGACAGAACGTTTCGCATCGTCTACCATACCCCGTTTTCTGCATCAAGAAAGAGCAATTGGCACCTCCTGTCTATTGCCGAGGTGGTCAAAGACCGATCAAGCCACTCAGGGTTGTATTTGAATACAGTTTGTTCACGCCCTGGGATTGCATTGGCGAAGTACGTGCACCCAACCCACTTCGAATTTTACTAATTTTCTAAAAAGTACCTAGGTTGTGGGAACGACCACAAAGCAGTCGCGTTTGTGATGTATCCAACAGCCTTGCTTTCGCTCTGCTCTTTTTTAATAATTTCACTTGTTATTGCCCAATGTGATATGTAATTGCACTAACTTAAAATGAGAATTTATCGAAAGCAGTTCCATTCAGTGAAACAATCAGTCTCCTTGATATCCAGCTTTTTGACAGTCATGATTCAGATGAGCTAGGAAAGCTTATGGCGCATGCTGGAAGATGGGACTACTTCTCCCTCTAAATCATAACTAGCTCATATATTTCTGGATGACCTTTAGCGCCTAGGAGAATTTTGCCTATAAGATTTTACTACCATTAATGTTTTTGATAAAAACAGCGTCAAGAGTAATGAAAACAGCTGTATTTTTTCAGAAAATTCACAGATTGGGCACACCTAAAGCACGTTAACCTGACTTAGCAACCAATGCTAGTTGAAGTCAAAGGTTGTGACGCATGCTAGCTCACAACAAACTAGATCCTCGGATTGATCCGTTAATGCTAAATGTGCAGGATTCATCACATTAAATTGCTCGGAACAAAGAATGCAGTTCAAAATCAGTTCTCATTAGAGCACAATCAGAACTAAGGTAGATGTTCTTGTTCTCTCAACTTTCTAAACATTCACATCGCAACGATAACATATAGCAGTAAGAACGATCTGGGACCAGGATTGATTCGGAGAAGGAGAACATCATATCCTGCTTTCGTGGTCAGTAGGTCGAAATTTGGTACTAGCTAGGAACGAACGATGTTCAACACATACGACACAGTTTATCTAAAAATTGAGGCTCATAGGATCAAATTTAGACAAACCCCAAGTAGCAAACTTGTGGATACAGATCACCAGCGAACAATACGATGTCTGATGGGGAAGGTGGGTTACCAATAAACTTAACCCTTGGCAGTGATCGAATGACATGTCCTTGAAGTATTTGCGGAAGCAACGAATAAAAAAGCGTGTTCGTTCGACGCCTGCAAACTTTGAAACAATCTTACTGATGGAGATCATAGGGTAATTTATTTACTGGGATACTGACATGTAGACAACACAATATAACTTAAAATGATTACGTGCGCAACAAAGCTTATCGTACGGTGGCCTGAGTGAAGGGTGAGTCAGATTGTCTGCTAATTAAACGATATGAGAAGGTTAGCCTACCAGGGTAGTTTTGGAATCTCCCTGCAAGTACCGACACTATAGTTATTAGCTTCTGTTGAATGACATTTGTCATCGAAGGTAAAATGTGGCCCACTTCACAGGTGAAAACGAATAGCACCCGGACGGTCACACTGTGTTGACTTTGGTAGATTAGTTTATACTTAACTTTCTTCTGTTGTGAAGAGTTACTCTAAGTAAACATCGTAAAGTGTTGGCTGCCCACCTTCATCCGCCCGTTTCTTCATCTAACTTTTATAGCGTCAGTTCTCACATACAACGACCCAATTTACGTTCGGCCATTTTTACTAAAGCCCAACAGAACCAAGTACTGTAAAACTTGTGTCAAAATGTAAAAAAAATATGGAGGTCAATGTAGTTATAAGGAATCTCGTGGGGGAAGGTGTGAGCGACAACCTCAATAAACACCGAACATATTTTTTCGGAGAGACTTTCCAAACAAGATACATGCGTGAATGTTACGGTGCCCTCGGTTATGAAGGTCATCAGCATTGGTTAATGCAGCCGGTTTTTCGTGATCCATTTCGTTTACAGGCCTGAGTTGATTAAATGAAACAACCAGAATCTATCCATGTTTTGAGTGTACCCGAAGCGTCACCGCAGCAAACACTACGTTTACCTATGACAGGTCGGTTGGATGACCACAGACACAGGAAATGTCTTGGTAACCTGAGCTCAATAAGTCTTCTTACAACCCACCACATCATGATGGGTTCACAGAAACAGAGTTCAGATGATGAGCCGGCAGCACGGCTGTGCAATCTGTGACTATACTACTCATCGTGGCCTTGTCACAACCAAGCCCTCCCCACAGAAGTAACTGTTCCCTTTTAAAATATCATTTTACGTACCGTCGAGTGGCAGTAGTCTTGTGGTTAACGTGAAGTGGGCATAATTCAGGGATGATTACAGTCTTCTCATACTCACTAACCTTTGAGTCGGCCCCGTTCGAAAAGAAACAACATACTCGAGTTTAGTTCTTGTTAAAGTTCGTCAGTAGGGCATATCTATGCCACGGCAAGGATTAGAATTTCAGACACTTTCGTGAAGCAACCGTGTTACCCACTGAGCCATCGACTTCACGTTAGACGCGACGAAACGATCACGCACAAACGCTCAACCACATTCGCTTGTGCGCAAAGCTCACGTTTTTCGACCACCTCCAGAGGAAATATTGTTGTTGTCCTGTTAACGCCAATCGATGGTCTTACGTTTACGACTTCTCCTCAGGCTGAAATTACCACTGATCAGCATGAATCGCACAGCACTCACATTTTCATGAAAACTGATACAACGTTTTGTAAATGGAGTTTGTGGACGTTTTCCGTGAACTGTGTCTACACTAGATATTGGTCTTTGCAACTTAGATTACAGTGTGAGCAACCAGCAGTTGAAGAACTTCGCAACAAGAAAATACATATAACATTTTTTTAAGTTTTTAGTTACTCTTCAGTAAAAAAACAACAACAGTCAAAAAATGCAAGTCTAGTTCGGGAAATGAATGACAAAACTCGAACGGAATGAAGGATATCTTCCAAGAAGGTTGACGAGGGCCGAAGCTGTACGAATAATTCTGTTCTGGCTTGGGATGTCTAAGGTAACCGCCTCAACAAACGAATAAGGCTGGGAGTATTGTGATGTGTTATATTTTGAAGGTCAATCTGAGGACAGTTTGATGACCTATGATCAATATATGTCTGAAGACAGACGAAGCTCTAAGTTTGTATGCGTCCACAAAAAAGGAAGTAGACAGCGTAGACACGTTTGGTAGATACTCTTTCGTCCTAGAGTTAATGCCCTATCGATTATACAGATGTAACTTTCGCTGTAGTTAAAACCAAACAGATCACAACACGAAGAGTTACCCTCCCTTAATTAAGCGTCAGGGTTGTTTGAGGCTTCTCTCATAGGTTCCGATTTCTGCCATATGGTTTTCATTTATTTGATGAGAATGGACTTCGTAGTTTAACGAGGGGACCAATCCCCTATGAAACGTGGTTTGATGTAAACTTTCTTCTTCCAAATCATGATGGCCGTCTACCGGCGCCCGTTGGTGGTCGTATCTATCAATAAATAGTTCAAGGTATCCATAATTTTGCTCTTAGTAACTTTGTTGACCAAGTAATTAAACCAACTAATAAATCTGATTCGTTTAAGCATTGTTTGTCTAGTCTTAATTAATGTGAAGTTTGCAAAGTGAGTTTACTTGCCAATTTACCATAGCTTTTATCGCCCTTGAGACTGGTAACAACATGAAAAACAGACATTCATTTCTAATTCATAGGTGACCATCAAATCAGTAAGAAAGGTGCCTCTTCGTTTTATTATATGCTCTAGTGTTCGTGAAGATTGCATGCATATGAGAGACTCCCTAATAGTAATAACGCCAAATTTTATTTGCTCGGTCGCTTTCCTGTAACCAACATGGAGACAACATGCACTGACCTCAGCAGGCTACTTATGGGAGCTCCATCTATTTGTCAATAAGGCTGATTCGGAAAACTAAAGCTGACGTTCATCGTAGCACTACCGATCCTGGTATCAATATGCACTTGCTGAGCAAGTATGCCTTAAATATGTTTCGTCACCTTTGTGTCGAGATTTCAGACAGGTCAGTCCAATGTGTGAAATCTGCGCGGCAATAGCCACACTTTCATAGTGTCAGGCATACCTGTCTAGCTTTAAAATTACTTCCGTTGATACTGGTAACGAAACTGATGTCAGTGGAATCTTTCCAATGTGGTGCCACTATAGATTGGAATCGTGTTTGCTATCATGCACTCACATCTGCTACTGTGAATACACCATATACCATCACTTAACGCATATCCGTAAGTTTCTTGCTTAAATACTTCTTCTTTCGTCACTGCATATCACAATCCCCCGCCAAAGTTTTCACGAAACATAAAAGTCTTTTCATACTAAATGCCGTCACATCTGGTTGAGTAAGGTCGGCTTACCTACCTTTCAACAATCTAGCCAAGGACGGCAATACAATCCTCTAAAAAGAGATCTCGTTGAAACGTCCAAAGAAGACATGTTTTTACTGCTTACAAACTGGTTATCCTAGGCACCTTGTTACCCATCCCCGTTTGTGACGCTTCTCTTTTACGGTACTTCATTTGCGGCGGTGGACTTCAAAAGAAATTGTGGACCGCATATATTGTCTTCCCAAGTCAATTACAGGTCTTCAACCACATTTGCACCGAAGCCAATGTCTAACCTATATCTAGTACACTTAAAAATGCACCTGTCATTTTGAAGGAAGTTGAATGATGGTCGATTAACTTACTGTATCAGCTTGAAGGCATGATAACATGTCGTTATAAATTCGTTAGAGCACACCCAGCAGACTGTCACATGTACCTTCTGAAATGACATCTAATTGTTCAGCCTGTCTTCTTAAGTTGCCTCGAAAACTTATCAAAAATACGTACCTTTTATTTCGTTTGTAATATACAGCTGTGTAGTAAATATCAGCATTTTACACTCAAAAGTGAGCGCACTAGATTTAAGTGGAACGTACTCATGGAAAAAAGTTGGGTAGCCTTGTAACTTTATCGTCTGATGTATGTCAAGATGGGGTTTGGATGTATCAGACAGTAGCTGTATCTCATCTAGAGATTATATATTAGTCCGAACATTACACGCAGTGTAGTTGTTCGGTTAGACGTGATGTTACATAAAGCAATCTCAGTTGGGCAGCGATCAGCAGGATTACGTCATAGAGACGTGAGAAATACATACTGATAAAATGTGCCAGCAGTAGCGAAACCCGAGTGTCAGATACCTTTCTAATAGACCGATCTGAATGGAGAGGCCGCCAGTAAACGAGTCGTTTTCAACTTAACTTTATTTCAGCTATAATTATGTTCAAGTCACCATCCAAATGGCTCAAAATTGTTTGAACCTGTGCTGGTTTCTCCAGTCACAAGATTCGTAATATGAATTTGAGGTCAATAAGACCTATTTGACATTCGTGTAACATAGGAAGATCATCGAATCGTTAGCATAACGCATTCTATGCTCATATCTTTAAGATATTCTTGAAGTTAAGCCTGAAATTTACACTGAGGCATTCACAAGATTGAATGAATAGCGCCTGAATAAACAAGAGTTTATAATTTTATAGAAAAGCATACCCAACTGAATAATTACATCTCCGGAGAAGCCTTATGGCAATAGTTTACCTCAGTTGTATATATCAGAATGAACAAATACAACTCTGCGACCTGTTTATATCAAAATTAAGTTGGTTAGAGCAAAGGCATAACTGAACTGTGTTTAACAGTTAGAGTGATCTTTTAAACCACTTTTGTTCGTTTAGAGATCTTTTTTAATTATGTATGTGAGTGAAACAGAATTTGAAATAAACTGGCGTCTGGAATTTATAAAGCTTGTACCAAACATTCCGTCCTTAACATTATGCGTAACATTAAGGGAATGATTACAGTACAGAATTCAATACGCTGGAGTATAAAAACTTTACATCATAGACTGCAATACGTGATCCATAGGGCAGTTATCAAAATACATATGTGAAATATAGAATCTCATGAATGAGTTGCAGAGAGGTGCAACAAGTTAGGGAAATTCACATTGTATTCAATACAGTGTTAGTGTTTGATTTCTTCTAAAGTATGTTTGAAAAGTACCACTAACTTCTAATAGCAGTGAGTAAATTGAGTGATGTAAAATTTTGTGGAAGTCTAAAAAGATAGAAAAGTCTACAGTAATAACTGGTTTTAGAAAACTGTTGCGTGATTGGAACCCACTTTAAGAAGACAGAATGTATACCTTTATATGCGTTTTGACACGAGCGTTACTTGTGTGAAACATACCTGAATTACTCAAAGTAATCCTTATTCTTGTTTATCAACTGCTAAAAGTCTACAACAATTTTGCTATCAAAGCATACAAAGCTCTTCAGGATGGATAAGGAAATCAGTTGTTAGATAAATCTCGAACTGCAAGATTTCCAGCAGTTATATGCTCAGTGTTCCAAATCTTCAGTGCAATAGCTCGTAGTCAAATATAGATTTAGCGTCAACGCGAACTACTTTGGATATAGAAATCAAGGCCATATATGTAAATACAGGTAATCACAGTTAACAATTGTAATACAGTCATGTTCTATAAATGTGTGAGCACTATTAAACTGTATGACAAGCATAAAGACAGTTCGTTACATTTATTTAATTCATTATGGGAAGTTGTTCGGGAAGCTAAACTGCTCGGTTCATTTCAATAATAACGTGAACTAGCAACCAGACGAAGGATAAACTAAGAGATACGGGCCTTACTTGATTAGATCAACTTGCTGACGTGCTGTCGAGCAGTCCTGACCCAAACCCCATAAAGATCAATGAAACCCTGTTCGATCGAACAATCCAATATTGTATCCTATCAGTTTACTCGGATTGATGTGCTCACTTCATTACATTCGGCAATTGTTATAATGTTTATTCGTACGACTGTCTACGTTCTTTCGTCGGAGGGTGATAATGTGATACAACTGACAACGACCAAAACACACCATTTGTCCGTTTATTGGATGGGAAAAGTCTGGTTACTGTTAACGAAATTGTTTGAGTTATTCCGGTGAACAACAAGTGCTCTCGAGACTGTTCTTGCTAGCCCTGTGTTTGGCTACTCATGATTATTTTGCTTGAGCCCGGGAGACGTTTTTATAATATTGTGTCGAAAAATGACTGGTGCCGAGACGAAGAAAACAGGTGCTGTCTGCTGATTTGTTGTTACCACAATTTCAGCGTGTGTGTTCTAGATAAGTATATAATATTCTCATTCCATTTTAGTGCATTGTTGTGCCGTAGGTTAGAATCTGAATAACTAGGATGTAAGCAGAGAGTTGTTTGATGTTAGACAGCATGAGATAGTCAGAAGATTTGCACACAACATCTCGCTTCTATCAATCAAACGGTGCAAACGACACATTAATTAAAGATACTCCCAATGAACACGTCAGCGGAATGAACAGCGTAACTAACTATCTTTCCAGCATCTGCGGTATTTCCCATACTGAGAGATTTATGAGACAGCCAGAAAACAACACATCACTGCTTTCTGATAATTTGCCACAAGGACGCACCGACAAATAGAATGCGCACTGGTGATGACATCCTCCTACTGTAGTAAAGATTTTTATCTGATTGATACGCCTGTCTAAAGAGGTTTTCCATCGAAACAAAAAAGGGGGATGATTTTTTCCACGTTGTGCAACTTGAGTGGGGAAGCTGCACTCGCAACTGACAAACTGTCAAGATGATGTGTTCGATACCGCACAGAGATAGCTGAGTAGCTGAAATGGTAAATAGATCAACTACACGTATTCATTCTTTAAGAATTGACAAGAATATTTGGTAGGAAAATCGCACAGTTTTCCTGTAGGAAATTCGAAAATCTTGAGTTTACTATAAGCACTCTTTGCCCATTCTAGCGTTTCTAGTCTGTCAGCGGAGATTTGAACCCAGCTGAAATTTGAAACCAACTCTCGCAAAATGCGTATTATGCCAAACTGTTGTACAATCGTGGCAACCGGTTACCCGAAGAGATCTTTAAAGTTGGTTGAGATGACCCTATCGTGACAGTAAGCCTCCTGGACAACTTGCTGGACATGAAAACACTGATAATGAAATTTTACTTTGAAGTCTCCAGCTTTCTGGAGGTGCTTTGCAGCTCAGATGGTAAAGCAAATGCCGTTTATGACAAGAGGTTTCCGTCGCTAGTTCCAATCCTTTCTGAGTGAAGATTTTTCGCAATGGTTCGCTTGATAATTAACACTTTTGATGTATCACTCACCGGTAGTTATTACTTGTATGAGGTTTAGTTTCATGCGATAATGATTAAGAAAGCTCATTTGTGATAAAAATTCGTCTGAGAAACTTGACGTTTTTGAATTTCTCATTGTTTACTTCATTGCTCGAAGATCGCTAGCAAACGCATCGTGAACGCCATTATCAATAATAATGAACAAAGTTGACAGTTTCCAACACCATTTGAAAGAAAGTGTCACTTTCACGAGGTATAAAATTCAGTAACAGGACAGTGACTCACAGATACCCCCTGTCCTCCGAACACTTCTTGCCATGTCAGATAGAAGAGTATTAAAAGATGCAACATAACATAATTGCATAACTGTTACTGTTTCTCAAATCGTTTTGATCTGTCCAACCCAGCGATCAACGTGGCTTTTCCATACTTTGTCAAGAACTCTACTGACTTGTTGGGCGCCTTGAAAAATGTTTCTGTGAGTGCAACGACAATGTCTCCGGTAGACATTGAATCACTCCTCGCCAATGAAAATTCGAATGCAACTGTTGAGTTTTCACGTGATTTTACGAACTCACAAGATCCTCCCCTCTCTATTGCTCCCGTGTATCACACGGACATGATGTTGCATGCATAACAAACACGATTTGCTGTTGGAGACTTTTATTTCAGGTACGTTCATGGAAACACTGTGAGCAATCCCCTTGGTTCAATATTTGCTGACATTTTTCTGAAAACGATGGGAAAAAGCGGTCGAACCATATTGTTGTATTACTGATGAGTAGTCGGGGATTTGGTTAACTTCAAGGGTGACGTCACTCACTTTTGATTGCAGCCTTCCGAAAAAGGCTGGCTGAAAGTTCTGTCAGTACGAAAGCTGTGATCAAACGTGAGCGAGGCTCAACTTGAAATCTCATTGTTACACTTGCATTCTATAGGTTTTACCTGAGTGACATTTTGATTTCTGCTAACATTGAACATTTCATCAAGTCTGACAATGCTGTGAATTTTTTTATACAGTTGGTCGACAGTTACTGGTTAGACGGAATCCAATAATAATCAAGTCCTTTTAGACGTTGTACTCATTCAGAAGTTAAATGGGACTTGGCGCCGCTCTGTTTGTTGCAGATCTGCTTGGCGTGGCCAATATACACATTTTACTAATTTTTCATCGGTAAATATAAACGATGGCTAGTGAAAACATTATTCTTTCGGGATTGTTGAATTCGTATGGGCAATAGGCTAGCCCCGAAAGACTTCTTTTCAAAGCAGAGACCTTTGTTAATGGATATCTCCAGAAGTTTATCCATAGTAACCCAAAGCATATCAAGCCAACTATGTGGACTATACTCAAATAATATATTTTCCTACAGTTGCTGGTTTGAGACTTTCTGGCCGACCCAATACAAAATAGGTTTCAATCCCCTTTATCTCAAATGAATCACTCAGTTCAACCGTGCCTGTTACAGTCAGCACAGGAAGTCGGTTTGAGTAATGTTCCTTCATGTTCATCTGTTCATTTTGCATGTTATATTGTCTGTCGACTAACCTGCGGCTGAAGTTACACTTATTTCAGCGGAGCGAATCGGTGCCTTCATAGGCGAGTATCAGAACACGTATTCGTGGCTGATCAATTCGATGAAGCAAGACTTCGATACTGTCGGAGGAAAACGACGCACCCCGTCATCCTCAACTACGAGGTACATTCAGACGACTAGTCATCGATAACTTCTTCCGCTCACTGCGTAACTCAGAAGCTGTGAAATTTAAAAACTCTCGTGCAGCAATTCATCATTTTCTGTTTCAGGACCACAGGAAACAGCTATTTGCCTCAGATGGCGAATTAACCAAGTGTCGAATTAACCTGGACTCATTGTATATGCTGTATTGAGCGATGTTTTTGAAAAAAAAAAAACTATTGGAAAGGAACATTCTTACACCAAACCTTCCACGTAAATAATTTATTCCCGGCAAATTGTTTTCATTTGATAAAGGAAAATTACATCTCGACGCTAGCTGTTAGCAGACAATTTTCAGAATACTTCACACTGAACTTCGGGAAATAAATCTCACGCTTTTTGTTGAAACAATCTATAATATCACATTAACCACACAATTTCTATACCAGTACGGAAAGTTATAGTATGGATCCAGCCGACTTTTTGGGGTTCAGTGAATTCTGCTTAAGTCACCACCTGGCTGACTTGCCGCTTCGTATTTCATAATTCATTACATTCTGAAACAACAGTGGTAGATGTGTTATATATAAAATATACCTGTTAAGTCGTCATTTGACGTAGTCTGTTGTGTGCTCACGACACTGGTTGCTATCCAGTCACTTAATTCGAGTTATTCGGCAGTCTGCGCTGAGAAATATTTATATGAGCATATGTCATCCAGGTCACACTATTGGACGTTTTGTAATTGTTAGTTTCTTCGTTCATATCCCTCCAAGTACTGTAGGTGCTAAAGTGAAAGGTTCCCGTGTTATTGGTTATTTGGTACTGACGAGGCAAGACGAAATGCTAGCATCTACCAGTGTTCGTCTTCTAACTGTTTTGTTCAAATTATTGAAGAGATACAACTGTTCTATTTTTTTTAATGGTGGTTTGGCCTATTACGTGCAGATTATGCCACCGTATTGATACCTTGGGTATAAATTTTACGAACCTCTCAGCAGTTAGTTTAATCCAGGATGATGGCCATCAGTTAGATGGGTTAAGTTGAACTGCGTTCTAAAACTGACTCATGTTCTCCACTGTATGCAATACGGGCGTAATTTTAGTGTATGCAAACCAACGGCAAATCCGCAATAACGACGCCTCATTTGGTAACGAACCGTTTTCATCATTAGAACATGAGAATAAACGGACTATTGTTATCACGTCCCTTCACTCAGGTTGTCAAAATTTGGCGGTCTATTTGAGTAGCCTATTAGTCAAACGTCGCTCTATATTGACCCTTAATTAACGTCTAACGAAAAAAGGTCTGATATAAATATTTAGATTGCTCTGTGCCCATGACTTCTTTTTGGAAAAAATACAAAACAGTAATTTTCTGCAACCTTGAATTATTGTAGCTTAATAATAGAAAGCATGACAGGAGTTCAACTCTAAGCCGTGAAAGGAATACTATCTATTGACCTTTGCTAATAAGCTCAATATTCGAGTAAATTGCTTTTTTCTGAATAAGGTTGGTTGAAAAGTTTGCAAACGCTGCAGTGACATTTGTTATGGTAATAAATTGGAAATCGTTGTGTACATGGGGTGGGGAATTTAAATAACCCTAAATTATTACCCAACAATAAATGGTTCTTTGTCATTGTTAGGAATTCTTTGGATCAAAGCATCACTTACCAATAATTAAGATAAATACTCAACTATTTTACGGAGGAATAATTGGAAATAATTTGACTACGTAAAATAAAATCGATTAATAACAAGGGATTATGTAGTCAGTAACATGTCGAATTTTCCCTTATACAAAAGTGATAGAGTAATTCAGTTACTATGTATTAGTTCCAAAAAATTTAACTTTGACTCTGTTTCATGTTGCACTTATCTGAAGGGGAAATGGATAATCAACGAAAGAATAATATACGCAACAAGCGAAGGTTTGAGAAAACAGAACTGTCATCGATACTTCGACTTTATACAACACACGACGTTTATAACGTCTATAAACAGGGACTAATAGGTTAGAATAAACATGAAAACATTTATCAGTTTGTGAAGGTGGTTTCGTTTACAAGATCACTTAAATTAATTGGTTTGCCAACAATTTTCCAGAATCTTTTGCAACTAGTGAACGAAGCACGAAACTTGTGAATGTTTAAGTCAGCTTTACTGATCGAAGTCAAGTTCCTTTTTTGGAAAAGGGAATCGTATTGCTTCAAACTATTCGGTTTTGATGCTGATTTCTTATAAAAGTTACCACTAAAGTTTGTGTAGCATGAACATGATTTATATACTCTATTTCATCATTTCGAGGTGACATCAACCGAAAGGGCAACTCATTCTTTTATCGTTAACCATAACTAGTACAACGCCAACTTAAAATAAAAACTTGACATTTGTTAGCGTTCAGACCCAAATCTGTTCCTGGTGTTGCTTTTGGGTCTACAATGTCCCACAAACTGGGTACCATTAAATAAATTTATCTTGTCTTATTTTAAATGAAAAGTGAATTGTTTGCAGTGTGGTATCGCCCATTTTTGAGAAGAATCTTATCATCTCCACCTTAAGTTTCTTCACCAAACATCATGACATTTGTTTACAATGAAACTAGGTAACTATAGAGACAATTTCAAAGAAATTCTAAATCGTTCAATTTTAGCTGAGTAAGGAAAGATTTTATGCACACCATCTTATCCCTTTTGTTTAATTTGTTGTCTGAGATCTCGAAAACAACCATTTATATTACCTATTAGTAGGTGGTATATTACATAGACACATCGATGACCTGAAGAGCGATCCTATTCTAAAAATGCATTTAGGGCTACTGGTCATCTGTAAGCAGTCTGTAGTGACCAGCGATCGTGTGGCTTCTCTAAGGATCCCAGCTGCAACCGTGTTTTCCGGCTTGTCTGTTCTTTAAGCATGATTCTATGTACACCTGCAATAGGAGGCCTGATACGAACTCAGTGTCACTTTCTTCAGCCATGCAACTAATTGCACGCAGTGAATGCTTGACCCTTTCCTAACGACACATCTATTATTTCATTTTTCGAAGTCGTTTAACCGAACCCTGTCCGAGCGTTGTTCAGCGCACTCGAAGGTTCCACGCACTTTTCGCCTGGCGCGCTTTTGAGTGCTGCCGAGTGGGTAGTGGCCCATCTCGCGCTTCTTTTCTTCTTCCTCTTGGTTGATGCCGTTGGTCCCAGACTAGGTTAGAGCTGACTACTTATCATATTTCCAAACATTGCTGGAAATATACGGTTTTTTTTACTAACTTCACTGTCTTCTCTAGTTCGATGCCTGTTGAGACTACGTTTCGATTGCTCTTCAGGAAAGGCGATTTAAATTGTTAGTGGATGAGGGTCTAGCGCATACCCACTTGTCCACTACAAGTCCATTTTATACATAGAAAAACAGGCGATTGTTAGCATCTGTTTAGATCGAGTTCAATTCCGAGTACTGCCTACGTTTCAGTTGATGGTTGTTTTTGGTTCAGGTCTGTCACATGGTTACGAGTAGGAGGTCGTTATAAATAATTTCTAGTCGTAATTTCTATCCTCTCAATCTTTTGTGTAAATAACTCAAAATGATTCAAAATGATTCGATCTTCCCATTTAGTTTTAACTCAGTCAGGCCGCTCAAATTACAATTTCCATGCTATATATTTATTGAACTTTTGAAACAGCTAATATTTTATGTTGTTGGGCAAAATTCACCCGCATAACACAGTATCTCCATTTTCTAGAAAAAGGAAAGTTTTGTTTCTAAACTTTGTAGACGCAGACCGGAAAACTGTGATGAAAATCTGCTCGATTCACCGCTTATCCAAACCCCCACACAATAGAAGATCTAACAGGCAACCAATCCAAACGTCACGTTGAAGATACTGCATCAAGATTGAACGAACAGTCTCAACGGTACACCTTCCGTTATTCGTCAATTTCTTTGTTCTGTATTGCACCAATTAACGTACAATTTGTGACTGTATATGTGCTAATACGACCAGCCAATGATAGACTGTGATTTCTTTAATACTGTTGTCCATCCACAAATTTGACTTCTTGTATCATGAATATGAACTGCTTATTGCAAGCAGTACGAGGTCTTTTCCTCATTACTTGCGTGGGAGGTTTCTATCCGAGTACGATTTCTAGGGCTATTCAAAGTACCTGATTCCAAGTATTACAAAAACACATTCTTCAAATCGTACTAAGTAAACCGCTTCAGCGAGACTGTAGTGAAATGGATCTTTATTATAACGATCACCTCAATAACACTGAATAAATTTTGTTAGACTGATGAGCATTTTACTAAAGATACACATATTTTGACGACGACGGTTGAGACAGTATGAGGGAAATTACTTCATATTAATTGATAAAGATAGTTTGGTAATGAAGTGATTTAAATGGAGTCCGTGCTTGTTTTTTGCATCTTCGGTAAAAATGCTGTGTTTGGTAGTTCGAAGTAGTGACGAGTAAAACTCTGGAGATTTCTTATGTTCGATTCTTCTTGTTAATCATAGATAGCCCTGGTGAATACGTAACAGATGTCAGTAGGTTTTTGCTCCATGTATATCTGGTGAACCATGTGTACATCAGGTCACCATACAACACAGATAGAATATCGTTAATTAGTCGTTCCTCATATTACTCTCATTGAAGTCAGTTAAAAGTGGCAAACTGTAACGGGTACATACATCATACACTGTCACTGTCCTTAAGTTACATAGAAACTATGAACGGAACAGTTAACTTGTAGGTAAACACAGTCAAACAAACACTGTGTAGTAGGGAAATGAGGCAGACAGTTCTGTAGAAAGATGGCTCAAGGGGAATACTGACATTCACGATGAACCATACAGAAAATCAACCAAGTGATTTTGTTCTTTTAAAGCCCTGATCGACGAATTAGCAAATAAGCCGATGTTTCTGTGAAGTTAAGTGTTATTTGCGCTCTCTACATATTTGTAAAACAGGTAACGGACCAAAGATTAGTGTGGAAGACAGAATCAAATGTTTGCATGTATGTTAACATCATTAAAGTGTGCACGCATTTTCATTTATGAGATGCTTCTATGCTCATTTTATATAATCTGCTTGTCCTTTTCCGGTTCTTTGGCAACGGCTGGGAATCCACTACAAGGAAACTTTTGATAAACGACCTGGGGTCTATGAAGCACTTTGTTATATACGATATACACATTACTCGTGCCCGTGATATGCGTTTCTTTTACTGGATGTTTACTACGTCAGATAACATTTGGGATTTGGTGACAGGACCTCATCAGCTGCTTCCCACTTGTATCTGAAAACAAGCTTCATGCGCCTTCAAGCACGTGACATCATTTCATATAAAAATGAGACGTTTTGTTACTACAGCTGACAAACAAAACAGAACTGAAGTCAACGGAAAAGAGTTATTAATATCACATCTTTCTGTCGACAGAACTATTGCATAAAGTGTACCAGAAAATGTTCGTCACAATAAACCCACATATCAATAACTTCGTGGGCATACGACGCTTGGTAATTGTTAATTGATAATGAAAGTTTCGAGAGTATGAAAACCGTGAGGAAGTACACAACAGTCTAAGTCCGCTCAATATCTGTTTACAGCCTCGCAGTGGCTCATAATGTACCCCTAATCGGTATAATAAAAACAATCGAGGAAGTTCTTACGGACCATTTGGCTAAAGCACTGTTTTCAAAGGGGTACTATGGAGTGTGATCAGTTTTTCAATCTAAATGTACATTATCCTATGACCAAACCACGTTAGTATGGAACACTCGTTGTCATTTTAGATATCTAAGAAGGAATTTTCAGACATCGGCAACTGTCTTACGTGCTATAAACCGACCTTCTTGTTGGAACTCGATGAGCACGTGAAAATAAGGTGGTACAACGGATGTCTGTCTTTCGTTTATAGATCAAAATCGCTAGTGTTGTGCCATTACTGCAATCATACACTTTTTAGAGGAATAAAACGAAAGAATGACGACATTATACAGTGAATACTGCATACGTAATAAAGTCAGCACCGGTTAGCAGAAGTTGCATGCTTATACCCAACTATTTATTGGTCATTTACCTAGACAGGCTTTTCGTGAATCTGTAACCTCTCTCTATGGTGGTCACTAAACAACTGAATCTGCGACAATATGAAATCTTTTGCTATTTTTTCTATGTTTCACTGAATTCAAATTGTCTGACTTCTCGTTGATTCAACTATTCTAACATACGTCTTCAATTAGGATGAAACTCTACCTTCCAGGATGCATGAAGCACATTTACGACATAAATTGAATTGATTTGAAACAAGTTGAAGATATCAAAGGTTTAGATGTAGTATACAAGTGTGACTACCAGTGGGCATCAATTAAAACAAAGTGGTTCAGGGAAGCGCTAGGTTGAAATCAGCCTCGTTGGAATTGTACAATATCAGTGAATCAATAAATCTTAGAATCATAATATTTGCACCAAACAGTGGCAGTTAAAAATAGGCATTTGTGTATTAAACTCGTGCGTCTATTCAGCTTCCACTTTTTAAATTCATTTTTCGAGAAAGCCTAGAAATCTCCACGTTTCAACCACCTCGGGTGGCCTTCCTCAGGAGGAAGGCCACCCGAGGTGGTTGAAACGTAGAGTATTACAACTTGCTCGTAACGTTGTGTTATTCTCAATCCATTTATCAATAACATGTTAAACACGACGCCCAAACTGTTTGACTTCATTCGTACTAAATTTGGTGCGGATATCCTACAACTGACTAGAAATCTCCATTAGCATAAAAATTGTTAGGATGTTGGGATTAAGCACGCTAGCAGATCAATCTATGATCTACAAACTCGTCACATTCTATTAGTTGGCGAGCCAGCTCGTTTTCAGTGATTCACCGTCTGGCTGAATACATCACATTTATTACTAACGAGTAGTAGGAGCTTTTGGTTTTCATATAGATTGAACGTCACCCACAACTGATCACAGCTGTCAAATTCCCATAAACTTTCCAATCGACCCCTTTTGAACGTCAGAAGCACTAGACTCGAGTTTTGCTCTCATTAAAGCTCGTCATTAGTGCATATCCTCGCCACATTTATATCATAAGTTTTACAAATGAATCATTAACGTGGAACGGGTAGTTCTTGAGGTCAGTCAGTTCATTGTCAAGCTACAATCAACTACCCACTTGATTGAAAACAAGCTTGTTCGCAACACAATATTTTACATGACTACGCTTGGATATTTTGCGCTATTACATCCTTCTGCAAAGAACAGAAAATATTCACCAGCACTTGTTTTTCCTTCCCTTTCGATATTGATGTTCTTGTCTCACCTGTTTCCGTCGTCTGGCATCGACTACTTTTCACTATACGCCGAAAGTAGATCGAATTAATTAGCCCCTAATCTGTGATGTCAAATCTGACTCAAAACTCTGTTGTACTAAACTCAAGTTACTTAACAATCATTTGGTCAGTAAAGGGTGATGATAAACCTACCAGGACTCGCATTCTATAAAACACATTTCCTTTTACAACCCATAAGACCGACACAAGTTACAGACTTCATTCTTCAACTTGTATCGGCAATTGTCTAAATGCATCTTTTATTTAGGTATTTTTTGGTAATGCTGCTTATCTGACTTTTGTCTTAAAAATAAAAAATGGAACAACTTTTCCCAATCTTAGGAAACAATTAGTTTTACTTGGTTCTCCGGGAATATAGCTAGAGTGTGGCAATAATGTCCAGTTACCGTAAGAATCAGCATTCGTTGTCAACCATAACGTGTAGTGTAACTCACAAGCAAGTTGAACTGACGTTCGAGGACTCGTTTTCACTCTGGGCTCTCCAAGTTCTTGTACATTATTCCATGCTTCACATTGGCACCAGAACTCTCCGAACCACTTTTCTACCGCACTTGCCGTGACAATCCTGGTGACCTGTTTGCTATCAGACGAGGCGAATATTTTGGCTAGTTTTCTCTGTTGTAGAAGGTTGATGTGACTTTGAGATGCCTTATAAGTTAACATCGATGGATTAATATCATTAGGCTGTAGGTACTGTTGATTCGAGTGTCTGTCATGTTCGGCAGAATGCCAATGGTTTCGAGGATCGATTCCGGTCAAATTATCCGCACATATCACATACAGTAATACAGCAGGTTTGACCGTACATGTAACCAAGGCAGGTTTATTTTTGTAAGTGTATAAGACGGCTGGTGGCTGTACGATATAATGCGGAACATCTGGCAGCATGGCTTCATCAGAAGTCTGCGGTGAATATTGCTCAATATACTCCCGGTACTCTTCTCCGTTGACTCTGCTGTTTAAATTGTGCGATCTAAAGCGTTGTCGATTGTAAGCCTTACTAGGAGGCACGTTGTATGAATTCCCTGTAAATGTGGGGGACAAGAAGAAGTATTTCTCATTATTAGGTTCAACAGAGAAATTCACAGATTGCGTTTTGTTTAAATGCAATGAGCCAGTTTGCTGATTAGTTGATAGTTTAAATGCCGCACAACGTAACAAGCAGAACAGGAACACGCCACATAGTTTCATGGAATCACGTCAAATTCAAATGTGGGGAATCATATGTTTTGAAACTGGGCTGTCTAATAAACCGCAACTTCAACAACTCCCCTCGACTGAAGATTGGTTGACACGAATCTAGGATTAGTGAGCAAGTCGGCCAATCACTGATGAGTATGTCAACGGGGCTGAACTTGTTAAGGGTTTTACAAACAACCGGAGTAATGGAGTGTTACTAGTGAAAGCGTTGTGCCCTCTGCCGAGTAACCTTGACAAGCAAATTGCGGCTGAATTAAGGTCCATTAATTGCGAACTTATTTAATAAATATGAAACATCTTCAAGTCAAGTCAGTGATAGTTTCGTGTATTTCATGGTTTATCACTTACCATAGATTTTTTACTACAGTGAGAAGCGTCTGCGTAAATAAATGACAACGTGGTGAAATACCTCATCAGAAGCGAAGTACGTTCAACTATTAAAAGTACATGACAAGAAATAACTGAATCGTTTTACAGCGTCGTACTTGCACATTGCAGTTTACAGTCGTAGAATGTGAAGCAATTGAAAACCGATTGAATCTGACCATACCAAGGAAAATGAGTAGAATTAGAAAAGATTATCTGCTCACATAGGTTGCAGGTAATGAAGAGGTTCCAAGGCTAGTACCATTGGCCAATCATTTACAGACACACCGGTAAACCGGAAGGTATATCCTAGTGATCTCGACAAGGCGTACTATGTCGTTCACAAGGCGCAGATATAATTACAGAGGAGGAGGAAGGCATGCAACAGAACAGCATTATATCAGGTGAGAAAATGCAAGTAAACCTCTCGGGCGCAATATATATCGAGGTGGTTTGTTTGCCCTACGTAAGCAACAGCCAATTCTAGTGATCACATACGGCTGTGAGACTAGGTTACTTTGATGTATTCTACGTGGAATTATTTTGACTTTTAAGGGAAAGCAGACAGCCGTCCATAGATGGTGCTGACTCTCACTTAAGAACATAAGCAATCTTGACCTTAGAATGTGGTTATTTTTAGAGGGTAAAACTCAGACTTAATCATCAAAGTTTCACTTTAGGCCAGCCGTTATTTCTATATTTCGTCCTTGAACCACCATAACTTTTTAAGTTCTGTGGAACCGTTATAAGCTGATGAGGACAAAAAGATACTAATCGTGAAAAGTGCTATTGAAAGGAAAAAGCTCCAAAGCGATCACGACAGTTTGCATCGTTGAGTCAAAAAGCCAGCTGGTCGCTTTTTGGGGGGCAAAAAACTAGTTAATACTGTTCGTGAGCGTTACCTAGGAGAGATCGAATCATATGACATAGCCTGCCCCCTAGCTCCGCCTTGATGACGGGTGAAGCTAACACGATCCTCTGGATGTTAACTCGGTTTTTTTCCGAAATTCCAGTCCAACTGGTTTTTCCTTGACCTCCAATACATCACTATGCATTCACCTTGAGCTCAGTATGCAAACTTGTGGTCTATCCCCTATGAAGGAGATTCGAGTACCTGGTAGGACAACAAAGCATTTTTGATGATTTCGTTCACGCCCTTAGTCCTAAGAGTTGCTTAAATTAGTTCAAGTTTTCAAATACGGAGGGCAATCTTATTTTAACGTATTAAATCTTATGCCAGCAACCGTAAATTCCTGTACTTATTACGAATAGCTGTCTCTGAGGTCACTCACTGAAGTTGTGAGTAAGTAGGTAAATTTCCTGAACTACAAACTCCGTTTTTTTCGGTGTCTAGGTGTGACTAATCTAGAACGCACAGCTTGAGTCTGTCGCGATAGCTCCTCCAAAAAGTGACTTTAAAAGAAGACTGGGGGTACAGCTTCGTGAGACTAGTAAGAAACTTCAATCAGTTTGACCATCAAAACAACTTAGAAGTGGTAGAAGACTTCCAATACTAATGTGAGCACTTAAGCATGTACTGACTCACTGAGTAATTTTTGCTTCATGCTTTATTTCCATATTTCAATCGCACCTCACTTTTGATTGGTGCTATCGTGATCTTTACAGTTTTCTACGCAAAATTTCCTACTGGTTTGCCTTGATTAAACCTACTCTATTTTATGTCATCCAACTACCATTCAACAATGAGTCAGGTAAAATTAGCATTATAAGTTTTCCTCAACTAGTGAAATTTCAGTGATTCAAAGAGTAATCTTTCCTGTTGCCAATTCTAAAAGTGGAAAAGAACTGCCATCTCCAGATACTATATCCTCAACCTACTTGAAAACGAACGCTTCAGATGGGAACGGCAAGCCTTTGAAGTACAGAGAAAAGGAGAAACTGGTGTAAATTACAAATTTCGAAAGATCCTAAGGAATTTATGAAATAAGAGTTTTCTCCTTCTGTTTGAATACATTCACACCTCGCGGCAATTTTGTTGTCTTGTGGCACTTTTGTGTAAGCTTGATTGGGTATTGTGGTCTTTACCGACTTTCATTTTCACGTTATCAGTAACCGCCGGATTTTCACGGTTTTCCGTTTTTCTTCAACGTTCTTTGAGATGTTTGGACAAAAATCCATCTTTTCTAATATAACCTGCCTCAGTCAGAAAAAACAATGGCTAAACAAACGCTTCGTTAACAAGATTGTTCTCCACTGAATGGTGAATAGCGCTTGAAAACAAAGGTAATATTTTACTAATAAATTGTAACCGTTCCAGTGTTCAAAAGTTGTCATAGTATTGGGTTGTAACTCGACAAGATCACTCTGAACTCAAATTGACCAGTGTAGAATTGATATTTTATCCAAAGTATGGTTAGCACACAGTATATTCTACTACACACTGATTTAGTGACATTCTGGAGGTACAATCCGGTGCAAAGCTTTTGGGCCACGTTATAACACTATTATATCCACTGTTTGACA
Source organism: Paragonimus skrjabini miyazakii (assembly GCA_014338405.1). Classification (NCBI taxonomy): domain Eukaryota; kingdom Metazoa; phylum Platyhelminthes; class Trematoda; order Plagiorchiida; family Troglotrematidae; genus Paragonimus; species Paragonimus skrjabini miyazakii. The sequence goes on along the minus strand of JTDE01000230.1, from coordinate 127,601 downwards.
CTCGTCTGTCACGAATGAGTGAAGTAAAAAATTCGCCTGTGTGTTTCACAAAGAACAACCTATCCCCTCGCTGACCAAACAGCATCTCATACATGGATTGAACTCCAACCAATACATAAGCATACATAAGCATACATACATAAGCATACCTTCAGGAAATCGCACACTCTGGATTCTCCATACTCCTTTCTCGCATCAAACTTACTTTCTCACCAGTCAACCCACGGCACTCCAACCCACATCACTCTGTTTTGTCCTTGCCAATCATAGTGGAGAACTCAAAGGAATTTGAGTCGAAAGAGCAAATGGTGGTTACAGGTAGGGGCAGTGCTGAACGGTGAGTTGACTGACTACTGTTCACAGTGAGCAATGTAGCAGAATTGCTGCTTTAGGCGAGATCTAACTGTGAATCTGTAAGAATCTGCTATAATTACACAAGCAACAAAAACCGCGTTCTCACGCAACCTGTGCGCCATAAATTCAGCTACGAAGTCGCGCAGGGTATTTAGAAATCTCTCGTTTGTGTTGATTATCCATCAACACTATTGTATCACGTGGAACGTGATAAACGATGTAGAAGAAACACTGCCTCATTGCAAATAATCCACTATTTACAACTGGATTCCACCAAAGCTACGTCGAAAATTGGACGTTAAATATATAACCAGCGTTGAAGAGCATTCAGTAAACAAATATGTAAGAGAATACTGAACTAGTTCGTTGAATCTCGACGGATGTCATCGTCGGTGAACAGTCGTAGACAAAAGTGAACAGTCCGTCTGGAAACTCCATCCTACACCAGTCCGATAAGCATAGCACACAGACTTGCTACAGTTTTACAGGCGTTTGTTATTTGAATAATCACTCACTTTGAAATAAAAACCATGTGTGATGTCGGTAATGGAGTCCCAAAAACCATCATTCACATGAGGGGCGCTAATACCGATCAGTTATGCGGTCGAAATTTCTCACTGGTCCATATATGTAATCCCAATTCGATCGCCTGACTAAACGTTATTCATAAAGCTTAGTTGAATGACTGACAAACACAACAAAGTACTTAACTGTAAACGGAAATGTGAACGATAGACTGCAGGATCACGATTTTTGTACCCACAAAGCAGTGTGATTTGACATGAAGAACTATCTGTTACAGTGAGAGGAAAAATCTGCCATTTACTTTAAACACAAAACTATCGACACTTTCAAAATTCGCTTCAAGAGTTATTCTAACTTGCAGGGCAGTTCAGAAAATGATGATTGAATGAACCATCGATATTCGTCAAGCACATGGTGTTTGCTGAGGTGTTCACCGTAACAGTGATTTGCATACTTACTATGAACAAGCAAACACAACAAATCACGTTTGTAAACGTGAATCAGGTCTAAGCGATAAACAGACACCGTATACAAATATGTGGAAAATCTTTGTGGACGAAAATCTGAAATCGGCCTTGTCCGGTTTTGTTTGTTTCCATGTGTAAATGAAATGGCACAAACCCCCAGTCTAAACAATGTGTTTTCCGTATATGACTGATCAGAGCCCATTAGGCGCTATAAAGTACTTCACACTTTTGTGTCTGACGGTTTGAGCCGCCTGTGAACTGTTTATGCGAAAAAGAGTCAAAACTGAACTAACAGGTAGTGATGGCAAAGAGAATTATCAATACGGGAATAGTTTAACCTACTCTCTCTGGGGTTTAATGCGATGCTCACGGGTTTGGTTCGTCGCTGTCTGTGCAAAACAATATGGACGCAATATGCGCATTTGACACCGACTTACATTTGGTATTCTTCACAAGCAAATGTAAGAACAATATATGTACCCTGATTTCTTGATCATGATTAGTTAACACGAAAACCACTAAACATGCGGTCTGGAATTGACCTGAATATGCAAGAAAGAAACAGACGTGAACAGAGTAGCATTCCGATGTTAGTGCAACATTGGTGGAGTTTTTGAAAAATTAACTGAAAACAACAGTTTGCTCACTGATGTACTAAATTACTGCAGATTAACGAAAGTGTTCCATGAAATGAGGATGAGAGCAGTAGAGTAATGGAGTCCTGACAAGATACTTACGAGTTCAAAAAGTGGCTAAATAGCTCATGCTACGTAGGACATACGCTTCCCATAGCTGTTTTGATTCCAGTCTACTGAAGAATTTTTCTCAAGTATATCGCTCCAACTCTCATAAATTTGCCACTTTACTCTTTACTAACATGTATACAGATTCACTAGTACAAAACTGGAGAAGAAGAAACTTCCTCAAGGCTAACTAAAGCCTCAACACAAAAAGCACATTAGTCTTGGAAACTCGTATACGCTTAAATATATTCACGACTTAACTAAGTGATTCGTCGTTTCAGTAACCAACATGTTTTGGTCTCTAATTTTCTTCTGCATTCCCAGAACAAATTAGAATAACTTCTACGTTGATTTGAAAACCTAGTGACAAATAACTCGTTGCTATAAGCAAGACTGCTTCTAGCTTTCCTGTGAAAGAAATACAGCACATACGGAGCCACTCAAATTGACTTTTAAAAGCGGTATTTATTCCAAATATTCTGGAAGGCAAAATGGAATCGCACTCTTAAGAAACTCTTTGCGCTGTTCATCTTCACAAAGGAAGACTGCTTACCAAAAGGCAAGGTAAATTTCAAAAACGGACAGTATTTTAGTCATCAGGCACAGCGCAACGTACGATAGCCTCGAATAAAGTATCTCATATCGTCAGTGCATTTCTGCAATCTAAACACGCACTACCGTAGGTATTCAGTTTTAAAATGGGTGGTTACTGATTGTTAGACAACATTGAGTACTATATGAGCGACCGTCCTAATATATACTATTGACTGTGGGAGCACTGTCCACCTGCACTTTCTCAAAGGTGAGCACACTGCCGAATCAAACGTTAATAGGGGCGATAGGTAGCTTTCTACCGGCTCGTGCCGAGCATGAATATTATAAGTCCACCAACTCAACGCAGTTCCAAATGAGCGCAGTGGCAATTCCATACCGACCTCAGAAATAATCTTTG